>CM069241.1:29613656-30037346 GCA_035582765.1 Acer negundo | reverse complement strand
AGAAATAAGGAAGAATGTAAATTCGAGTTTTAGTCTTCAAATGGGAGATTGTTAGGATATGTGATTTAAGAAACAACTGAAGAAGTTGAAGTCTATAGGATACTGCGGGGCACCAATCGCAGTGCAGATCATGATCAATTCATAAGTGTAACTGTGGTGTACACACCGAAGTTTTAAGCGGTGGAAAACAGATGAAGACCGCAATTTGAGTGCGAGATGCATATGGTAGACCAAACCGCGGTAATGACAAAAATTATGCAAAACAGGAAATCTTGTGTGGGAAGAAAATGATCCATTTAGGGTTTTGGTTTACCCTAGTGCTCTCATATGAATACTAATGTTTCTTTACATTATTGTAACACCTAGAATAACTCTAGCGTAACCTATAGAGGTATGTGTAGAAAATAGCAAATGAGGCTAAAAGCAACTTGTAGAGAGACTGAAAGGGAGAGATAAATAGATTATAATCAACTTTGATAGTGAATTAAATGTATGTACACTCCGTAGATCTAGGCAAATTGTTGAACCACGTAAAATTTCTTGTGACGTTTCTTTTTCTTCTTATTGCTTTCATTATATGCATGTGTGATTGTGATTTGCTTGACTGTGGATTGAGGATTTTCTACAACGATGTCTGCTAAAGCTACGCTTGATGATTTCCAAAAAGTTAAATTTCAGGATTCTATTCAATCTTCTCATTTCCTGCCTCTTCAGAAAAGATGGTGTTTTCCTCCTCCTTTTAAGTTGGTATGGCTATTGGTTGCATTTCGACGGTGGGTGTTGGTGTTGTGCTTATGGATCATCTTGGGTGTGTTCGAGCTGCTTTTGCTCTCCCTCATGTTAGCTTATTTTTCTTTTGAAGTTGGAGAACTTTTTATTGCTAGAGAAGCTTTGTTTCAAGCCTTTTTGCTTGGCCTCTGTGTGGATTTGCTATAGACAGATTCAAAGCAGGCTCTTAACATTATTAATAATGATATCCCTCTTGATGTTTCTAGGTCGTTAGTTGATGATATTTGTCATTTTTTTTCTTTACTAGGTTAAACTTCTTGTGTGTTTGTGCCTAAGGAAGGAAAATTTAGCTAAGTTAGCTTTGGGTTTTGTTGAGGACAAGATTTGGCATCATGATTATCCAATCTTGGTCATTGACTTTGTTATTTTAGATTCAATTCAAAAAAACTTTGGGTATTCTTTGCCCAGTTTCAAAAAAGAAAAAAGAAAAAAGAAAAAAAGAAATTGACCCAGTAACCACAGTCCTGTCTAATAGCTAAACCCATATATATATAGAAACCACTTAATATTTGTTTTATTCTATCACAATTTCTTCACCCTACTCATGATTAAACAGATTCACGGGTTGACAGGCTAACTTGTGAACCCAACTAATTGTACGGGTTAAAACCGAACTCGAACCTATGAAACTATTCAAATTCAGTTAGAATAATGTTTCGCAGGTTCAGGTTTAGTAAAGCCCGACTTGAATCTAACCTATTTTCATTCATAATAAAATGTGAGAGAGTGATTCTAGTATCCCTTGTGAAAGAAATAATAAAGTATTAGAAGACTTTAAAAATTCATTAAAAAAGGGTAAATTGTAATAATTTACCCTCCCACGTTTACCTATACCACTGTAAAATTGAACTTTAGCCTTAATTACAGAAAGATACCTTTGACCCCTTCGACCATTGTTAGATTTAACGGTGTAAGGGCAAAAACGTCCTTTTGTCAACAAATAAAACTAAATTATTGAAAAACAAATATCAAAATATAGAAATAAATAAATAATATATTTTTTTTAATGTAGGAGATTCCTCAATCGGAGATCCGGTGAGATCGCACCAGATCTCCTCTGGTGCAATCTTTAAGATAGCACCAGATTTGATGTGATCGTCCTAAAGGATAGCGCACCACATCTTCTCCATTTTGGCGGTTGGAGAATGATGATAGTGCGTGAGGGTGATGGAGATTGACGATGGTGAACAAAGTGTCAAAGTCTCCTCACTAGATGGAGTCTTTTTTTTTTTTTTTTTTTTTTTTTTAAATTTCTTTCATTTTTTTTTATTGTTACTAGGTTTTGGTGGCATATGCAAGACATTTGCTTGCATTTATATTTATAATTTTTTTTATAGTGCATTTATATTTGTAATTATAATATTTATGTTTTTTTTTTCTTTTCAGCTTATCAATAATTTAAGATGGTTGATACTCGACAAAGTGAAATGGTTTTTATGCCTCTACAACTCTGCTCGTGTATTATAAACAATTAAAAAAGATGGATGCATCTGCATGAAAACCAAATGATTTTTCTAGAAATAAGATACTCCAAGAATTTATAAAAGAAACCATCCCAATTAAACATGTGAGTATAAGAATGAAAATACAACAAAATCGAATAATCAATTTGCTATAGAAAGTACAAAGAACCAATATGGCATACTTTGTGTAACTCACGTAATATAACAAAGATACAAACAAAATTTGTATCACATAATCTGCCAAGTGCCAATCAACACAAACCATCACATAATCTGTCAGTGCCAACCAACACAAACCAAAATTTAAAATGATTTCAACCCCATCAATAACTTATAATTTCTTAATTTGCCTCATTAACCAGATTGCAATGACCCCAATCTAAAGTGTTTCATTGTTTATCCTGCACGTAAATATTATGTTACTTTAGATGTCTTACACAATCAAACAGATACATAAAATAAATAAAAAGGTTGTCTGTCATTGACGCAAGTGATCTCACAAGTCGTAGCTTACACATTGAGTAAAAGACATTACTTTGTAATCTTGCCATGTTTGCATTTCATTATTACTTATAATATTTCGTTCTTCCGTGTTTAGTCACAATTCAAATAGGAACGAGAAAATATAAACAAGAACTCCACGGTTCAAACATTAAAGAGATCAAGATCAATCGAATCAGTTACCGATGGAGAATATAGTAGAGAAAATACACTGAACCAAAAAACAGAAAAAATCAGTTACCTATAAGTATTCATTATTGTGCATGAGAGACATCTCCTTTTACTTCCAAAACAACCTTGAAAATATGTTGCATAGTAATATGCTTTGCCATAAAGAAACCAACTTAAGAATGTTACCTCATCTTGCTTGAGAATTAATTACCCACAAAACTATCACGCACAAACAAACTTAAGAATGTTTGGCAAGTCAAATATATAATCGATTATAACCCCTTAGTCTCAATTCAAAACAAATGGTGTCATTTATAGCATCTTGACTTGTGTATTCCTGTAATTACAATGATGAGAATAATATCACAATCGAGAAAATACAAGAAATTATAAATAAGATTGTATAAAGATGAAAAATAACTTGATATTACAATACCAATCATGATGGACAATTTTCTCAATCATATCCATGCAATTAGAGTATCTCAAACAATTTACTCAAACAAAAACAGAAGCCAAAAAAAAAAAATGATGTTAAAAAGTTTAACTCATTTTCCTCTTCAAGACTAAGAATTCTAGTGAGGAAGTTGGTGTGATCTCCATATGCTTTGACATCAGAAATGCACTGAGCTTATGCATGAAAATTGATATTTAGAATTAAAAAAATTGGATTTCATGAGTCTAAAAAAAAAAAAAAACAAAATCAATAGGTTTTTTTTTTTTTTTTTTTTTTTTTTTTTTTTTTTTTTTTTTTTTTTTTTTTTTTTTTTTTTTTTTTTTTTTTTTTTTTTTTTTTTTTTTTTTTTTTTTTTTTTTTTTTTTTTTTTTTTTTTTTTTTTTTTTTTTTTTTTTTTTTTTTTTTTTTTTTTTTTTTTTTTTTTTTTTTTTTTTTTTTTTTTTTTTTTTTTTTTTTTTTTTTTTTTTTTTTTTTTTTTTTTTTTTTTTTTTTTTAAACAAAATCAATAGGTTTTGGTACCTGATATGTGAGGCCATAATCAAATCGATGGGTTTTATGAGAACAAGGTAAAATCTCTAGTGAATCTGCAAGTGAATTTTCACTTAATCTCTCTCTCCCTCCTTGAATTATACAACCAGGAATTAAATGATTTCTACTTTGTAAAAAAACCAAAATTTGTAGAGGAACCTGATAAAAGGATTTGAAGACCGCCGATGAAAATTCATCTCATGGAATTCATATCTCACCTCGACACAAAATCCAAAACAAACATAACAATGATTTTTTTCATTAAAAAAAAAGAAATAGAAATAAATACGGAAAAAATAGAGCATATAGATGACAGTATTCCCCGCGGGGCCCCGCCTCAAACAGGGATGGGGATGGGGACGGGGATGGAGACAGTCTTGTCTCCAAAGTTGAAGCACTTCCCACCCCGATATATATATATTTATAATATAATATATAATATTTAGATTTTTAAAATAATTTAATATTAATATTTTAAACATAAATTGTTTATTTAAAAACTAAAAAAAAAAAAGATAATTCATTTCCCGACTCCTAATTGCCCTACTCTCTCCCCGAGATGGCTATTACTATTCTTCAAGTCGTCCTATCCTAGACTATCAAACTCAATTACTCAAATAGTCAGACTATACATCTTTTCCAACGTCTATCAAACTTTTCCTGCAAATCAAGCACAAAAAAATATGCTCATCTGATTCCCACATCTCTTCTCCTCATATTTTTACCCCTCATTGTCCTCATATAGACTAATTATTTGCTGATTACCGAGTATTTGAGAAGTGAAGACCTTTCTAGGCAGCATGTGTGTATTCCCCATTTGAAGCTTTTTAAAATTTGTCTTGGTTATATTATTTGATTGATTTTCTTTACTTTTTTTAATTTTTTTTTTTTTTTTTTTTTTTTTTTTTTTTTTTTTTTTTGTTGTTGTTAAATCCACTACTGAGTGTTAGCCTTTTATGACTTTTGTCTTTATATCATTAGATTTTTGTTTCTTTTTTCCCCTATATTAAAGCGTTTTAATTTGTTATCATCATATTTGCTTTCATACACTTTTCCTTTGTTCTGTAGTTTATAATTCTTTTTTTTGGTTGAATGCTTTATAATTTATATAATTGTTTACTGTTCTTTTTCTAATTTTTTAGTTTATGTCTTAATTTTAGTTTATGTCTTAATTTATAAATGCTTGAGTCTTGACTCTGTATTTGTCATTTTGTCTTTATACTTGTTCAATTGTTCACACATTTTGTAGTTTCTACATATTTGTTTTATTAGTGTCAGATGCTTATGTATATATTGTTTGTTTTATTTGCAAGTTTTCTTTACATTATATATTATATCAAATATGTATTTTGCTTTATCTTATTATTTTTTTACCTTTACTTTTATTGAATATGTATTTTGCTTTGTATTTGTTCTATTATTGACACATTGGTATGTTTCTCTCGGTATGGATCCTAAAAAGATTGATAACACTAATAATACTACTACTGAAGTTGAACTAGTTGAGGCTACGATACCAAAACCTATTCCAGAGTTGGAACGATCTGAATCGATTAATTTTGATGATGTCGTTGATGCTACTACTAATGTCGATACTCCAATAGATGTGGATGGACTTGAACCTGATGATACTAAGAAGAGAAAATTGAAATTTGTTGTTTGGAACCACTTTAACAAGAAAAAAAAATCAAAGGTTTGGATAAGGTTATCTGCAATTACTGCAAGAAGAAGTTTGTTGGATTAAGTAGAGTTGGGACAACGCATTTGCATGATCATTTCATGATATGTCCTCTAAGGATGAATAAGGACATAAAACAGTCACTTCTGAATCCCAACAAGTCAATTGATGGGAAAATATCAATTATGACCTATTCATATTATCAAGATTATGCTAGACATCAGCTCGCCAACATGATTATTCTCCATGAGTACCCATTTTCGATGGTTGAACATAGCGGTTTTAGGACGTCTATCAACTCTCTGCACCCTTTGTTTCCTCATGTGTCAAGAAATACCATTAAAAAAGATATCTTGGGAATTTATGAAGTGAAGAAGTCTAAAACACAACAAGTTTTAGAAGGCAACAAGGGAAGAATTGCAATAATTATTGATCTATAGACTGCATCAAATCAGAAGAGAAGTTACATGACCATCACTGCACATTTCATTGATGACTCTTGAACTTTACAAAGTCAAGTTATCAAGTAATATATCGACTTGGATCGTTTTACTTTTTGCATTAATTTTTTATAGTAATTTTTACTAATTTTGTTCTTTTATATAATTGTTAGGTTCATTTATATGCTATGCCCACACACAGCTGAAACCCTTTCAAAGGAATTAATGAGTTAGACTATAATTTGGAGGAGCATGTCTTGCCTAGGAATGCTAATTTTGATATCCTAGCTTGGTAGAGGACCAATGGAATTAAGTATCCAGTTTTACAACGTGTTGCTAAGGATATCTTGGTTGTCCCTATCTCTATTGTTGCTTTTGAGTCAGCTTTTAGCACCGGTGGTTGACATTTGTCTCTATATCGAAATAAGCTTAATCCTAAGACTTTAGAAGCTTTAATTTGTGCCCAAGATTTGTTATGGACAACTATGGAACGTATGAACAAATTATTTTTATTATTTAAATTGATGATTTTTTTTTTAATTTCAATAAGTTAATCTTATTTACTTACTGTCTTGTAATTTTTCAGGTTCAACAAGCTCTCCCCTTTATTCAATCAGGGAAGAAACAATCAAAGATGATGAGGTAAATGGTGTATTTGCTTATTGTGTGATTTAAAAACTAATTTAAGAAAATGAAATTAATAACGTACTGTTGTATTTTGTCAGGATCCAAGTTTCGTGAAGTATGATGCTTGAGAAGAAATAGCATGAGCAACGATGAAGTAAAGATTAAAGCTATGATGAATAGACAAGGGAAGAGAATTTTGTGTTTATGTTTTGATGTTTTCAAGCTCTCTTTGATTATGTGTTAATTATTGCGTTAGTTTTCAGACTTTGTTATGTTTTCATGAGACCTTTTGTGACTCTTTTGCTAAGACTTGGTTTGCATATGTTGAGAAGTTGGTTATGTTTTGATGAGACCTTTTGTGGCTCTAAGATTTGGTTTGCATATGTTTAGATTCTAAACTTTAGAAGTTGGTTTGTTTTATGGAATCTTTGATTTTGGACTAAATATGAATTTCTACTTTATTCTTTGTTTAAAGTTGTAATTTTTAAATGCATAGTTATATTAGACGGGAATGGGCCGAGTATGGGGAGGGCCCCTCTAATGGGAAATCCTCGGTCTCGGCCCCACTTCTCTTAATGCAGGGACAGGGATGGGATAAGGATGGTTTTAGGGACGGGGATAGAAAAGCATTTACTAACCTTGACCCGCCTCATTGTCATCCCTAGAGCTATACCTATATCAGAAGGCAAGCAAATACATGCTTGTGTTAGGTAGTAATTGAACAACTCTTCAACATCTACAACAAGAAGCCAAATTAAAATTAAATGTTAAAAGGCATAATCCATAAACTAAATTTTAGCCTTAACAACATTAACACACAAAACAACAAAACCATTGAACAAGAAATTTGCCATAAATAGCCAAGTTTAGAGATTACTGAAATCAACAAAAGTGTCACAACTTCCTATTCCTTAACCCATTATGACAACAAAAATACTACTATTTCATGAATATCGCAAAAGATCGAGTAATGAAATACCACCAAATAATCAACATTTCAAATAATATGCAGACATAATAACTGCTTGAAAATTAGGCATAACTAAAACTATAGCAAACAAACCTGTTTCGGATTCCTTCTTCCCAACTATTCATGTCGTAGACACATTGATAGCCTCTTGGTATTTTGCACTCATCTCAACCGGTTGTCTTCATTTTTCTTTCGGATTCTTTCTTCCCAACTATTCATGTCGTAGACACATTGATAGCCTCTTGGTATTTTGCACTCATCTCACCCGGTTGTCTTCATTTTTCTTTCGTAACTTGTTCTTTTGTAGAAAAAAAAAACAGGCAAAACGTAATTAAATCAGAAACTTCATACCATTTCCTCAAATAGATGACAATAATTCTAATATAATTTACAACACTCCGGCTTGCAATTTTAGACAAGGACGATTTTTTTAATAAACTCTTCCAAAATAAACAATTGAAATTCAGAAACATAAGAAATGCCCACCATCAACATCAGCAACAACTAACCAAATTGAAATTAAAAAATAAAATTAAAATATACAGAAAATGAAGAACAAAAAAACATTGAATATACATAGATTAGAGAGAGATTATTCTAAAACATACTAAAGTCTAGAAAACCTGAAGAAAGGATCCTATTCCTGAACCAACCCACTATTCAAAAACAAGGACCACGGTATTTTTTTTCTTGAAAATAAACCCAGTCATTAGATTAGACATTTTCACACTCAATCATCCTAAACAGATCAAAATTGGATGTCCAAATTCAACAGGATTAGATTTAGAATAGAAATAACAAAAACATGGACAATCGATTCTAAAACAAAAAACTTGTAATAAACCTAGAACACAGAACCCTGAGAACATCAAAATGAATTCTATAAATAAAATAAAAAATTGCATTAATTGATATATCTAAAATGAATTCACACACGAAAGGCTGTATTGGTAATTTCATTTTCAAAGAAAATCTAGGGAGCTATAATTGATATATCTATTCATTCTTTTGTAAAGAGTCGATAGAAATTTGCATGGCAAATTATATTTTCATCCCTTGTGTTGTTTCTTATTTCTTTTCAACTCATCAATTGCATATAAAATTACAATCTTTTCCCTTTGAATCACACTAAATTCAGTTTTGGGTTACTACACAGTTTCTGCTGTGTTACTATTATTAAGACCTGTCTATTAAGTAATCCTACAAACTCGAAGAGTTATACTTGTCATTCGACGTTCAACACAAATCTAAGGGACACAAAAATTGAAATTTTATAAAGCCCTATCCATTCAGTACATATATAAATTTTAAGGGCTGTAATTGTAATTTTTAATTTTTAAAAAAACTAAAATAAAAAAAAGATACGATAATTAAAAGCAAAACTCTCTCTTTTTATATAGCTAATAGATTTGTGTATTTTTTTTTTCAATGTTTATTGTTTATATAAAAAATGTTTTTGGTTATATTTTTATTATTTTTATTTTAAAAATATTTTTATGTTATTTTTTAATTTTCAAAATTTTTAATCCTTATTTGTCAAAAATACAATATCATTAGTTTTTGATATTATCATTACTTTTTAATTGTTTTTATCATTTTCTTAAATGAAGAATGTTATAATATTATAGGGAGGGGTAATTTGGACATTTCAACCTCAAAGTTAATATCGCCGTTAAAATTTTAACCGTAGTCAAACTGGTCAAGGGCATTTCCCTGTAATTAAGGTAAAAATTCGATCTGATAGTTATATGAGCAAATGTGAGGGTATGTTATTGTAATGGACCCAAAATTTTTTTTTTAATTTTTCGCCGTTTCGGTTTCCCAAAGCAATGCCTCTTTCATGTTGTCCCACAAACTTGCGAATTCTTTCAAAGAAATAATGTCACCGAAATTCCAATGCCTAGCTTTAGATAATTTCAATATTTCACTGTTGGGTTTTCTCTGTTCTTTCTGGTGTCTATCAGCAGTTCAAGCTTATTAAAGATCAAATATCCAAGTAAGTTGTTATTATGGCTTCCATTTCTTATTTTCTTTGTTTGATCTTAGATACTCTATGCTAATATTCTTTTTTATTTTCGATTTTCACTCTGTTGTATCTGGACTTTTGGGTTCTTCTCTGTTCTCTGTCCAGTGTGAATCAAGTAATTAAAGATTAATTTACGATCAAATATCCAAGTTGTTATTTTGACCTATTTATGTTCAATAAAGAAACTCTTTGAGTTTTTGCTGTGATAATTTTATCTTCAAATTTTATTTCTGTTCTGTTAGTTTGATGCCTCTCAGTAGTTGCTCGTTTTGTGTTCTCTGTTTTATCTGCATAATTTGTTTTGTTAGTTTGATCTGCTCCCTATAGACGACAGTTGCTCCTTTTGCTAATGTTTTATTTTTTATTTTATTTTATTTTTCATAAATTTGTTTAATCTTCAAAGCGCAAAAGGGAGTTCTAAAAATGGCCGAAGTTGGTATTTCTGTTGCTGCAAAAGCTGCAGAGTACACGGTTGATCCTGTAGCAACTCAACTCGGTTACATCTGGAACTACAAGACCAACTTTGAGTATCACAAGTCCAGAAGCTCCAGTGCAGAAGAGACATGGTGCAGCATTCAGTTGATGAGGCAACAAGAAATGGGGAAGAGATTGAACAAGAAGTTGTGCATTGGCTGGAGAGTGTGAAGACGATTATTGATGAGGCAACAGAGATTATTACAGATAATAATCAAGCAAACATGCGATGCTTCAAGAGGCGGTGTCCTGATTTGAAGAAGCGCTATAAACATAGCAAGAAAGCAGCAGTCAAGGCCAAGGGTGTTTCTGAACTCGAGAATAAAGGGAAATTTGATAAAATTTCCTACCGTACTGTTCCAGAGGAGACATGGCATCCATCTAGCAAGCCTTTTGAAGACTTTGAATCACGAACGTCCACTTTGATGTCTGTAATAAATGCACTCAGCAATCCTGATGTCCACATGTTTGGGGTATATGGCATGGGTGGCATCGGAAAGACTACGCTAGCGAGGGAAGTGGGGAGAAAAATAGAGGAAAGCAAGATATTTGATGTTGTAGTATTTGTAGAAGTATCAGAGTCACCAAATATGAGGAACATTCAAGGAGTGATTGCAGATTAGTTAGGTTTGGAATTCCGTCAGGAGACTGAATCCGGAAGAGCGAGTACACTACGTGAACGATTGAAGAAGGAGACAAAGATCCTTTTAATTTTAGATAACATTTGGGAGAGTTTTGACTTGGAGAAAGTAGGAGTTCCTTTCGAAAATGATCATCTAGGATGCAAGTTATTGTTGACCACAAGAGATATAAACATATTGTCAAATGACATGGACTGTCAAAATAATTTCTACATTGACAATTTAGATGAAGAAGAAGCTTGGCACTTGTTTAAGAAGATAGCAGGTTCTTGTGTTGAGGGTCATGATTTGAAATCTTTAGCCTTTGATGTGGCTAAAGAACGTGGAGGGTTGCCTATTGCAATTGTTACAATAGCAAAGACTTTAAAAAATAAAGAAGAATATGAATGGAAAAGTGCGCTACAAGAACTGCAACACCCTTCCTTTGAAAGCTTGGAGGAATCTGTGGCCACAAAGGCATATTCATGTATAAAATTGAGTTACAATCACTTAGAAACTGAGGAACTCAAGTCAACATTTTTGCTTTGCTGTATAATGGTATTTATCTATGATGCTTATGTTGAAGGGTTGTTAAGATATGGAATGGGTTTGCGTTTATTCAATACAATCACTACAATGGAAGCAACACGAAATAGAGTAAATACATTGATTCAAAGGCTCAAGAAATCTTGTTTGTTGCTTGACACTACTGAAGTTGAAAGATTTGCAATGTATGATGTGGTTCGTGATGTTGGTAGATCAATTGCCCAAAGAGATCGGAATATGTTTATTGTGAAAAATGACCTCGCTCTACGTGATTTGAAAAAAAAAAATACATTAAAAAATTGCACTTCAATCACCTTACTTGATATTGCTAAGTATCCTGGGGAGTTGGATTGTCCGCAACTAACCTTTTTCTATATGAAGTCCAAGACTCGGCTTCATAAAGTCCCCGAGAACTTTTTCAGAGGCATGCCAAATCTTGAAGTTCTACATTTGATAGATATGGTCTTATCGCTATTACCAGCATCACTTGGTTCCTTAAAAAAACTACGGACATTGTATTTGGATTGGTGCCACTTGGAAGACATAGCCGGTATCAAAGACATGGGAAATCTTGAAATTCTTGTCCTTAGTTCTAATATCGAGCTGTTGCCCAAAGAAATAGGTCAATTGACTCGACTAAAGGTGTTAAAATTGAGCAACTGTTATGATTTAAAGGTTATTCCACCGCCTTACATATCGAGGCTAATTCAATTAGAAGAATTGTATCTGAATTATAAGTTTGATAACTGGCATGTTGAAGGACTCAACACCGAAAGAAAGAACGCTAGCCTTGATGAGTTAGAGCATTTGTCTCAACCGACCACTTTACAAATATGTATTCAAGATGCTAAAGTTGTGCCAAAAGGCTTGATCTTCCAAAAGCTCCAAAGTTACAAAATATATATAGGAGTAGAGCAACTGAACTGCTATAACTGGTACAAGACTTCAAGATTATTGCAGCTTAATTACTGCTATAGCTGGTACAAGACTGATATAGCTGATGCCAACATCAGTGTGGATGATGGAGTTATTAAGCAATTGAAGGGAATTGAAGAGTTGCATTTAAACGGAATGCAGGGTGTCAAGAACGTCCTTTATGAATTAAAAAGTTGAAGCATTTTATTGTCGATAGAAACCCCGACCTTGTATATCTTGTCGACTTCTTAAAACAATCAAAACCTTGTGTTGCTTTTCCCCACCTAGAGACATTGTCTCTCAAATATTTGAGTAGCTTGGAGAAGATATGTCACGGTCAACTCATGGCCAACTCTTTCTGTCAGTTAAGAATAATAACAGTAGCAGGTTGTGTAAAATTGAAGAACATCTTCTCTTCCTCCATTGCCATACACCTTTCACAACTTCAAGAAATTTCAGTGAATCATTGCGAGAATATGGAAGAGATTTTCACTACTGGCAGAGAAAATGAAGAGATCGTTTGGGACAAATTACACTCTTTGTCTCTAAAGAAATTACCAAAGCTGAGAAGTGTCTACTCTGAAGAAGAAGTGGCTTCCACTTCTGATCAAGAAAGGCAGATGATTGACACTCACATGCCACTTTTTGATGGAAAGGTACGTAAGGCAACTGTAAACTTATTTGCATAATTCTAATGTAATTTTCTATCTTTTATTAACCATGCTCTGTCTCTGTTTTTCAAATGTTCAAGTTACATATTTAAATCTTCAACGGCTGCTATTATATTTTTAATATGTTTGGAATTTGTTTGTTTTTTTTTAAAGGTAAAATATTTTGTGAAAAATAAAAGCTTTGAACTCTGTTTATAGGTTTGTAGGCTCTGTTTTCCATTGTACTTCCCAAACACTGATACATACGTTCACCAATTTACCACTAAAATTTTGCTAAACTTTGTACAAGAAGAACTTAAATGATTGCTTTATTTGAGATTACTTCTTTAATCAACAACTTCGTGCCATCAACTGTTTGCAGGTTAAATTCCGCAACTTGAAGATCTTGCAACTTAGTGCAATCAATTTTGAAAAGATGTGACACAATCAACTTCCATTAATGTCTTTTAACTTTCAAAATTTAACAGACTTGAGGATTCAGAACTGTTGTAATATGAAATATCTATTTTCATCTTCTACTCTTGGAAGCTTTTTGCAGCTGCAAAATCTAAAGATACATAATTGTACGGTATTGGAAGAGATTATAAGAATCGATGACTTTGGAATTCATGTTGAACTTCCATCCTTGAAAGAACTGTCAATAAAGGGATGCCCTGAAATGAAGGCATTCATTTTTAGTGATAAGGTATGTAGATTATATTAATCTTTCTTTCTGTTTAATTGAAATTTTTGAGTTAATTGTTTTCAAATAGAATTGAAAAGAATTTCAGTATCTCAATGACAGAATACAACAGGTTACATTCCCTAACCTAGAGGAAATCCAAATTCAGTACATTGATAACTTGGAGATGATATGGTACAACCAACTTGAGGATTTCTTGGACAATCAATACTGTGCAAAGTTATGCAAAGTGTTGGTCTCTAATTGTCAGAGTTTGAAAAATCTTTTTCCAGCGTTGATTGCCAGGAATCTTTCGCAGCTTAAAGATATTTATGTGGAAGAATGTGGAATAAAGGAGATTGTTTCAAAGGAAGAAGGAGAAGCAGCTGATAGGACACTTGTCTTTCCAAAGCTAACCTCTTTGAGCTTGTACCCCTTACAAGAGCTTAAATGTTTCCATCCCGGTATACACACCACAAAGTGGCCGATGTTAAAAAAGTTGTATGCTATTGGTTGTGACAAGATCACCGCTTTAGAATTATTTGGCATCCAAGAAGTAATCTCATACGATCAACCGGATATCCTAGTACAAGAAAAGGTACGAGATGCATTTTATTTCTTTTTAAATTGTGAACACATTGCCTATGAATCTACTAATTTATATTTTCATGTTGAACTTTCTGCATAAATATTCAAATGAAGAGTGTAAGGTCCTTAACTGATAGCAAAGTGAGAATCAAAGAGTGAAACTGAAAATTAGAATAAAGATAAGTGAAATAAAAATTAAACAGAAAGGGTATTTTTGAAACTAAAAAGTTGATACTTCAAAATTATAAGAATACCCATACCGCCATACATGAAGCTTCGATTGTTAATGTAAACATCCAATCAAATGCTAATATAATAACCTTATGAATTTTTTTTTTTTTTTTTTTTTTTTTTTTTTGTAGTTATTTTCATATGAAGACAATGTAAATTTAAATTTGAGAAATGCTTTTAAATTTAAATATAATTTCAGTTACGAAATTATTTCGATTTTGTTTAGATATAAAAGTTTTCACTATATTCTGCCATTAGTTTAACTTTTGAGAAACTGTTTAAGCAAAATCTACCAAACTGACAAAGTGAGAACGAGAAAGATAAAGAAACCATGGAGTTCTTGAAGGAAAACATATATCGAATAATAATAAGAACAATAACAATAGGTCTGTAACAGTCCTCTAAAAAGTAACTAGTTGATTCAAAGAACCCTAAATGGACTCAAAATAGGACAAATCATTGAAAAAATTGAGTTATTAATATATTAAACCATATTGCAAAAAAAAAAAAAGGGTAACAAAACCAATGGCATTCAAACGAAAATTTCCACTATAAGTTATGAAACTCAAAACTATCCTAAAATGGCAAGAACATGATTTTCAAGGTCTAAACAATGGAATTAGGCTAAAATCTAAAAACTGATTTTGACAAACATCCGACCAAAGCCAATTGAACCTGTGTAAATCGTCTAGTTAGTTTAGTACCAAACAATACGCATTGTTCATTTGAATAAAGCAAATATGAAATGAGTATATAAAATAAAAAGTTAACACAATATCCTAAGACACCCCTAAGTCACACAATGGACGATTGCCTGTTATTTCAAACGTATGATAATTTATGTGATATCACAGGGATCTCTCTATATTTTTATAAACTTGATTTTGAATTGATACAATTGCACTAGACATCTAGTGTCTAATATAACACTAGAAGCCATTAGGTTTGCTTCCCTAATTCCTTTTCATCTTTATTTTGATTGATCGTCGGGTCTTACCCAACTTGGAGGAATTGGGATTAGATGGAATTAAGGCTAGAATGGTTTGGCAGAGACAATTTCCAGAAATCCTCTTCCCCAAACTTAAGTCTCTCGAAATTCTGAATGATGAATTGGCAGTTTTGCCACCTAGGATCTTTCAGAGATCTCACAATCTAGAAAGGCTATCACTGCAAAATAGTTCGTATGAATGGATATTTTCATGTGAAGAGGTAAATGAACAAGCTAAAATAAAAAGTTTACATATTTGTAAACTTCATAATCTGAAGCAAATTTGGAAACAAGACTCCAAAGTGGATGCAATTCATCAAATTCTTGAAAATCTAGTTGTACGTTCGTGTGGCAGAGCAGTTTGGTTACTCTGATACCACCTTCAACTTCTTTCCAAAATTTGACAATTTTAAGTGTATATGAATGCAGTTTAATAAATTTATTATCATCCTCAACAGTCAAAAGTTTGATGCAACTCAAAGAAATGGAAATAGGATATTGCAAAATGATGACAGAAGTAGTAACAGGTGATGAAGTTGGAATAGAAGAAGAGATCAATTTCAAGAACTTGAAGAGTTTGGAATTGACATCTTTATCAAGACTAACAAGGTTCTGCTTTGGAAATTACAACTTCAATTTCCCATCTTTAGAAAAATTCAATGTGGTAAGCTGTCCCAAGATGGAGATTTTCTCTTCAATAGCAGCCAGCACACCAATGTTACGCGGAATAGAACTGGATTGGGAAATATATTATTGCGATGGTGATCTTAACACAGCCATGGAACGGATACATAAGAAAAAGGTATGTATTGATTACCTTAACTTTACTTTCATCTCCCCCTCCCTCAGTTTTGTTAACAATATGCTTTTGGAAAAGAATAGCTCCATTTATATAGTTAAGTAGTTCAAGGCTTGAAGGCTTGAACAGTTTGTGCTGAGTTCAAGGTGGAGTTGTTTCATCTTGAAGGCTTGAACAGTTTGCCAGTATGATTTTTTCTTTAACCTTTTTACAGAATGCTGAGAGTTCTACAAAAGATTGTGCTGGTCCTTCTGCACAACATTTAGAGTAAGAGATTTTTCTAACTACTTTTTGAGACATTGCAGTTAAATTTGGGAGGTATTCGCTTTATACAATGTTCTGCTTTAGCTTTGATTTGAAAATAAAGTTTGTTGCATCTGAAGATTTGTTTACAACACTTATGTTTCCTTGAGTTGTTACTTGTAGTAGTACTCTGCATTTCTTTAGTGGAGTGCCTCAAATATATATTTTCCTTTTTCTTATATTTGATTATTTGTGAATTCCATTCGAGCTTGGTATATATCAATTCGCTATGTGGGGAAGTGTTGAATTGGTTTCACCTTTGTATTTTACATATTTATAAAACAAACATCTATTCAAACTTGCATTTCACATTCTGCATTCTGCATTCTGCAATTCGAATTCCCAGTACTTAAATACTTAATATGCGGTAGATGTGTCTACCACAGCTGGTTTAAACAGCAAAGGAAGGATGCGCAGATGTGAACCGAGTCATATGGTGTTTTGAACAGTGACGAGTTTTCTCTGTTATGTCAATATTTTGAAGTGAACCTTCTTGTTTCTTATTTATATAGATGGAAAAACTCACCCAAAAAAAAAAAAATATACCAGGAAGACGACACGCGTTGTTGTTAATATGTTTGCATTTTGTTTTAATGTTTTTTTTAGTGATGAATCTATCATTTTGTTGTTAATGATCACAGCATCAAACATTCAAACTCTTTGCTGCTATTATTTTCTCCCATAATGTATTTATGTTATTTTATATTTTGGGAAAATTGCAATCGAGGACCTGTTGTTAAGTCAAATTGCAACTAGATCACACTTTTATTTAAATTACAGCATGACTCTTTTTGTTTCAAAAGTTTATTGATCCAAGCTAGGGATGACAATGGATCGAATTAGAGATAGATACCCCTATATCCATCCCCCTATCTGTTTGAGATATGTATCTCTATCCATGAATTCATCCCCATTTCTAAGTGAGCAGGGCGGATTCAGATAATCCTCGAATTGAGGTAGAAATATCTATTCCTGTTTCTTCTATATCCGTATTCGATGAAAAAAATGTAAATTTTTATAATGTACAAGAGAAAAATGTAATTAACACATGTAATAGTGCATTTAATCCTATTTAAAGGGAGAAACAAATGCATCCAATAAAGGACAAATAAAAAAAACAAAAAAAAAACTTATATAATTAGAATTCATAATTACATAATAATTTTTTATATTTTTAAAATATTAAAATCTATAATGGATCCGGATAAGGATGGATATCCATAGATGAAATCTATCCCTATCCTCGAAAATAAAATGGATATTAGAATGACATCCATCCCTGTTCCGTCCCCTTTCTGAAATAATAGTATCCATCCCCATTTTAAATGAAGCGGATTCTTATGGATATCCGTATCCGAGGATCATTTTGCCATCCATAATCCAAGCTTTATAATTTCAAAAGTTTTACCAAGAACTCTTTTTGTTTTTTGTTTTTTAAAGAAAAAATGATTTCATTAATTCAAACTAAAAATAAAAAACAACCATCTTTATGTATTTCATTAACTTCTCTATCAATAAAACATCATAGATCTAAAAACGAATGATTATAACAAAGGGTAATTGTCAACTTCTCCCCAAGCTTTTGCCAGATAGGTGCTTTCCCCTCACATCTCAGGAACGTCTTCGTACTCGTGCTGTTATATATCCTTTAAAAATGTGTAAAATAGGCAACTTGCTATGTTTAAGGATATGTTAACTTTTTAAGAATAATTTGGTTTAGATAAATAAAAGGGTTAATAGCACCAATGCTCTTGAAATTATACGCGAGATCACATGTTGCTTCCTAAACTTTTTTTCTTGGCCGTAAACCTTTTAAACTTTCATTTATTGACAATAGGTGACGGAAGGGAGGCGGACATCTAGGA
Source organism: Acer negundo (assembly GCA_035582765.1). Classification (NCBI taxonomy): domain Eukaryota; kingdom Viridiplantae; phylum Streptophyta; class Magnoliopsida; order Sapindales; family Sapindaceae; genus Acer; species Acer negundo. The sequence goes on along the minus strand of CM069241.1, from coordinate 30,019,035 downwards.
AAAATTGCACTTACATACCCTGATTATATGCATAATTGCATTAAAACTGGAAAATTATAATAATAACACCCACACTCCCTTTGATATGTTGAATGTCCAAAAAAAAATAATAATAATAATATTAATAAATTTTAAAAATTATATTATAAAAAACTAATTATTAAAAAAATAAAATACTAAAATGAAAAGAAAATTTTTAAAAAATACCCGAAAAAATACAAGCGGAGATCAACACTTTTATTTTTTGAAATACTCAAAGACTAATTTTTATTCCTTTTTTATTTTAAAAACAAATTTAAAAGTTTTGATGAGATATGGAAATCTAGATCTCTTAAAAAAAAAAGAGAGAGATCAAATTCAATGGACTAATTTCTTCAATTAAATTCTAAAAAAAAAAAAAAAAACCATCATCATCATCATCCAGATTCAACCTCATCAAACCCAAAATTTAAATTTATTTAAAAAATTACTTAAAAAATATTAAAAATACAAAATTTTCTATCATTTTCTCACATAATCTCCAAATTCTTTCTATCATCAACACCATCACACCAAATCCAGAAAGGGTTCGAAATTTAAATGTCACTATTTGGAGGGGTTTTTGTGTAAAAAAAAAAAAAAAAAAAAAAAAAAAAAAAAAAAAAAAAAAAAAAAAAAAAAAAAAAAAAAAAAAAAAAAAAAAAAAAAAAAAAAAAAAAAAAAAAAAAAAAAAAAAAAAAAAAAAAAAAAAAAAAAAAAAAAAAAAAAAAAAAAAAAAAAAAAAAAAAAAAAAAAAAAAAAAAAAAAAAAAAAAAAAAAAAAAAAAAAAAAAAAAAAAAAAAAAAAAAAAAAAAAAAAAAAAAAAAAAAAAAAAAAAAAAAAAAAAAAAAAAAAAAAAGCACCACTTTAATAATGTAAGTTTAAAAGGCACCAATCTTGGTGACCAGACAAAAATACCCCCATTTTTGTCTGTTTGTGTGTTTTGAACGTGAGAGAAAAAACTTGAGGGAGAGAGAGAACAGAAGAAAAGAGAAGTTATCGGCGCAAGAAATCCGGCCAAAAAAGCGACGGCGAATCACCGGCGGTGGTGCTACAGTACCCGACTCGACTCCAACTGCGTTCAGGGTGAGTTGAACTTTCTCTCTCACGCATTTTGTTGTTAATTTGATTTGCGTTTGATGTTTGGTGTTTGATTAGACATATAGATTAGGTTTGATTTATTGTTCATTAGGTTTGTTTGATTAGGGTTTAAAGTTGTGTAAAAATTTTGTTGAAGACAATGAATAGAACATTTTCCGAGCCTTTTAAACCTTCATTCGAGCCTTTTCCGAGCCTTTTAAACCTTTGTTCGAGCCATTTCCGATCCTTTTCAACCTTCATCCGAGCCTTTTAAGTAATGTGACTAGGTTTTCTGCAATTTTTCATTTCCGAGCCTTTTAAACCTTTCTCCGAGCCTTTTCCGAGCCTTTTAAACCTTCATCCGAGCCTTTTAATTAATGTGATTATGTTTTGTGTAATTTTTCATTTCCGAGCCTTTTAAAACTTTCTCCGAGCCTTTTCCGTGCCTTTTAAACCTTCGTTCGAGTCTTTTCCGATCCTTTTCAACTTTCATCCGAGCCTTTTAAGTAATGTGACTAGGTTTTCTGCAATTTTTCATTTTCGAGCCTTTTAAACCTTTCTCCGAGCTTTTTCCGAGCCTTTTAATTAATGTGATTATGTTTTGTGCAATTTTTCATTTCCGAGCCTTTTAAAACTTTCTCCGAGCCTTCCGAGCCTTTTAAACCTTCATTCGAGCCTTTTAATTCTATGATGTAGGTTTTTGTAATTTGAATCTCCAAACCTTTTAATAAAGTCTCCGAGCCTTTTTATAAAGCCTCCGAGCCTTTTTATAAAGTCTCCGAGCCTTTTTATAAAGCCTCCGAGCCTTTGCATTAAGTCTCCGAGACTTTTGTACCTCACTCCGAGCCTTTTCTTAAAGTCTCCGTGACTTTTATTTTTGCAGTGTCCGAGCCTTTTCATGAAGTTATATATATTAATTTGTTTTATTTTTTTTTTGTGTGAATATGCAGATGAGGAATCCATTGAAAGATCTTCTGAAAACTCCAGCGGAAGAAAGGTACCCGGGGAAAATAACTCGGCATGACCATTTCGGTCACTTTAGAGATATCGAAAATGCACTTAACAGTGTACCTGAAGATCTTGCGGTAGAAGAACGACGTCGGTACACTGAGTCATGTTTTGGACATTTCCTTCGGATGCAGCACAACATGAAGTTTTCAGCTGGCATTGTCCATCGATTGCTTATTCGTGAGTTGCATCACGACGGGCCGGAAGATGAGATGAGATTTCTTTTAGGAAAGCATTTGGTCCGGTTCTCGAAGGTTGAATTCTGTCTGATCATCGGATTGAAGTTTGGACAACTTCCCGACACGTCGACCTATGATGTGGTACAGAATGGCATACACCAGCGATACTTTAAGGGTCGAGATGAGGTCGAGTTTGGAGAGCTGAGAGCCGTTGTACGGACCAGTGGTTTTGCTGAGCAGTACGATGCGGTTAAGCTATGCTTACTGTATATGCTTAACTGGATACTAATGGGTTTGGACGAGAGAGAGAAAGTCCCATTATGGCAGTTTCGCCTAATCGAGAACTTGGACGCTTTTGATGCATTCCCGTGGGGTGCGCATGTGTATAGGCGATCTATTTTTGGATTCAAGCATGCGTTGGATGGTCGTCGGGAACGGTTCGAAAAAAGACAGCGAGAAAAGGGCGTTGAAGTGCACAAGGTAGAGACGTACAACATATATGGTTGTACTTATGCACTATTGGTAAGAATTTAGAATTTGATTCCATACTTTAATTGTATTTTTTATTTTCATATGATTGATGTGTTTGATTATTATCGTACTTATCTATTACGCAGCTATTTGCTTTTGAGGTTATCCCCGATCTTGCCATCGAAGATTGTGGGACTCGCGGGGAAATCGAGCTATCCCCCCGTATTCTAAAATGGGAGTTGAGTCAGCGACCGAGGGGGGATAAGTTGGATTCCATTTTCATTGAACGGGTAAGTATCTGTTATGTTAACGTTAATAGTTAATAGTATGTATGCGATTACAAATGGTCTAACATTGATTTCAGATGTTTACGAGGGTGAAATTGGTGCCAACACCGGTAGAGCTGGCTGAACGGTACTATGAGGGCATTGAGGAGGGAGGCAGTCTGTATGATGCGGATGCCGATGTCGAACACCGTACGACTGTCGAACCCAATGATACTGAGGGTCCGTATTCAAGACCCAGTGATACTGAGTATCCACATTCGGGACCTAGTGATACAGATGGTTCTGACGTGGAGGGTCACAGTAGGAGTCCCGTGAGGCATAGGCGGGTTCGATTTGTGTTCCCCACAGAGCCTTGACCTGAAGGTCACTCACGACGAGGCGTCGGAGGGCAACCAGAGGTACGTAAAAGTAGTTGCACCGCAATATTGAATTTGAAAGCAGTTGGAAACTTTTAGTACTCACAACGTGTTTATTTTTGTTTCATTTCAGGACCGTAGGTATACTGAACTGCTGGATGAGTTTCGAGAGTTACGGGACGAAGTGCAAAGGAATGAAAAAAAGCGAGATCAACAGCATCAAGAGTTGTTGGATTTGATTCGGGGTCTTCAAGGTTCGACGGCGCAGACACCTACTGAAGGCAGACGGTCCGATGACCCACCATTTGATGACCCGTCGATTGATGACCAAGACCGACACTTCAGTGACAGAGACTGGACCGGTAGTCATCAGGACGGAGCAGACTTACAGAGTGGGCGTCAGCTGCACCCTAGTACCCAGACAGTGTCTGATCAGCAGGGGCTAGGTGTGACACCGAGAGAGGAGGTTACTGGTGGTACTGATGACATTGAGACAGCACATATGGAGATAGAGCAGGTACCGCATAAGGTATTACCAGACCCTGTTCTTCATCCCCAGGACTTGGGACAGAGTGCCTGCGCACCCCTCTGGATGATCCTAGTGCAGCACATCCCTCCATTCATTCCACGGGGATAGAGTCCCTCCGTCCTACTGCACCCATCGGGTCTATCTCAGCAGGGCTTGCAGGCGATCCACGATTCCAGAGTCCCTCCATACAGAGCACCCCTACTGGGAGCAAACGGGGACGGAGTCCTTCTATACAGAGCAGTCGTTCGGTGGATCCCCATGGTTTGGATCGGAGTCCCCTACCCCTTCAGTGTCAGGATCGGATTCGCAGACCAGGTTGGCAGGAGCGGAGCCCATACACTGACCCATGTAGGCCGAAGAGGGCAAGGACTATGCCACAGCCACCACATGTATTGGCGCCTCACGAACTGATAGATCCTGATCACCTAGCGGCGTACCAAGCGTACAAGAGGAACTCGACGGGGGAATTGTAAGTATAATCGTAGATATTACAATCTCTGTATTTTTTTTGAAACAGCTTAGTAAAACTGACTTGACTTGGTTATCTAACTTCTTCAACAATAATGCAGGCGTGATGTGGATCTACAATTGCCAGTAGATGTCCTTTGGTTCCACCGGTTTCAAAGCAACTTTATGGAGTTGGAGGATACGGTATGTTCATAACTGTAATATATGTATATGTTGTTACAAAAATTGTACAATCCTAACAAATGAAAATGTTCAAACTTTTAGCACATTGACGCGTACTTAAAGATTCTGCGAAAGCGTCAGCGAGCATTTCCCACTGTCTACGGTCCGAGGATCAACATACTGGATTCACAGTTTTATGTAAGTGTTTAAATTGTACGGTATTTGCTTGTGCATTGATGTGTTTCATACATCTATAACCTAACGTTTTTGTACAGTCATGGTTAAGTAACTACTGGGACAGGAAGATGGGAAATGGGTCTGATAGACCCCGTACAGGTTGGTCTTTACAGAAGCAGAATTGGTCCGACGAAGACCTTACGGTGGTACGTGGGCAGCTCCCGCTAGGAAACTTACCATGGCACAATGTTGACTCCGTGAGTGTTTATTTTACATGTTTTCCATTAAAGTTATGAAAAATAAATGTCACACTGATCGCACATTGTTGAAACACCTGCAGGTTCTGATTCCGTGCAACCTTAGACGTACGCATTGGGCCCTGGCCAACATCGACCTCACAGTAGGGAATATCTACCTTTTTGACCCGTACAGACAGGAGGTGCCATTCAGCCACAGGAAAATGCAGCTCGCGTGCTTACGGTATTTTGTACCATCGATGCTGCATGCGGTGAACTTTCACAATCACAGACGGAGAGGCGATCGGACGTACTCAAAGACTACTAGGGCATTCACTTTTTATTATGTGTCTGCAGACCGTGTGCCACAACAGGCCACAGGGTATGACTGTTTCAAGATCTGATTTTATCCAAATCCGTTTTCATATAATTCCATTCTAACGGTTGTTCATATGGTAAATTGTATGGGTAACTGTGGTCCTCATACTTTAAAATTGACAGAGTATCTGGCGGCGAACAGGGATACTTTTGACTGGTCGGAAAATGATATGACCACCATTCGAGAGAAGATAGTTGTGGAGGTTTTTTGCAACTCGAAGGACTGGTCTTCGAGATTGTAATTTAGTTTATGTATATAACATTTCAGTAATGAAATTTTTTTTTGTTTCTTTTTAAGTGTTTGCAATTAACAAAGGATCAAGTATGACATTACACAACACAAACAACTAAATTCAAATCAATTTCAGAAAAAAAAAAAAAACAAAAGTATTCAACATAAAACCATAACACAACTGCATCGACCATGGTTCCCTGCAGTCTAAACGATGTTGGAACACATTAGCAATCGCAAGCTTTTCTCAAACATAAAATCAATCATATTACTTATACATAAAAACATAAGAACCAAGGGTCTCATAAAACAATTGTATCGATCATGTTTCCCAAAATCTGAACGATGTTGGAAGACATCATGTTGGAGACATGTTTCTCAATCACAAGCTTTTCTGGTGGCAATTCGTCTTCCTCTTGTACTGCCTTGTTATGTTTGATCGTCTTCCTCTTGTACGGCTCCTTTCATTCCACTGGCATGTCCTTCTGAGGGCATGTTTGTTTGTTGTGTCCTATTGTGTGACAGATGCTACACTTGCGACGGTAATCATCGGGTACAATTGTCCTGGGACCTTCATTAACCATAGGCGGATTCGAACACCGCCTGCTATTATGTCCTGGTTGTCCACATCTTCTATACGACTGTGTGGTTGTCCTCTGAAGACGATACGTGTCGACCCTCCATGGGGCGACCTGATTGTCTCTTCGTCTTTGGATTTAAAATCACTCGCGCTGCGATATCGGATGGAACCACCCATGAAGAAGGATGGCCAACAGGCATAATAGGAGCCGAGTATGCATCAATAAGTGTCTCCCTCTTGTAGTAGTCTGCACACAGAGATGTGAAATCCAAGTTCCGCTCCCTGCAACAATGAAAACAGTGAGACTCACGTTTGGTTATAGAAAAACGTTAAATGTAACTTGTCATGTACCTTGCCGCTGCGAGTGCGTGTGAACAAGGTAAAAAGTCCATTTGGAATTTGTTGCACGTGCAAGTCTTCCGGGCTAAGTTAACCGTCCACTGTTTTCCCTTGTGTTTAACGGAGAATATGTTCCAGTCAACTGCATTTACGGTCATATAATTGCATTTCTCGACTCGTTTCTGGATCACCCCATGTGCTGCGTCGGTCAATCGATGACGCATGGACTGTGCAGCTGTATGATGAACGTGAAACCACTTCTGTAGCATATTCCTAATGAACTCTGCCAGTGTCATTAGTGGCAGTTGCCGTGCGAATTTTAAGCATGAGTTTATGCACTCTGCAACATTTGTGGTCATCAACCTGTACCTTCTTTAGGGACAGTGAACACGGGACCACTTGTGTGGACCGGCATCGATGGCATAATCATATGCACCCTTGTGTAGCTTACGTAACTCCTCCATGTGGCGATCGTATTGGATTTCACTGTACGACCTAGCAGCACTATCCATTATGTCGGCAACATCCTTTCTGTGGAATCGCTTCTTCATATTTTCACCAAAATACCAGCAACATATGGTATGGGTTGCATAAGAGAACACTTTAGAAATCCCTGCTTCAATGCTTGCATGGCGATCGGAAATGAAAACCGGATCATCTATATGACCAAAGGCCTCCCTTAAGCATTCCAAAAACCACTCCCATGAATTGTTGTTTTCTGAGTCACCATACCCAAAAGCAATTGGATACACCTGTTCGTTTCCATCTTGTGCAGTTGCAACAAACATTGTACCCCCGAATCTTCCCTTCAAATGTGTACCATCAACTGCAATCACAGGACGCATACACCTCCAAAAACCTCTAATTGAGGACCATAACGACATGAAAAAGTAAAGGAATTTACCATCGTCTACGCACTGTAAGTCCGTGATTGTGCCAGGATTTTGCTGTTCGAGAATGTATGCAAAAGATGGCAGCAGTTGGAAAGTTTCTTCATGCGTTCCATAGTTCAATGACAATGCATATTGCAGGGCATAATGTGCTTTACTGTACATGATTTGGATGCCATATATTGTTTTCATATCGGCAATTATGTCCTTGGGACGCATGAGACGTCTATCATGTTGCTGAAGTCTAGGGGCAACGACTTCTCCGATTGTGACTGCACTAGCTTGTCGGTGCCGACGGTGAATCTCCTCCAACGGACAACTGTGTTCGTTGACAAAACTTCTGACTTGAAGGTAAGTCCCTTCATCTCTCCTCACCGCTCTTAATTTCCACGTACATTCGTCGATGATGCAGACCAGATGTAAAGTTGTTTTATTCGACATTTTCACCTTCCATTCAAAGTTCTGCCGCATTGAAAAATGGCTAACTAGCCTTTTCAAATCCTTTTTACTCGGAAAAAATTGACCTTTATAAATCATGGTTCTAGGTTCTTGCGCTGCGAAGGTGTTGCTTGTACAAGTACCAAACGAGTATGCATCTGCTCCGGGAATAACCCACGTTGTCACATTATCAGAATCAGATGTTGTTATGTTATACTGGACCTCGGAAGTCCCAGCCATATCTGGTGCAGTGTAACTAACTCCTTGTACACGTCTATCATGTGGTTGAATTTGTTCAGGCTCTTCATCCACATTTTGCATATCATCAACCTATTCATTATTTGCATCATTATCCACGTCATGGTTCGGGTGATTGTTCTGCTCATTGTAATGCTCATTGTACTGCTCAATTCGACACATAAACACATCAACAATTTGAGGTTCAACTAGATCTGTATGATTGACCGTTACCGGTGGGACACCGCACATGTTTTTCCCACCTTCGGTGGCACTCCTTTGGGTGAACCCTTGGTTGCTACCGCTAAAGGATCCAAACTGTTTGTTATTTTCAGGAGGAGGAATATCATTCCCTATCATATCTCCAACTGTCCTCTCAGTTACACTGACACATACTTGAGGGATCACTCGATCTTCCCCCAGCATAAACTGGACATCGTCATCATTCCTTATAAATGTGCGACATGTACTGCCAGGAACGATTGATACTGATGACAAATCAACAGTGAATTTGTTTTCATCGTATTTCACAATGGTATGCTCGATCGCCAACAATTCTTCGTAAGTCATATTCTTTGACACATACATTCCCCGGTTATCGGATCCAATAAACCTCTGACTTCCGTCTGGAAACTGCTCCCATCGACCGTTGTAAGATATAACAATCCTAACCCAATTCATGATGCTGTCAAATTATTCATCACTAACAATTAATAAAAACACAGGACTAAAAAATATTTTCACATCTTATATTTTTATAAAGGCTCGGGTGAGGATATTGAAAAGGCTCGGAGAAGACTTCAAAAGTCTCGAACATTTCTCTAAAAGGCTCGGTCAAGGCCAAAAAAGGCTCGAAAAGGCTCGGTCAAGGCCAAAAAAGGCTCGGAAAAGGCTCGGAAATTTGTAGACAAGGCTCCATACTTATTCATTTCAAAAAAAGGAAAAGGCTCGATGAAGGCAAGAAAAGGCTCGGAAAAGGCTCGGTCAAGGCAATAAAAGGCTCGGAAATTTGTAGACAAGGCTCCATACTTCTTCATTTCAAAAAAAGGAAAAGGCTCGATGAAGGCAAGAAAAGGCTCGAAAAAGGCTCGGTCAAGGCAATAAAAGGCTCGGAAATTTGTAGACAAGGCTCCATACTTCTTCATTTCAAAAAAAGGAAAAGGCTCGATGAAGGCAAGAAAAGGCTCGGAAAAGGCTCGGTCAAGGCAAGAAAAGGCTCGGAAAAGGCTCGGTCAAGGCAAGAAAAGGCTCGGAAATTTGTACAAAAGGCTCCATACTTATTCATTTCAAAAAAAGGAAAAGGCTCGATGAAGGCAAGACAAGGCTCGAAAAAGGCTCGGTCAAGGCATTAAAAGGCTCGGTCAAGGCAACAAAAGTCTTGGAGATCCAACAAAAGATATTACAGTTTTCTATATAAACAAATGAAAATGTGAACAAATTAACAGAAGTATTTGCCAGAAATATTACCTTCTTGTACTGAAGCAAGTCCAAATGTTTTATAAGTTGAAGAAGAAAGTCGATCGAACCTTGAATTTTTATTTCGATAAACAAAGAGAGTCGATGTGGAGAGAGAAAGTGGAGAGAGAAAGTGGAGAGAGAAAGTCTCGTTTTTTTGGAAGTGTGGAGAGAGAAAAGCATAAACAGAATAACATAAATGAAGAACTAAGGGCAATTTTGGTAGTTCACCATAATTGGTGCCTTTTAAACTTAACTTATTAAAGTACTGACAAAGTCACCAAATGAGTTCAAAAGAGTGACATTTCCCACCATTTCCACAAATAAGAAAAGGGCAGTGATGAAAAGATATTATCCCATTGGTAGTATATTTTTGTAAGTATACGGTATTCTACGTCATAATAGGACGGGTACTTTATATAATACTTTTTTAACAAATATTTAACGAAGGAAGGAAAAAAAAAAAAAAAACAAAACAAAAGTTTAAATTTGTCTAAATGACCACGTAGAAATTAAATTAAATTCATCCAATTTATGAAATAAAAATAAAATAAAAATCACAACGGGTAAATCTTAACTAGAAATAGCATATACACCATTATTGAGAATAATTAGTATTAATGCACACAAGTCAATATGCCGAAAGGAAGATAATTTCAAGTACAATTTATTTTTATTTTTTGAAAAAAAGAGAGAAGAAAACCTTAAAACATCTTAATACATGAGTGATGAAATTTCATATGTTTTTGTATGCATTTGGTATTATACATCATAATAGGATGGGTATTTTATATAATACTTTTTTTAACAAATTTAATAAAGGAAGGGAAAAATAAATAAATTTAATTGGTCATAAATGACCGCCTAGAAATTAAATTAAATTAAATTTATCCAATTTATGAAGTAAAACAAAAAAAAAAAATTTAATTAAATTAAATCAAAGCAGGTAAATCTTAAATGAAATAGTTTATATACCATTATTGGGAATTAGTATTAATGCACACACGTCAATATACCAAAAAGACATGATTTCAAATACAATATTATTTTTTTTCAAAGAGAAGAAAACTTTAAAACATCTTAACACGAGTGATCAAATTTCATATATTTTTATATTTATTTGGTATTATGTGTCATAAAAGGACGGGTATTTTAAATAATATTTTTTTAACAAAAATTTAATAAAGAAAGAAAAAGGTTTTAAATTGGTCAAAAATGACCACCTAGGAATTAAATTAAATTTATCCAATTCATGAAATAAAACAAAATAATAACAATAAATCTCAACCGGTAATTAATCGTAATAAGAAATAGCTTAATTATATACCATTATTGGGAATTAGTATTAATGCACACAAGTCAGTATGCCAAAAAGACATATGATTTCAAATACAATTTTTATTTTTATTTTTGAAAAAATAAAGAGAGAGAAGAAAACCTTAAAACATCTTAATACCTAGAAATTTCATATATTTTTGTATGACGTCATAATAGGATGAGTATTTTATGTATTACTTTTTTTAACAAAAATTTTACAAAGAAAGAAAAAATAAAGTTTTAAATTGGTCATAAATGAACACCTAGAAATTAAATTAAATTTATCCAATTTATGAAATAAAACAAAAAATTAAATTAAATTAAATCTCAGCTTGTAAACCTTAACGAGAAATAGCTTATATACCATATTTGGGAATTAGTATTAATGCACACAAGTCAATATACCAAAAAGGCATATGATTTCAAATACGTACAATATTTGTTTAAAAATAAAAATAAAAATAAAAATAAAAAAAAGATAAGAAAATCTCAAAACATCTTAATATGAGTGATCAAATTTCATATATTTTTATAAGTATTTGGTATTGTACGTCATAAAAAGAAGGGTATTTTATATAATTTTTTATAACAAAAATTTTACAAAGGAAGGGGAAAAAAAAAAAACAAAACAAAAGTTTTAAATTGGTCATAAATGACTATCTAGAAATTAAATTAAATTTATCCAATTTATGACATAAAACAAAACAAAAATATCATAAATCATACATCTAAACAAAAAATAACTTTTACACCATTATTGGGAATTAGTATTAATGCACACAAAGTCAATATGTCAAAAAGGAAGATGATTTCAATTTATATATATATATATATATATGAAAATTTTCAAGTCAGTTCGTCCTGATATAACTTCATCAGTGCATTGGATGTAGACCATTAGATTTACGTACATGTTTTGACTAAAAGTGTATGCACTTGTCAAAACTTCTTCATAATCTATAGCTCACATGCAATGCACTGATGAAGTTATATCAGGACATACTGAGGAGAAAGGAACTATATATATATATATATATATATATATGAGAAAAATAAAATTAAAAAAAGAGAAGAAAACCTTTAAACATATTAGCACGAGTGATCAAAATTCATTTATTGACATTGTGTTATCAAACTAACTAAGGTCTTAATTATAAAACCCTCTAATGACTATCAACCCTAAAAGAAAAAACAAATTTTGCTTGAAGGAAAACTTATTGTGTTGGAAAATTGAAGGAAAATTCAATAAGTGCTTGATAAGCTTAATTGAATAGATTTTCAATAAATAAAAAATCAACCAAAAACATTATAAAAAAAGTAATATAGGTTAGAGCTAGTGCCGGTTAGCAACGATTAGAGGCAGTTAGGATCAATGAAATAAATTTTCAAAAAGTTAAGCTACATTAAGGTGGTAAATGAAGTTGGAAAATTACTATAAACAATTGAAAAGATTAATAAAGTTAGTTTCAACTAAAAATGAACTAAGAAATTCAAAAAATTTCAATAATTATTAAGCAAATGTTGGTTGGTATCGATTAGTACGTCGGTTAGGGTCATCAAACGAATTTCGAAAAACTATAAAAGTTACGTAAAAGTTATTACTTTTAATAGAGAATTGAATAAGCGATTAATAAGCACAAGTGAAGTGACTTTCAACCAAAAATAAACCAAGAACGCATAAACATTACATATCCAAGCTAGTGTCGGTTGACACCGATTAGAGTCGATTTAAGTCAATAAAACGGATATTGAAAAGTTAATTTACTTATACATGAGAAATGAAATTTGAATATTACTATAATTGAATTGAGTTTCAACCAAAAATGAACCAAAAAAATACAGGTTTAATCTAGTGATGATTATAGTATCAGTTAGTCGGTTAGTCAAACGAATTTCAAAAATCTAAAAAGTTCAATGGAGGTCAAAACTTTTTCTGCAGAATTATAATAAGTGGTTTATAAACTTAATTTAAGTGAGTTCCAACGAAATTTCAACGAAAATTTTAAAAAAGCTATAGGTTTGAGCTAGTGCCTATTAGCAGTAGTTAGCGTCGAATAGAGACGAGTATGGTCGGTTAAATGAATTTCGTAAAGCTAATTTACTTAGAGGTGGGAAATAAGATCAATTAATGTTCGTTTCAACAAAAAATTAATCAATAAATTAGAAACATTATAGACTTAAGCAAGTGCATGTCGGTTAGTGTGAGTTAACATCGGTTAAACTCAATGAAACGAATTTTGAATAACTAAAATGTTACATATTGGTGGAAACTTTTGTTAGAGAACACAATAAGTGATTGATAGCTTAAAGTGAAGTGAGTTTCAATGAAAACTCAAAACAATTACAAGTTTTAGCTAGTGTTGGTTAGGGTCAGATATGTCGGTTAAACAAATTTAAAAAGCTAAGTTACATAGAAGTGGGAAACGGAGTTGAAAGATTACTAAAAAATGATCTATAAGATTAATTGGAGTAAGTTTTCAAACAAAATGAAACCAAAAAATAAGAAGAAAAAAAAAAAATCATGTTTAAGTTATAGTGTCGGTTAATGTTGGTTAGTGTCTTTTAGCATCGGTCAAGATCAAGTAAATGAATTTTGAAAAACTAAAACATTATACAAAGGTCACAATAATTACAATAAGCGATTGATCAGCTTAATTGAAGCGAGGTTCAACAAAAAAGGTTAAACGAAAAATTCAGAAAAGCTATAAGTTTAAGCTAGCTAGTGTTAACTTGGTTAGAGAATTACAATAAATGATTGATAAGTTTAATTTAAGTGTTGTTCAATCAAAAACCAATCAAAAACTTAGAAAAACAACGGGTCAAAGCTAGTGCCGATTAGCGTCAATTAATTTTTTTATTTTTTTATTTTTCGTTTTTTAATTGAGTGAGGTGCATTTTGGACTTCCACACTGTAACGTTAGGCAAACATTATTTATAACGGTGGACAACATTTTTTAGGGGTGATTTGTACAATATATGAAACGGTTGAATGTTTTACAATTTCGTATAAATGCAGGGTGTTTGTGCAATTAACCCAAACTCAGAATACAACTATAAAAGAGAGAGAACTGAGTTGGACATTTCTTTGAATTGCGTTGAAGAAGAAGAAGAAGAAGAAGATGTGGGTCTTATCCTGCGCCACCCCGACTGCTTATCCTGTGCACCCTCTAAAAGCTTCCATATCCACGGCAACTACTCGTTCAAGCTCACTAGTCTCCGCTCAAAATCGTGACCACCCATTTGTTCCTGAGGTAAAGACTGCAAAACCCATTTGTTATGGCGTATTCTCTGTTCTGTTCCTCAATTATGACTCAATATATTAGTTTTTTTTTTTTTTTTAATTTCATTTATTTTTGGCTGTATTGACAACCCATTTGGTGTTTTTTTTTTTTTGGGTACAGAAACCTTAAAATTTGTGTAAGTGGTAATGTTGTTTGTTTGATGAGAAAATGCATGAAACTAAGAGAATTTTCTCTTATGAGTGATTTTAATTCGTTCAAGTAAAACTGTTATATACAAAATAGAAAGGTGTAAACTTACTTGTCAGTGCTCTTTATTTTTCATCTGGGTTATGCTTAAAAAATGTGGTAGCAAGGAGCAAAGTTTCAAACTATTAGTTTTTGAAATAGCATTTGGCTTTTGTTTTCTTTGGTACAAATCAAAACCGATTCCTAGGAATGAACTTTAGTTCTACATGGCTTAATGTTCTTTTGTTGAATCCTGAAGTAATGCATATACTTTAGACAAATAGCGTATTTTTTCTGTAGCGATTTCAATGTGTTTAAGGAAGTGAAAGAAATTTAAAATTGAATTTTCATTACGAGCAATGTCTGTGTTATTGATGCACTGTTAACACGCAGAGTTGCTTCATTTTTTTTCTGCAATGCAGGTTGTGAAAGCTGTGGATTCCTTGTATTCAGAGTTCAGAGCTGTGGATAATTTGGTGGCATGCAACACCTCCCGCATTCTTAAAGCTTTTCAGAAAGCTCGGGTTGGATCTCATGTAAGTAAATTTTTTTCTCTGATAAAATATGCAAAATGATATTGATATAGATACTTGAAAGACAATATGTCTGATGAATTTCCTGCACAGGGAAAATGGATTGGTTACTTGAATTTATAATTACATTTAGATATGTAGTGTGTTACTATTTGGACAGACATAAGCATGTTTGGTTGTGTGTGCTCTTCATATAGTCATATTTTAGGAATAATCACAAGGGAGTGAAGTTTTTTCGATTTGGTATTCTTATGTATATAATCAGCACTTTGGTGGAAGCACTGGCTATGGTCATGATGAAGCTGGGGGACGCGAAGCGCTTGATCAAGTGTTTGCAGAAATTGTGGGAGCTGAATCCGCAATAGTTCGATCACAGGTTTTATATATGCTATTATTCTTAGCTTAAATTCTCTTGAATGTTTATTATTTTCAATGCTTAATAATGCTTGCTCCTTTACCATTAGTTCTTTTCAGGTACTCATGCTATCACTTGTGCGTTGTTTGCTTTCTTACGGCCAGGGGATGAGGTGAGTTGTTATTTAGATGTTGCAGAAAATTTATCGTCATATTTATGTAATGTATTCTGCACAATTTGTAAGAGTAATATGATTTAGACTAACTTGGTTGTCAGCTTTTGGCAGTTGCTGGTGCTCCCTATGATACCTTAGAGGAAGTTATTGGAAAGAGAGACTCTCATGGACTGGGTTCTCTTAAAGATTTTGGAGTAGAGTATCGAGAAGTTCCTGTATGTTACTGACAACTATGCCAAATAAATTCCAAGTTTTTGATTGTGAAATTTTTCTTTCCTTACATTTGTATTGTTGCAGCTCGCGGAGAATGGTGGTCTTGACTGGGAAGCGCTTAAGAGTGCTCTGAGACCCCATACAAAATGTGCACTCATACAAAGATCATGTGGTTATTCGTGGCGTCAAAGTTTAAGCGTAGATGAGATAGGGACAGCAATAAAGATTATAAAGGTAATGGCTTAAAATTGGAACCTTAAAATGATTATCTTTTCCTGGTTTGGGTGCATCCTCTTCTGGCTTATACTTGGTTAGATGTTGCTAAAGATGGAATATTAACAATTTTAGTCTTTGGTCATCTCAGTCACGTTTCTGTGAATGTAAATCTACCAGTAAGTTCTATTTTTGCTTTGCAATTGACTGGTTGGAGTACTTGTATGAACTATGCAGATACTAATATGAAAAGTAGCTGCGACATTGTCTTCTGTTTTATTTTATTTTAAAGGAACAGGTGCAATTTTATAACTAAAGCAATTAATTAATTTGCACAATCACTTCATTTTTGCTTGGAACTCAGTTACATTATTTAGGTAATTAATATCATGTCAATTATTTGTATACAGATGCAAAATCCTAACTGCTTGGTGATGGTGGATAATTGCTATGGTGAATTTGTTGAAATTGTTGAACCTCCGATGGTGGTATGTGATATAATTTGTACTCCTTTGTTCTGAAGAACGAACAAAATTTTGTTAGGGTCACATAATTTTGTTAATTGTGGGGCAGGGTGCAGATTTGATTGCTGGAAGTTTGATTAAAAATCCTGGTGGAACTATTGCACCGTGTGGTGGATATGTTGCCGGGAGGAAACATTGGGTAGAAGCAGCAGCAGCTCGTCTTTCTGCCCCAGGGCTAGGAACTGATTGTGGTTCAACCCCTGGTGATATTATGCGAGCTTTTTTCCAGGGTTTGTTCCTTTCACCTCAAATGGTTGGTGAGGCAATCAAGGTATTAGCTTTTTCACGTTCTTAGTTCTGTATTTTGTTGTTTCCATTTGGCACTGAACACATTATGCTCTGTAATTTAAGGGAACCCTTTTGATAGCTGAAGTCATGGCTTCTAAAGGTTATAAGGTGCAGCCACTTCCTCGTGTCCCCCGTCATGATACAGTACAGGTATGGTGTATTTCAGTTTATTCAGTATCTGTTTAATCTAAACACCGAGATTGAATGTTCGAAGAAAAAATAACAAGGTAAATGTCTCGGTTGCTCCTTTGGTGCTTTTTCAGGCAGTGCAGCTAGGAAGCCGTAAGCATCTTCTTGCATTCTGTGAGGCTGTACAGAGAAGCTCCCCGGTGGGGTCATTTACTAAACCGATTGCTGGTACAACTCCTGGATATGCATCAGAGGTCTGGATATTGTTAAGCTGAACATTCTTAATTTTAATGCTTTAGGGACTGAACTTTTAAAGACTTTGTTTTGCCAAATATCACGAATTGCCTTTTTAGATCCTAGAGCTTCTCTACGATAGTTTTAGGTACTTTTTGGTGAAAATGTCATCCAAAATGCCTCACCGCCTGAGGATGAGAATTGTTTGTTACACTTGTCCGTAATCATGGACTCATTTAAGCTCTCATTGGAATCTCTTGTTGTCATTTTCAAGTCAGAAAAGGATTTCTCTTAGTGCTATCATGTACAATGATATGGGCTGGCTACTGCCTATAGGAATATATGTCGGATTTGTCATATATAATAATATCTTGCACTTGGGTACTCTCCTTTGCAGAAATTGGTCAACTTGAGGATGCAATTTTTCAATTCTCCCATTTATGATTTAAATTTCAAGTGTAAAGTCGTCTTATTGCATATTAGTTTGAGTTTTGTTTTAAATATAAATTCAAATTGTAAATTTTTTTGGATTAATATGTTATTTAGAGAAGGTATTATGTACTATTATAATTATAAAAAAAAATCCTCAAATTGCTTTAATTTTTTTTTTTTTTAATTCCTTTTTGTGGTTAAACTGATATAAAATGTCTTGTACATAATTTATTAGGTAATCTTTGCTGATGGAACCTTTGTTGATGGAAGTACAAGTGAGCTCTCATGTGATGGCCCCCTAAGAGAACCTTTCGCTGTGTTTTGCCAGGTGTGTGTTCATTTCCTGTTGTTTTCTCCTTGTTGAGGTTTATATAATAGCTTATCCTGCATGTTGGATGGACATCCGGAGAGAAGTGTTTACATATAAATCTATACAGAAATGTCATCAGATGATGTGATGCTCTTCTCATATCCTAAATTCCAGTTTCGCTTAAATTTCTTAATGCAGGGTGGCACACATTGGACTCAATGGGGACTAGTTCTAGGAGAGGTTTTGAAAGCCATATAATGTAAAACATATTTTGGGCAGTAATTAAGGAGCGGTGATATTCTTCCATATTTTATACTCATCCGCCGGGATTTCAGTGAACTGTACAGAGTTTGTAGTCTCAATGTGCCAAAATAACCTAAGATACTTGGCAGAAGATTCCTTAATCTAAGGTAATTATTGATCCACCGTACTTTTTGCCCTTGTATTGGCGTAGAAATTAATTAAAATAGTTCAGATATCTTCCTAAAACCGAGTACCATTGTGTTTCGGTTGAAACTGTCATATATTTTTCAAGAAAAAGTTTTACCTGTTCTAATCGACTTTTCTTCCTTATTATTTCAATCAGGTTTTTTTTTCTTTGGGAGCTAATTGAATTCATGGAAACAGTTGAGAAGTTTTGGATACTATACGAAGAAGTAGACGGTATTTTTTTTTTTTTTCCTTTCTTTCTTTCAGTTAGGTCTGAATCAGCTAATTGAATTCATGCTTGTGAAATGTTCAAACATTCATTTGTTCACAAATTTTGCTCGTAGTGTTTAATCTACGCACTACATTCGCTCTCTTACGTTCTGGGTCTGCAACGAAGAAAACCGGATGTAAATGTTTAATATTCGGATTTGTCTAAAACAAGCTCTTATGATTACAAAAAGGAGATATCTAACAAATTTTGAAGTCGACAGATTTATTTATGTTTTAGCAAAATGTTGTACTACCATCCTGCTTATGCAATTTGTTTGAAACATGACTAGCCTTGTATTATAAAAATGTCATAATTCAAACCATTTTTTTTAAATACAATTTAAAATATAGGGGTAAATACTAAATACACTAGCATTCCCCGAAGTTTGGTATAAATGCAGTTAGAGAGTAAATATGTATTTATCTACTCATATCTTCCCTGTTCTTAAAATTGAATTTTAGTTACTAAAATTTTAAAATAAAAATAATCATTTTATAAAAAAATAATAAATTAAATTTAAAAGAAAATAAAATGGAAAAACAAAAAAACAAAAACTATTTTTCAAATTTTAAATTACCTTCATTTTTAAATTTTTTTTTTTTTACAATTAATTTAATAGCTAATAAAATATATTTCTTACTAGTTTTAAATTTTATATTTAAAAACTATCGAACAAAAATTTTAATTTAAAAATGAAGATTATTTTTTATAAAAAAAAAATTATTTTCTAAAAAAATAGTAAAAAAATTAAATTTAAAAATAAAGATAGCTTAAAACTTTAAAAATAGGTTTTTTTTTTTTTCATTTTAATTTTTTTTTTTTAAATTTAAAGAAGTATCTCCAATTAATTTATTTTATTTTATTTTTTATTATAAATTGATTATCTTCATTTTTAAAATTTGTTAACTATGGACAATTTGATCTTTTTATTAGTACAATTTTATGGGTATGGGATAGAGGTGGCTATGGTTTCGGTTAAACAGACGGTTTTGCTCGCGGTTTAACCGAAACCGTACTTCCAAAAACCGTCCCGAAACCGAAACCGGAACCGGAACCGACGGTTTCAAAACCAGTCGGAAACCGGTTGAACCGGTTACGGTTACGGTTTCGGTTTGGGTACTTTTTAAAAAAAAAACATCGACTAATCAGAAGCTGCCACGTGGCACTTTTTTTGAATTTTTTATTTGAAAAACCGAAACCGAACCGAAACCAAACCCAAAACTGTCGGTTTTAAACCGAAACTGAAACCGTAAAACCGCCGGTTAGAAACCGTGTACTAAACCGGTTTTCCGATTACGGTTTCGGTTTTGGGTGGCTACGGAACCGAAACCGTCTATTTCAAACCGAAACCGAACTGTGGCCACCACTAGTATGGGAGGCCTGACTAAATAAATACATATTTAATCTTATATCTGTATTTATGCTAAACTTCAATAGAGGAGGTTGTATTTACCCCTAAAATATATTTTGTTTTAAAATCAAAGGATTTCAAACCAATCAACATTAATTGTAATATATATGACAAGATCAGGTTGGTCGAGTGATAAAACCACGTGTACCTGCGCTACAAGATTACGGGTTTAAGTTATCCTTCTTCTTTAAAAAATAAAATAAAATAAAAAACATATATGTATATATCAGTTTTTCTAATGTCATTTCGAATTGATATAAAAATATAAAATATATCAGTATCTTGTATATGGGTCATTGGATTTAAATCCTTTGATTTGGTTGTATGCACTTGTTAAAGTATCTTTTAAATTCAATGCATCATATATATATATATATATATAGTGGAAATGGTGGAAAATGTCACTTTTTTAAACTCATGTGGTGACAAAGTCACTCCTTTAATAAGTTAAGTTTAAAAGGCACCTATTATGGTGAACTACCAAAATTGCCCTTATTTTACACATTTCTCTTTCTTACTTTAAAGTTTTCAGAGCTTTTTTATTTCATCTTTTTCTATAACAAACCTCCAATGGAAGTTAAACACCATAACCTTATCAAATCATCTTCATTGGATAGTTAATTTTGTGGCGCTACGCAGACGCATTCGGGGGTCGAGCTACGCAGGCACGGGTAGTGAATGAAAAGGCTCGGGTAATGAATGAAAAGGCTCGAGTAGTGTATGAAAAGGCACGGGTAGTGAATGAAAAGGCACGGGTAGTGTATGAAAAGGCACGGGTAGTGAATGAAAAGGCACGGGTAGTGAATGAAAAGGCTCGGGTAGTGAATGAAAAGGCTCGGGTAGTGAATGAAAAGGCACGGGTAGTGAATGAAAAGGCTCGGGTAGTGTATGAAAAGGCACGGGTAGTGAATGAAAAGGCACGGGTAGTGTATGAAAAGGCACGGGTAGTGAATGAAAAGGCACGGGTAGTGTATGAAAAGGCACGGGTAGTGAATGAAAAGGCTCGGGTAGTGAATGAAAAGGCACGGGTAGTGAATGAAAAGGCACGGGTAGTGAATGAAAAGGCTCGGGTAGTGAATGAAAAGGCTCGGGTAGTGTATGAAAAGGCACAGGTAGTGTATGAAAAGGCACACGGGTAGTGAAAAAGGCACGTAGTGTATGAAAAGGCACGGGTAGTGAATGAAAAGGCACGGGTAGTGTATGAAAAGGCACGGGTAGTGAATGAAAAGGCACGGGTAGTGAATGAAAAGGCTCGGGTAGTGTATGAAAAGGCACGGGTAGTGAATGAAAAGGCTCGGGTAGTGTATGAAAAGGCACGGGTAGTGAATGAAAAGGCACGAGTAGTGTATGAAAAGCGCGGGTAGTGAATGAAAAGGCACGGGTAGTGAATGAAAAGGCACAGGTAGTGAATGAAAAGGCACGGGTAGTGTATGAAAAGGCTCGGGTAGTGAATGAAAAGGCACGGGTAGTGTATGAAAAGGCTCGGGTAGTGTATGAAAAGGCACGGGTAGTGAATGAAAAGGCACGGGTAGTGAATGAAAAGGCTCGGGTAGTGTATGAAAAGGCTCGGGTAGTGTATGAAAAGGCTCGGGTAGTGAATGAAAAGGCACGGGTAATGAATGAAAAGGCTCGGGTAGTGTATGAAAAGGCTCGGGTAGTGTATGAAAAGGCACGGGTAGTGAATGAAAAGGCTCAGGTAGTGTATGAAAAGGCTCGAACATAGTGTCTGAAAAGGCTCGAATCAAGTGTAAAAAGGCTCGAACCAAGTGTAAAAAGGCTCGAACCTAGTGTAAAAAGGCACGGAAAGGCATAAAAAGGCTCGAACCTAGTGTAAAAAGGCACGGAAATGCACAAAAAGGCTCGAACCTAGTGTAAAAAGGCACGGAAATGCACAAAAAGGCTCGAACCTAGTGTAAAAGGCACGAAAATGCACAAAAAGGCTCGAACCTAGTGTAAAAAGCTCGAAAACACATAAAAAGGCACGAAAAGGCTCGGATCTAATGTAAAAAGGCTCGGATCTAATGTAAAAAGGCTCGAACCTAGTGTAAAAAGGCTCGAACCTAGTGTAAAAAGACTCGAAAATACTCGAACCTAGTGTAAAAAGACTCGAAAAGGCTCGAATCTAGTGTCAAAAGACACGAAAAGGCTCGGATGTTTTCTCTCAAAGGTTTTCTCTCTATGTTTAAAAAAGACATAAACTGACAAAAAAAGGGTATTTTTGTCTGGTCACCTAAATAGGTGCCTTTTAAACTTAAGTTAGTAATGTGGTGTCTGTCTTACAAAAAGCGCCTCAAATAGTGACAAAAAAATTTTGAACCCTATATATATATATATACGGAAATTTTCCTATGAGGATGTCCTGATAGAATTATATAATGACATTGAATATGAGCTACTCGTTTTACATACTTTGACTTGGTATGTATGCACTTGTCAAATCACTTTTATAAATTAGCGGTTCACATTCAATATCCTGATAAAGTTATATAAGGATACCCTGATAGAAACGGGGTCGTATATATATATATATATATATATATATTGAAGTATTACATTAATTCGAAGTTTTTTCAAGGAGGGACTCAAACCTACAACCTTATGGTACAGATATGAGAGGTTTACCACTGGACCAACCTCATCTGGTCGATTGTCATATAACTATAGTAATCCAGTATAATCCATGTCACTAATCGTCACTCTTCTCACAAGTTCTGTTTTTAAAATATATATATATTTTCCATCACTATTTGTTCATTTTATCTTCTTCGAACAAAATATGTTTTCTTTGATTTTGTCGTGGGTCACGTGGGTGTACATGTAGGTATGGGAAATAATTAATGGATGGCATATATCACATTTTAAGTTTAAAATAATAAATAAATAATCAGATTTTTAGTTTTTACTAATAGAAAATTTGAGAGAGTGGAATTTAAATTTGATTAATAGAATGAGACATTAGGGGTTATGTTAGAATAAATTTGTATGTGGGTGTTTATAAATTATAGTTGTGTTATTTTATTTAATTAATTTGAATTATTTTTCCTCAAAAAAATAATAAATTATCTAAACGTTAATTGTAATGTAGTTTTTTAAAAAGGTAGGAGTGAAGAGTAATTTTCCCAAAACGGCATAGTTTCAGGAAAGCAAGGTACTATTTCGGTTTCTAAACGACGTAGTTTTATAATGTGGAACAAGTAAAACGGCAACGTTTTAAAAAATCTAAAACGAAAAAGAAAAGTAATGCGGTGAGCGTGGATCGAACACGCGACCTTCAGATCTTCAGTCTGACGCTCTCCCAACTGAGCTATCCCCGCTTCTTGTTTTAAGTCTCACTTATACAATATATAATCTAAACCTATTCTCAAACTAAAATTTATAGCCGTTGGATTTAAATCAACGACGTAAATCAGAAAAATGAGCAACAATCAGACGTCTAACAGAGAGCCCATATCTTCTTATCAGCAACATAAATGACATCGCAGTGTCTCCCATATCATCAATAATTTCAACTTCATTTTTTTCCTTTTTCGTGATCTCAGCTTATAATTCCGTACCGACAAAAACAAACGGTCAACAGTCTCAAGTTTTTGAACTCTCTGTAACTGTAAGTGATTGATCTTCATTTGAATCTCATCAAGCTCACGAAAAATCTTACAACTTCCAGTTTAAGAACCCACTTGTCAAACTGCTGTATGATCTTTCACTGTCTGTTTCTTCATATATATTTTTTTTCTAAGCAAATTTTCACTAATATGAGTGAAGCTTTTGGATTATTGATTTTTCTCTGTTGTTTTAGTTTAATATGAACTGGGGAATTTTTATTTTTACTTGAATGGTTAAATATCATGTAACATTTATGTAGTTTTATTGAGGTTTGAGTGATTGTTAGATTTACTTGGAGATTATGGAATAGATAGAGGAGATTGTGTGTTGTTGACATTTGTAGATTGAGAATCTTAACAGATTTAATACTCTTAATAGGTTTGATTGATTTTTTAAGGAATCTGAAACTTTTTATGATAAACTTTACAAATTACAATGGTCTAGTGGTTAAGCTTTGCAATCATTAGTTGTTGATGTTGCTCAAAATTATTATTGTGGTTTGAAAATCAATGAGAATTGAACACTATGACAGAAATATCAATCGTATGCTGTTGAAAAAGAAATGAATTATAAGATTTGTTAGAACATCTTTTGTTTACATCTTTCTATATTTGAGAATCAGCAATTTTGATAGCTATTTTGATTGCAGACCAAAAGTGGAAGACTCAGAAATCGATAAAGTTCGTCACTATAGGAATCTGAAACTGAGTTTTGAGTGACTTTATTATCAATAGGGGTTTCTATTAGATGGATTTAAAGTAGATTCAAATTGATCATGTTGTGATATACAATCTTGCAGTATCTGTATTTTGTTGTTTTGTTCATGTTATAACTTATAAGGCATTTTTCATGTGTATTCGTATGCATTTTCTAAGGTAGAGATCAAACAAAATTTTGTTTGGGTAAAACACAAAAAACACTTAAACAAACAGGGATAATTCTGTGTGCAACGTTGATTTAAGATGTTTTATCATCATAAAAATCTGCTTGTACTTTGTTTTTGTTAATGTTTATCTGTTTAAAAGAGCTTATCCATCACATTTTAGACCTCGCTTTGTAGGAAATGTTCTTACATCGTGGAACGTTGACATCCTTTTGCAGGTCCTAGCTCTAAATTTTACCCGTTGTGAGCTACGATGAATCCTGGACAAATCACTTTGATGGCATCCACTTTCTGTGTGATGCTTACTATGCATTTTTCAATACAGCTTCTCTCAGAACATCTACTTTCCTGGAAAAAACCAAAGGAGCAAAAAGCCATAGTAATTATCATTCTTATGGCGCCAATATATGCCATTGACTCGTATGTTGGTTTGATAGATTTCCGGGGGAGCAAAGCCTTTTTCATGCTCTTGGAGTCGATTAAGGAATGTTACGAGGCCTTGGTGAGTAAAAGGTTCTTTTAGTCAAACAGCATGTAGTAAAGTTTTTATATAATTCAATCTGTTGGTACTAATGAAAGTTATTGTTTGTTATATGCAGGTTATAGCTAAGTTCTTGGCTTTGTTATACAGCTACTTGAATATCTCCATAAGCAATAACATAGTGCCGGATGAGATCAAAGGAAGGGAGATTCACCATTCATTTCCAATGACTCTTTTTCAGGTGAAGGAATTTTCTTTCCCGTTTATAGTTTTCATCTAATTGACATGTTAAAAAAAAAGGACATACACAATTGAGATGCGATGGAATTCTATTCATCGTATAGATTTCATGATGCTAATTGATATCCTATTAATTATTTTGAACCTCTTGGGAAATGTTTAACCCAGGTATCTTCACCCCATTTTCTTTGCTCATCTTTTGTTGGACATGCACCTACTTGATTCTTTTTCGCTCTTGAGAAGCTCAATTTGATTTTATTGCGGTGTTCTTAAGGAATTAAGAAAATGGATTTCTGTAAACTTTCATTGAAGTAGTTTCTTCTAAGAGTGCCGCTATTTACTCACCTAATAGGGATGAGAAGTGGCTGTTTATGCTAAAAAAAACTTCCATGTTGTTCCTTTTATTATTAGCCAGCTAAAATTATTGGGAAATTGTAACGTTTTGTCATTTGGCTCATTCAAAACTTCGTTTAAGTTATTGAACCTGCTGCTGCTTGCTGTGCCTTTTGTTTCTCATTTTCCGTAACTGCAGCGTGTCAACCTAGCTTACTTTTACTTGCATTTTGCAGACTAGATAGGTCTGTCAAACATCTTTGTTGAACTGGGAAAAAATATGAGTTGCTTTTAAGTTTCAACTCATTGTTTTCTATCAATTGCAGCCTCGCACAACTCGTTTGAACCATCATACGTTGAAGCTTCTCAAGTATTGGACATGGCAATTTGTTGTGATCCGGCCTGTCTGCTCCATCTTGATGATAAGTCTACAACTTCTCGGGTTGTACTCCTCCAGTTGGGTTAGCTGGACATTTACGATCATTCTCAACATTTCAGTGTCGTTGGCGTTGTATTCTCTTGTAATTTTCTACCATGTTTTTGCTAAAGAGTTGGAACCACACAAACCTCTTGCCAAGTTTTTGTGCATCAAAGGAATCGTCTTTTTCTGCTTTTGGCAGGTAATTCTCTTGCACATGCTTTCTCAGATTCGGCTAATGAATTTAGAACCATTTAATTATATTACCATATGAACTAATGTCGATGCCTTTCCTTGTCAGCATAGGTAGCTATCTCCGAAACATAAATTTGCCTGATAAAATATATGTAATTTTTTGTGTTGTTATCATTGGGTGGACATGATTTTAACTAAATGGGAGTCTGCTGATGCACTATAATCACTAATGAACATGAAAATCCTTGATAGATTGATAGGCTTCTTTGATTGTTTTGCAGGGTATTATGCTTGATATTCTTGTAGCATTGAAAATAATCAAATCGCATCACGTCTGGCTTGATGTTGAGCATATCGAGGAAGCTCTCCAAAATGCTCTGGTGTGCGTGGAGATGGTCTTCTTCGCAGCATTTCAACAGCACGCTTACAGCGCTAAGCCTTACAAAGATGGACATACTAGTACCACATCAAATAAGAAATTAGACAAGAAGAAAGAGTGATTTTCCCATCCCAGACGATATCAATACGGATTATAGTTTTAATGTCCTATATCGATGGATACCAGTAATAAGCATTCGCATGAGACACTTCCGGTTACATATTCATAAATCCTATGAACATATATAGATGCATCATGCATATATACATATATATATATATATATATATATATATGGAATCGTGTTGCGTCTGTATTGATGATTCACAAGCAGCTGCTTATGTTCTAATAAACCTACTTATTCAACCAAAAAGTTAGTATTCCACCTTGAACAAATCTCAATTAGGCTCACATTTTTCAATCAAGGAGATCTCCAAACACTAGACACATGCTTCTCTAGTATTTTGATACAGATAAATTTGAACTAAAAATTGTAAATAAGGACGTAGCTCAGCTAGTAGATAGACGAGTTTGGAGACTTGAGTAAATGACTCTCAGGTTAGCGGCTCAAATCTTACCATGGCTAAAGCTTTCAAAAATTAATCCAATCCCTGGATGAATGTTATAATATAAGATGGGGTCTAGAGTTTAATTTGTTATATATTAGAACTTTTAAAACCGCGGTAGCCAAACTTCTTAATAGATTACAATAATAGCGGTCGCAAGGGATCAACCCAATTTGTTTTAAAATAAAACTACGAATATAAATAAAAAAGTTCATTTTAGATTTTTACCCATAACCTCTGAAAAGTCAGGGTTGACCTTGGTAATAACCTAATGTTTCTACTAACTTGTAAATATCAAAGTTCAATTACATATAAAACAAGCAACTACCAATCACAAAACTTAAATTTAAACTCAAATTTTACCTTACAAAAGGCATTTAAATTTGTAAATTTCGTTTTCTATAACCCAAGATTTGTAACTTTTTACAAATTTGATGCGAAAGTCAATATCTTATTTCCTTTTACTAATACAAAATTAACTTAACAAGGATATTGAGAATTGACCCTAAAAATTATGTCCAAAATCTTAGATTTATCGAGATCAAAGTAGTCCTAACCTAACGAGAAAAATGTGTATCTATCCGATGCAATACATCATAATCAATGGGTGCATGTCATGTGGCATGGGAAACACATTTGATTGGTTTTGTTTACCATATGGCATACATCCATTGGGCAAATACATCGCATAGAGTGGATGTATGCAAGATTTTCTCTTACATAACAAGTTTAGTATTCAAGTACAACTGCTAGTAGCAAACACTCTCCAAAGTCCAAAAACACGTGGCACACTCCCACTGGCTAACACTGAGATAGAGAGAGCTATAAAATGATGACTAAAAAATCTATTAAAAAATCTATTTGAGTTTATCATCATTAAGACATGAATCACTCAATAAACAAAAAACCAAATCCAAGCACAGTTTACAGATTCTATCCATTTTAAATTTACTAATTTTTTTTTGCCATGGCAACACCTCTACTACAAATCTCCATAAACCTCTCCACTTCCAACACTTTACACAGTCGATATTTATGGAGGAAACCCATTATTTGTTACTCTCTAACAAGACCAAAGGTTGCTGCTTTTCACCAAAACAGCTACAAATTAAGAGCTTTTAGGGAGGAGAGAGAGGAGGGCTTTAAGAGGAAGAAGAGAGTGGTTTTGGTGAGGTTTTTTAATCAGGGTTTTGGGTTTAATGGCGGCGGTGGCGGCGGCGGCGGTGGCGGTGGGGGAGAAAACAATATCGATGGAAGAGTTGTGGGAAATCTTGCTTTGGCAATTGGGTTGACTTATCTCACAATGACTGGACAGCTTGGTTGGGTTTTGGATGCTATTGTCTCCATTTGGGTATTTTTTTTTTTTTTTCCCTTCTCTTCCCAATTTACATTTCAAGAAATCAACCAGGTTGTTATAGGTTGGATCATCATACTCTTGAAATCATCCATTACTTAATGCTCTGAAATCTGATGATCCAATTGGTATCTGATCAACTTGAAAGTATATGGAATCATGAATTGGATTTCATTTTTTGTAAGATATATTTGTTGATTTCCAAGATTCATTTTGGTATTTGCTGTAGACCTTGCAAATACTAATGAGTTGTAAAGTTCTTTTTAATCAGTTGAATATACATATTATTGTTTACATATACTTTTCTTGTTGTTTAATCTAATCAAATGATGCTTCTTCTCCTTCAGCTTCTTGTGGTGGTTGTTCCTATTGTTGGTTTGGGAGCTTTTCTTTGGTGGGCAGGACGAGATATAGTTCAAGACTCTGTGAGGCTCCTCCTTTAACTTCTGGTTCTTCTTTACATATTTTAGCATTTTTGTTTTCTTCCACTGACTCTGTGAATCATCTATGAAAGCTTTTTGATTATTAGATTGTCTAAAATTCGTACCGTTTATGTAGATGTGTGTAGATAGGCAATTCAGCTCTATAGATGATGGGATTATCTTTGTTTTATTTGATAATCGGGTATTTATTTAGAGTTCTGCTAACTTAAGGCATGGCTATTCATGTGGATTTGCTTACCTCTTTTGAGTCAGTTAAGCTTAGACACTCAGTGCATGCTCGTGAATGTCGAACTGTATTATATTTTGTTGATTGTTAATATGTAACATTTCTTCCATCAACATGCATCTGTGTATGTCATCTAATTCTTGTAGACTAATTGTGTTTCCCTTTTCTCCGTATGGTTTTATGTTCAGTGCCCAAACTGCGGAAATGATTTTCAGATTCTCAAGTAAGAGAATCTGTTTTGCTCCATATTACGACTTTTATGTGGTTGTTTTGTGCTATGATGTCTGATGTCTGACCTGGTAAGCTACATGGTTTTATTGCAGATCTACTCTAAATGAAGAGTTGCAGTTGTGCCCGTACTGCAGTCAACCGTTCTCAGGTGAACGCTTAGACTTTGATTATATATAATTTAAATTCTAGAGAAGAGATGAATCCTAGAATTCTTCTTGCCACTTTCTTACAGTTTTCGATTGTGACTGTTTGATATGGAGTGTCTATTCATATTTCAGCCAAAATAGGGTAGTCGATCTCACAGTGTTCATTAAATCGATAACCCCTTGTTGATCCTGTCTTCGTTCTTAATTTTCAAAGAACCGTAATTGTGACCCTCAATTTTCAAAGAACCGTAATTGTGACCCTCAGTTAAAAAGATTCAATCTTTGGTGTCTACTGTCTAGTATTCGTCCGTTTGTTTATACATGCAACAAAATAGTGTATTAATTTGGTATCTAATTACGATGTATTTATCCGTTTTTTGTGGTTCTGCCCTTGCCGTAGGTTTACAGTGTTCCCTACACTTTCCTGTCGGTCCACATTTATGTTTAATTATATTTTCATTGGATTGCAGTTGTGGATGACAAGTTTGTTAGGGAATCTGTGAGGTTCTCCAACGAATCTTCAACGTTCGGACAAGCATTCAGTGACTTTTTTCCCGGTTCTAAGAAAGGTACCGAGAAAGGTATTTCCCACAAGGCTTTTGTTCATGATCTTACTTGTTAATTACATAATCTAGTATTAGTTTCTGCATCTCATGGTCGAACAAAGTGTAGGTTTTCGATCAACAATTGGTGTGTTGTAAACTAATCAGATTCCTAGTGTCAAAAACACACAATTTCTTTATGTTCTTTACGGTGGCTGACCCATTTACGATGAAACAATACATTTCTCTTTACGATGAAATGAGCAAAAAGCACGACGATGAACCCTCAATAGCTTTTCATTTACTGCCAGGAATCATTTCGATTAAAAGATGGCCCTGATTTTGTCACCATGGTTGTGCAGGAAAGGAATCTTCTGCAGTTGTTGATGTTGAAGCAGAAATAACAGATGCAGACTGAGTATCTGAGATCTTTATGACCAAAATTCTCTATATATGGTAACAAACAATCTTTAAACTATCTCTGATGCAGATAAATGAATTATGGTTCCAAAATGGAGTAAGATTCGACAAAACGCTTGCACAGAGGAAGAGCAAGTGAAGTGACATTGCAAGAAGCAAATGTTGTTATAAATTTTGACACCTATATGTTCTATGTAGCATGCCTCTGTATATTTAGATAAGTTCTTTGTTGTCTCCCAATTCTTGTGTATTTGTAGTAGTGCGAAACTCGGAATAAAAACCGACATGTAACAAGGGTATTGATTTAGAAATTATAACACGAATTTAGCTCCAGATTTGGCTATTTGAATGCTGGAATTTGTAAACATAGCAATAATAATTCAAGAATCATATTTTTAGTTTAGATTTGCATACATAACATCAAGATCCTGCAATGCAAATTCCTTTTCGAGAACTGTAAGGTTGGAGACGGCAAGCTACCTGAAGTCTCATGGTTTTATTGATTCTTAAATGGTAAATCAAAGTAAAGAAAGACCGAAACATACAAGTAAAAAGGTGACATTACTCATCAACCCATCATTTTTAAGCAATGTACAGCTAATGCAGCTCAAAACTAAAGCATCTCAAGGGACAAAACAACCTCATTCTGCAGTTATTCTACTCCAAATATATTCCGAGACAGCCAGAAGCTTAGCGTGATGCCTCTCCAACTTTCTGCTATTAATTCCAAAAGAACGAACGAAAAGAAAGAATGTCATGAAGTTTGACCAACATATAAAATTTATACTAAAATCCAGGACAGGGATTAACATATGCTAAAAGTTATCGAAGAATATACAGGTTCTCTTCTACCTAGCCATTACCGTAATCTTCAATGAATTCTTGCTCGAAAGTTAGTTATCAAGAATAAACTAAATTGCTAAAGTTCAAACATAACAAGACTACTCGTATGATGCATACCACATCAAGAGCAACCCCCCCTGCAATATGTACTTTTTGCACATTACTCAGACACTAATTTGATGAAAGTTGGTAATGTGACTGAGGATAAATGAAGCTAACAACCTTAACAAACTCAAAGGGTAAAAGCTCATAACCGGAAAATATAAGCAACGAAAAGTACCTCTTCCTTCTTGTCCTTCTTCCCTCCAGTGAAGAACTTGTATCCTCCATAAATGAGCACACCCCAGCCAGTTAAAGAGACAATGACAAACTGCAGATGATAAATATCATATCAAATCACGCTTTATCAATTAGCAACATACATTATCCATCATTTCTAAATCATGTGCTAAATATGCACAAAAGAAGCATTTCCATGATGTCATGCACAGAAAAATAAAACAGGAATTCTAACTGTCTAGAACAAAGACTCAAACTACTACACGAACTTAAAACCGCGATGTTAAAACCGACTCAATTTTGAAGTTTCCTTTCCCCCCACTAAATGAGCTACCTAACTTGACATCTCATATTTTTTTTCCTAGCAAGAAAATGTATTCTAGCAAGCATAGATGATAGACCAAAAATATAAAAATTGAAATTTCATTAAAAACAACATAATCAAGCACAGCTAACCTCAGCTTCTATAAATATCCAAGCATGAAAATGAACTCGATAAAGATTAACATCATCATAAGCTTCTCAGTTCTCACAACTTAGACAGCAAACAAATAAGACTTGCTAAGAACAATGAACGTTTATGATACGTAAATAACACCTCTCAAGAATCAAGAAAAGGTTCTCGTAATACCAATTACCGAAAACGTTATACCAATATTAACTAAATAAGATAAAGTCTTCCCAATGTATAATAAAAACTCACATGTTCTTCCTTCCACTTAGATGGACTCATAGGGTCCTGCCAAAAGTTCACAGTCGGAGGTCCGTGATGATCTGCAATTCAACCAATGTACACAATTCAAAGTAAATAAATATACCCGAAAACATTTGTTTTCATCACCAGCATATCAATAGCATGAAATTTAAAGATCATATCTTTTTTGCATAACCAAATCATAAAATCTTCCACTCTGTCTCTTCAAAATAACCAAACAAAGCATGCCTTATTTGATATTTCCCCTAATTTTACATCACCAGTAAATAAAAATTCCAACAATAAGCAATAATCAACTCTAAGGCATGATATTAAACTTCAAAAATCAAAGATTTTAACTTTCAATTAAAAAAAAAAATACTTGCTTTTTTCTTTCACGCCACAAAAAAAGTGAGCATTACAAGAAGATCAAATGAACAAAACAATTATAAATTATGCTTAACTAAAAATTGGACACCAATTTTTTTACATTGATAGATGCATTAATGTATTTATTTCGAAATAATAAATCAAATGTATTATACCATTTTCATCGACTAAAATCAAAATAAATGAAAATCGATTAATCATTTCTCGATTCGAAATAATAATATTGCAAAAACTGTGGAAAATAATTACCACCGCCTCCGGCTAAACCGCGCCGATGGATGAGGGAAGCGGCTTGGGAGGCCGAAGCCGTTTTGGGAGAGGAAAGCCGAGCCAGGTTAACGGCTTGGCGAGCCGTGGCTGTCCACGCCGACATGGTTTCTGATTTATGTGTTTGAGATAGCGAGAGAGTTGTTTGTCTGTGGAAGCTGAGCGAAAGTGTGAAACTACGAGAAGAAACAGAAGCATTGGAAATTTTAATTGTCAAAATGACCCTCGAATATTACGTTTATTACATGAATGCCATGTGAGTGAACGTAACACGCCCAGATGTAAATATTGATATTTTCATAATTTTGGATACCCATATCAAGGAATGGGTTGTTTTATTTTATTTTTATTTTTTTTAACCGTATATATCTATCATCAACTTATGTAGACCAACTATTTTTTTCGAAACTTTTGTCATTACTTAGAATTCGAGTCGTTGACTTGAGAATCATTTACTCAAGTCTTAAGCTCATTTATCTACCGGCTAAACTACGCCCCTAATGGTAAAAACTGGTTATTTTAACTCACGGTAATAACCTTAATGAAATCTACAAAATTTTAATTACAAAAATCAGGTCAAAATTCATTAAAGTTCGATAAATTTCAATCTATTTAATATTTCATTTATATAATTGTTCTCCCATATCCAACAAATGGATTATTTCACCGGTAATTCCATAAATTCAAACTCAAGATAGCCATTGATAAGATTTGATAAGATTTAAATCATTTAAACCACAACAAATTATAATATAAAGTCAATTTCAATATTTGAACTGCTATGAAGAGCATAGGGGGAGAAATGACCTACAAATCAGCGACACAGAGAAAGTTATTGTTGTTCAATGACTGAAGTAGAAATCAATCATATGCTCCAGTTTCTTTCCTCAAAAATTTTCTTTAAATGTAATCACAGAACATTTCTTCCCTGGTTCTTGAGCAAAACAAACTTTGATATGCAAAGCAAGTGTGATCAGAGGAAGAGAGCAGATGCTTAATCCAAAATACAAGCAAAACTTCATATATATATATATATATATATATATATAAGCATCCATTGATGGATGTAAGGTGATTTATTTACAGAAATTACTGGAATTGAATTTCTCACAAACAATGCAATATTAGATTTATGGTAGGGTGTGCTAAGCTTAGTGAATTCGACTCCATTTTTTATAGCCTGGAGCGAATGAAAACCCTTTTCTGATTGGTTTCCAGTAGATCTGATCCCTTGAAGCCTTCTTCGTTTGGTATCTTCTTCTTCTGAATCTGTGATTCTTCTGCAAGTTTGACTGAAGTGTTATTTTGTTGCTTCAGGTTATTCATGCCTTCATGCATTTCTTCCATCTTCGCTTGCATCTCCTCCACGGGTTCAAGTTTCTTTTCGGCATTCAAACAGAACAAAGGTGGTTGATTCTTTAATCTTTCCTCTACAATTTGATACACTTTCTTCCCACCTGTGAACTCAAACATGGGTAACAAACAGAATTAAAAAAAAATGCAGAAACAATAGTAAAATGCATTGTCAAACATCAACATGAAAATCAAGTTGACTAAAGAGACGCTGATACTTCTATAGTATCTAATTCAAAATCAAGAACATTGTACGGTCTCAATTTTGAACAAACAGGGATCATGGTATATCTAAGTTGACCATGCCTAGTATCTAATCCAATCCACAACGTAAAATTCCTTTATAATATTAAAAATGTGTAACCACAAAAGGGAGAAAAATACATTTCTTGCCTTGCAAGTGTTACACTATTCTCGCCATCTTGTTTAGAGAAGCAAAAATATATTTCTACCTCACTGCAGCTTCTCAAATTTGGTAGTTGTAGCACTATTGAGTGTGCACTTCGCACAATCTTGTACATAAAAATGCAGACACAACAACCTCAAATTAGTTATAAGTAAAACAACCGAAGAAAATGATGGTTCTGCTCAGAAGAATGACATGGGGTATTAGATACCACAACTCTCAAGTATTCAAACATGAAGATACAGTATTTACTATTGAATTTCAAATATTAAACTGTAATCGTGCATATCTCTGCTCGTACAATAGCACCCTTCAAATGTTGAACACATTTTAGGCAACCGTCAGACATTATCCTACGACTAACAGAACAAGTATCTGACGCAAGTATGCCGAACAGTGTTGTGATCTAAACCAAGATTTCACAACTGTCTCGCAGATCAGAGAGGTTCTATATCAATGAAATGTAATTTAACATTATTCAACTTCCAATTTTTTTTTTCTATCTTAAAAGGGTGTTGCCCAACTTATAATAGGTGCAAAGATCGTTCATTTGCTCACACGCAAAGCATGACTGATTACACAGAAGAGGTAACTGATTAGAGTTAGAAAATTTACAGGATTCAATCTCAAAGAACCTCATTTCAAAACAGAATTCAATCAAAATTTGAACTTGAAAATCAAGTTGACTGCAGACATGCTGTTAATGAAGATTGAAACAAGCATATATCTACAAAATTAAGTACTGTAAACCAAAAATGTCACGGAACACTGATGTTCTTCAAAATCAACTCCATAGGAGCTCTCAAGAAGATTGTGAAGTCTCAATTTTGACCCAATATGGAACTGCTTAAAGTTAGAAAATTTACAAATTCAATCTCTTCCCATACAAATATTTAAGACATCGTAGAGAATCTTAACTATACAAACAAATTCTACAAAATTAACTTCTCAAATTCAATTTTTATATGAACTCAAATCTTCTAAAATAGACTATTAATCGAAAAACACAAAACAAATTCTATTAATCTCGACTTTGAAACCAAAAACCAAAAAATAATAATAATAATAATTTTATAAAAGAATGTAAAAATTAAGGACATAAAATGATAATACAAATTACGGGAAATGAAGAGAACAAACCATTGACGCCTTTGAAAGAGACGTTGACGGCGGAATCGACGGCGAATTTGGTGAAATTGGACAGGAAGCATCCGATCTTGTCTTGACCTTGAGGCTTTGGGATCTGATGATCTTTCACGACTTTGACGACGTTATCCATCCCGGCGATGCTGAAGAAGCGAAAACCGTACGGTACGAAGTGCAACACGTGCTTGTATTTGAGGGTCTAAATAGTGAAAGTTTAGCGGCAGAATTTGTTTGCTGTGTGAACAGAAACGCAACTAGCTTCGTGCTTTCAACTTTGAAGATATGCAATGGCGTGGGAGGTCAGAGGTGGGACCCCAATAATAAGATTTTTCTAAAATTATAATTTAATGGGGGAATATCATTTGGGTCCCTAATTTTTTTTCTAAAATATCAATTTTTTAAACGATTTTTCTTTTTTATCAAAAAAATCCATGACTTTTGAAAAGTATATCAAATAGGTCCATTTGACTTTTTTTAAACGGTCAAACATCACTGAAAAGTTATAGAAAATGTATAATGTCTATTTTGCCCTTGTATACCTATTAATGGCTGAAATGACTGTTTTACCCTTTAAAATTTCTAGAATCACAATTTTGATTGGGTTTGTTAAGATATAAATACCCTTACTAGTGTCCAAAATTGTGTGGTACATAAACTTGAAATTATGTTTTTATCCCTTTGCTTTTTTTTTTTGTGAAAAATAAAAATAAAAAATTGTTTTGTTGTTACCGTTGAACAACGGTCAACAATTTCCCTTTATATGGGAAGTTGTATTCCACAAATTGCATAGCTCTCTCTTCTCCATCCTCACGGTCCTCACCAAATCAGACACCATTCCACTCTTTCACATTTATTTTCTATTTCACAATTGTTATTGCAGTGATTATTTTCCAGCCAAATTCTTTGTTTCAAATTTCGTTAATAACTGATGGCATTAGCCAACATTTGATCCAACTCTACAAGTTCAAATGTTGGCTGGGTCAAGGTGAAGAATAGGTTATGTAGATGCGGGAATGGTAAGAAAGTAGCATTACATGTCTCGGAGACGATTAACAACCCAAAGAGGTTATTTTTCAGTTGCAAAGCATGCAAATATTTCAAGTGGTGGTCTCCTGATAATGAGGAATGGGAAAGTATACAACAAAGTGCATCATATGGTATTCCTAAAACATGTGTAGAGTCAACATATGAAGAATCATCTAAAACATATGAAACAACACAGTTTCATACAGTCACTGCCAAGTATGAGAAGGTCCAAGCAACTTTAGATTGGTTGAAAGTTATTGTTCTAGTTCACACAGTGTTAATAGGCACATGCATTGGTATGACCTTGAACTATAAGAAATAAGTTTCATGCAAGTAATATGCTGTTGAGAATGAAGTAGTAGAAAAATGCATCAAATATGTATGTTTTGATAGCAAATTTACATATATTAAGCATCCAATAAAATACCCTAATTTAGGCACAAAATACGAGCACAAAATACGAGCACAAAAATAACCCCTAAAAGGTTGTTAAACATCCAACCAACACAATTGTCTAATGCAACTGAAATTGGTCCAACTAACAACTAGTGCTAACTGCCAAATCAGATTTAAACATCACAAAAATTGTTGTAAAAGTTTTTTTGTGTTTACTAAATCTGATACAAAATATATTACCAGAGATTCTTCAAGGTTGGGAAAGTGAACCTATCTGTGAGCAACCATCCGGCACATTTGTTGGTGCTGCCATATGTTGTTCAGATTCAGTGCTTATGCCTTCTTGGTTTCGAGCACTACAATAATAAATTTATGGGTATTCAAAAACTTAGTTGTAGTTATATTTTGTAATAAAAAAAAAATTATATGAAGAAACATGTATATTACCTGATAGCAGTTGAATATTGTTGAGATGCACTGGTTAATGGAGCCATGGACTGTTGAAATGTTGTGTCTGTGCTACCTCCATTACCTGTTTGATTCGCTTCTTGTGTCCTAGGAAAATAAATCATTAACTGATCAAAAAAGTGCAATTCTAATAAGCAAAAATTGCATACCCGAAAGTTGGTGCAACGACACTTCTTTTTGATGTCTTTTTCTCTTTTGAACTTGAACCAACTCCTTTTCCCTAAAGTATACAATGTGACATTAAAGGAAGGAAAAGGGAAAACCTGCAATTGCCCAAAAAAAAAAAAACTAAATAAAATTAACATGAAATACCTTATCTTTACATATGCGGCTGTTATGCCCAATATTTTTACACGTTTGACATCGATTGGAGAATGTTTTCGATGGTGCTCGTGATTCATCAGGTGCCCTTTTTCTAATCTTCTTAGGTCTGCCCACTTTCGTACGTTTCGCAGGTGGATCAATGTGTTCAGAATGGTATTCATACCATCTAGATTCATCTGGAATAGGGTTGATAGCACCATTGTATGTCAACTTCACAGCTTCCTTGGTATAATACCAGTGGACATGATCATGTGGAAACTCTCTATTATACATGAAGACGGTAACATCATGCTTACAAGGCAACCCACTTATCTGCCACATCCCACAATCACAAGTGACTTCACCAATGTTCACAAGCATTTTTCGGCCTTTTTTGTTTATAGTCTCATACCAGTCTCCCATACCATGATACACTTGCAACTTCCTTCCCTTTTTCTCATTTCTAGTCAATGTTTGCCTTGCATATGGAGTGATGGAATCCTGGAGCTTCTCCAATTCATCACATTTGTCTGAAAACCTCACCATAACTTTCTTTCTCAAATGCTCCAACAAAGTCAAAATTGGTTTATCCCTTTCATCTTTGATCCAATTGTTAAAATACTCTGACATGTTGTTTGTGATATGATCTAACTTAATGTCGCAATCAAATGCATGTCTTGCCCATTTCTCACACGGCTCCTTCATCAGACATGAAACAGCTTCCATCGAATCTTCTCCAAGTGATTTAATACGTTCCCTGAATTTAGATTTACTACCAGCTCTTGCTATACTCCACAACTTCCCATTCATCTTATTGTCTTTAAATGTTGACTTGAAGTTTCCCAACATATGCCTAAAGCAGTACCTTTTCCCTACGTGTGGCCACTCATTATCCAAGGCTTTTAACTCGCCTTTCTGTCGATCACTCATGTAGCAAATGGGCTTGCTATCATCCCAACCCAAACACTTTGACAGTAACTTCAGAAACCAAGTCCAACTTTCAAATGTCTCAGACTCACATACACAAAATGCTATTGGAAAGATACCACTGTCCCTATCCAAAGCATTTGCTGAAAGCATAACACCTCCAAACTGTCTACTCAAATGGTAGCCATCAATACCTATTAGAGGCCTAACACCCTTCTTGAAACCAGTCTACGAGGCTTTAAAACTGAGAAAAAATCTTTCGAACCTTGGGTTGGTCCCAGGTACTTTAGTCAACGATACCTTAACACAAGTACCTGGGTTCATAGCAATAATTGCATTTCCATACTTCTTCATCTTTGCATAAGCAGCTATATGGCCACTCTTCATGTTATTCAGCACGATCTTCTTCGCCCTATAAATAGTCAAGCTTGAACAAGTAACTGAATAATTTTCCAGCAATGTCATCTTCAATGATTTTGCAGTAAGCTTTGGATCTGCATGAATTGTGGATTGAAGAACAGAAGCAACCCACCTAGCATTAGCTTTTTTGTTTGATGTCATCATTGGACATAAAATATGGCCACCAGCAACATTCCTTACCATGAATGTGACCCCATCAGGGAGAGATGAAACGTGCACTCTCCAGCCACATGTTTTATTCTTGCACGACACCGTGTATCTACACTTATCATTTTTAATCTTATTCATTGCAAATACCTCCTGGATTGCGTACCTCTTAAGGACATCTCTTGCTACTTTTGCATTCCCTAATATCTGCCCTTCACTGATTTCAATGGACCCATCTGGATTAGGTGCCCATTGATGTTGTCTACAATATTTTGCCATCTTGATAACTTCAGTTTCTTCGTCGGAGGACTGTAGCAACCAAGTATCGTCA
Source organism: Acer negundo (assembly GCA_035582765.1). Lineage (NCBI taxonomy): Eukaryota > Viridiplantae > Streptophyta > Magnoliopsida > Sapindales > Sapindaceae > Acer > Acer negundo. The sequence goes on along the minus strand of CM069241.1, from coordinate 29,979,359 downwards.
CCATTTAGATCACAACGGTCATGCCTATCATCATCTACTTTGCCACAATCAACATCTAAACTAACATCTGAATCTGCATCTTCATTAACATCATAATCGTTGTCTACATCACTGTCTGACTCTTCATCATTTACTACAGGTTGTCCACTAATTGGGATATCAGGCTCTGAAAAACTTGCTGCATGTGGTCCACTATTTGGGATACCAAATTGTCCACAACACTCAAGCATTGGTGGTATCAGCTGAACATCATTCTCGTGGATTTTGGCAGCAAGAGGAAACAAATTTAGATCAAACTCAATGACAGGCTTCAATCGATGGTCAAACTCTTCAAATACGATCATCAACTCTTCATCTGATGAAATCACATGACTGTTATCATTCCATGGAAATGTGACCGACAACTCCCAGGTTTCTCCTTTTTGAACATGATGCCTAGTCATCTTCTTCTTAACATCATTTATGATGCTAATAACACTGCAGTCCTCAGGTTTATAGAGTCGTAGGTCAAAAACCTCATCGGCGTACTTCACGTAAATTTGAAACGACAACATCATACACAAACCTAATGAAAGAGCATAACAACACCCATGTCAGAATAAACCCTTTCATTTCATAAAGTTTAAACTAAATAAACATGATAGAACAAAAATTTCACAAAAAAATTTGAAAACCAACAAGAACACCCATGCAAAACCCACTGTATAAACCTACTGAAAAAGTAAAAGACATGAAGACATTTAATTTTTTTTTTTTTGAATAAACCTTAAATCAGTAATACATATCAACAAAAACAACACAAATCGATAATATTTTTTCACAAAATCAAAATTTTCTTACTATTAAATATATATCATGAAAAAGCCCTAAAACAATTTCCCTAAAAACAAAACAAAACAAAACATTCATGACATATATTGTTGTTTGCAAATCGGTGTTCACAAACAAAATAAAAACAGCACAAGTCGTTAATTTTTTTTTCATAAAAACAAAATTTGCTTACTATTATATAGATATCATGAAAAAGCCCTAAAAAGTTTTCCCTAAAAAACCAAAAGAAGAAAAATTCTCGACATTTTGTTCGCAGATTAGTGTTCACAAACAACACTTACAGATTTCCTTCGTTCTTCGTCGTAGGTGAGTGAAAGCGTCGTCTTTTATGCAAGAATGGTGGCGCGAACCCTTCTTCACTTCCAAGTGGTAAACACGAAGGCCTGTATATGGCTGGTGGGGACCAGATGCAAGGTTTTGTTTCTGCTTTCTAGGGATTTAAGGTTAAGAAGGAACTTTCCTTCTAAAAGATATCAGATAAGGATATTCTATAATAAAGGACTCATTGCCATGTGTGCAACGTAACACTTCATAAATCAAATGATGAAAATAACCCCTAGTCTCTAACGTTGACTAACCTTTGACAGACGGTAGGACTTATTTGATATACTTTTCAAAAGTCAAGGATTTTTTTGATAAAAAAGCAAATTCCTTTAAAAAAAATTGATATTTTAGAAAAAGATAGGGGCCCAAATGATATTCCCCCTAATTTAAATAGCATTTTTTATTTTTTTAGGCAGAATTTCACATAAGTTCCATCTTTTTTATGATTTGTCATCTTTGTAAATGTCTTTGTCATTTTCATCACTTTAGTCCCTCCTTTATTCAAAATCCATCACTTTGTTCCTTTGGCCAAATATTTAACCGTCAACTATAATAGATTGTGTTAAAGTAAAATTTTATCCTTGTTACTATTTACTTTAATTAAAATGGTAGTTTTACTCTGATTTTTTTTAAAAAAAAAATTTAAAATTTTAGCAATTACATACCATCATTACACAAAATTATTTATTATTTTACCAACACACTTTAAAATTTTACAACTTTACAATTAAATTAATTGCCTAAAATGTCATCATTACACAAAAATATTTACATTTTTACCATTAAATATTTTATTTAAAGAAATCATTACTCAAACTAAATTTTTATTTTTACAACTTTATTTTTTTAAAATGTGTCATTGTATGTGTGGATAATATGTTGTAAGACTGAAATACCCCTATAACCATTATCTTTGACTAACCATTGACTAACAGAAGGATCAAAGTAATGGATTTTGAATAAAGGAAGGACTAAAGTAATGAAAATGGCAAAAAAATTTATAAAGGTGACAAATCGCAAAAAAAGATGGGACTTAAGTATAATTCTGCCATTTTTTAATGAGTGAAAGATTTGATCTACTTCATAGGGTTCAGCTAGTATACTGTATTGTATTGTTGCTGGTTAAATTTATAGTCTTTAAATTTTAATCTAATGATGTGTAAATTGAGGATTTAAAAATTTTAAAATTTTAAAATAAAAAGTAACTAACTCTCAACCCACACTTCATAGTACTGGAGATATTTATGTTTGAGATCAACACATAATTTAAAAGTTAAGTTGGTTTTATTCGTTAGAATTCCTAATCGGTGTATAAAATAAGGTTAGTCAAATGGTATACCTCTCACACATAGGCTACGAGGTCGTAGGTTGGAGTAGACTTGACACAATTCCGATTTGGTTCCAGTTCTAGTTCGAAACCGACGATTCTGGTTCCATAGTTCCGCGGTTAGGTAGAACTAAAACCGTCTGTTCCGGAGGAACTGGTTGTTCTAAACCTTTTTTTATATATAAACCCACTCAGTCACTCACAGTCACAGCCTCACGCCCTCACACTCTCACAACCACACAGGCTTCACTCACAGCACTCACTCAAATCAACAACACACAAAATTAATTTGACTTCTCTCTCTCAACCCAGATCTTCATCACTCTCTCTCCCAAATCAACCCAGATTTAGATCAATCTTCGTCATTTTCTTTCTTCTGCTTTCTTCTTTCTTCTTTCTTCTTTCTTCTTCTTCTTTCTTTTGCGTCTATCATCTTCTTTGTCTTCTTACTTGGATCGATCGAGAGAGGGTGATGAGATTGAGGGTGGTGTCATGGCAGTTTTCGGTCAGTTTGATTTAGTTTAGGTGGTGGTGGATTTTGGGTTTATGGTGGTGGATCATCTGGCCATGGTGGAGGGAGATCTAATATTCTATTTTTGATTTTGGAAGAGAGAGAGGTGGGTTTGTGGTAGAGAGAGAGAGAGAGAGAGAGAAAGAGAGAGAGAGATCTGGATTTGGTTTGGACTTTGGATAATTGGATCTCTGGTCTGGTTCCACGAATTTTTTTTAAAAAATTTTAAAAAATTGAATTAAAAAAAAAAAAACAAAGGAATCGCCATTTAAACCAAATTGAAACCGCCGGTTCGAACCAAACGGTTTTGGGAAAAGTGGAACCAGAACCGCCCTAGTTCGGTTCCCGGTTCGGTTCCTAAACCGGAACCAAAAACCAGTTTCAGTTCCGATTTTTTCAATTCCGATTCCGGTCCGGTTCGGCGTTTTGAACTGGAACCGTGTTGAGTTTAGGTTGGAGTCAATCCATCCCTAAAAAACCTGAATTTATATAATATTTCAGAAGAAAAGAAATTCATAATTGGTAAACGTGTCATAAATGTATAATTTGTTTATAAGATTTTTTTGTACACAAGTATTTTATTAAAAGCTTTTAAAAGTAATGGTTAACGGAAAAAATAAATGAGTTTGGATTGTTAGATGAAAAGGATAAAAAAAAATGATAATTAGAGAAAATGAATGAATGGTTACTTCTTGTTTCATCTCATTTGGTTTCCCACCAAAGTTGGACATAAAACGAGGAAAATGAATCTAAAGTTAATTAATTTATTAAATATCCAAAAATTAACCCTATTAATATTATATGATAAATTTGTTCACCGTTGTTTCTTTTCATTTCTTTTATATTCATAATCATCCAAACAACAATCATTAAAAATATTATCGTTTTCTCTCCTCTTATTTCCTTTTCTCCTTAACATGTAATCTCTTTTCATTTCTCTTTCATCAATCCAAACATAGTGTTATGACTAGAATCTTGAGACTTAATTCCAATTCTTCCACGTCACTTTGTACACCTATTAAGACAAGTAGTAGTACATGAGTTCAAGTCACATCATGTTCATTTTACAAGTATGTGCAAACAAGTTTTGTTCACGATGTTGTGTGAGTAGATATTTGGATTGCAAATTTAGTTTTTGATCTCCGTGGCTTCAGATGAACTCTTGACCCTTTCTATATCAAAATTTATTGTAATAATTCTAAAAAAAATTCCAATTCTTCTCATTTTCACGTAATTGCGGTTGTATTTCGGGTTATGCTTGTAGCGATTGATCTTGCCCAATTGGTGCCAACTTTTAAAAACAAAAATCAATTCCCTTTTATTTTTGAATTATAAATGTGTATCATTTTCGAAGTATTTAAAAAACTAAAATTTATAAATGAAACAATTAATTAAGACCAAATTACACCAAACATCCTTAAGGTTTTCTCTTGTGGAAACAACTCTATCGAAAATTGACACTCACCTCCCATACAATTAGTCAAACTTAACCATTGATTAAGTTTGATTGTAGAGACAAGGGTATTTGCATCATTTCAAACATTATAAAAAAAATTGAATTAAAATTTTAAAAAGAATTAAAAAATGTTTAAAATCTCCATCATCCATCTCATAGATGAACGATGGAGATATATTTATTTAAAATAATTACAAATAAAAAAGATCTTTTGAAATAGGACGGTGGAAATCAAATTATAAAAAAAAAATGAAAATTAAAAAAAAATAATAATAATAATAATAATAACCGTTGGATTGGATCTCCACCGAAAGAGATTTCGCATTCTAGTGATGGAGACACCTTTGCGGGATCTCCATCCGCAACGATAGGGATCCAATATGGATCTCAACTGGTTCTTCTTTTCTTTTTTTTTTTCTTTTTTTTTTTTTCTTTTTTTTTTCTTCAATTTAATCTCCGGTTCTCCACTATCCATCTTAGAGATGGACGGTGGAGATCAATTAATCTTTTTTTCTTTTTTTAAAATCAATTATTGATTTTTAATTTTGTTCATTAATTATTGATTTTTAATTTAATATTTTAAAAAATTGAGTTTAAAAAATCAATTTTTTTGTTATTAAAATTTTTTTAATTAAGAATTTTAAGGACATTTTGGTATTTTGACAGTTAAACTTGGTCAACGCCTCAACGGTTACTTTGACCAAATTTGACTAACGTTATGAGTGGTAAAGCGTTAATTTTCTATAAAGTTATTTCCGTACGTAAAAGAGCAAATCCCAGGGATGATGTTGAATGTAACTTGCTCAATAATTAATCCAAAATTCGATTTCAAAAGCAAGCAGGTAAAGATAGAAGAGAAAAGAGAGTGTTGAAGATGGGAATTTGTTCCAAGATCGCCGCCGACTTGCTCATAAAATCTGCCCGTTTTGCTTTCCGTGAGGGCGTTCCAGGTTTGCATGCATTCTTTTTCACATTGCTACTTGAATTACTTCTATGCTTCAACTTTAATTTGTTTATTCTTGGTAATATTTACATGTTGTCTGTTTTAATTTGTTTTTGGGCAATAAGAATAATTTTCTTGAGTAACATTTGTTCTTTTAGCATTTTTATTTTTATTTTTATTTTTATATTTTAGGAACTGTGTATGAAACTTATATTTACATTTGAACACAAAATTTAAAGCTTATTTAGTTGGGTTTTTGAAAAACTTTTATGAGTAAAAGATCTACTTGCAGTAGGTCTATTAGAAATAGAGTTTTTGAAAAGAAAAAAAAATTATAGTTGTTTGGTTAGTAGACTTTAAAAAAATAAATTAATAAATAAATCTATTTGGATAAGCACCTCCTTATGAGCTTTTGTCTAGTAGAGATTTAAACTCTACTAGCATCTACTCAATTTAAAATAGACAATCTCAAAAGTCTAACCAAATAACTTTAAAAAACTCAAATAGACGTTACTAAACTTTTTGAGACAATAGAAAACTCAACCAAACGAATATTTACTTACAACAAACAATTGAGTGAATATTCAGGCTTGACCAAATTTGAAAACAAGTGTATCAATTCGGACAACAAAGTGGTTGAACACTTTTCCCTTCACTTAATGAGAGTTATGTTCTAAACTGTGTTTATAGGAGTGATTAAGATTCATTTATGTGAAATTCCATTTCTTTTACTGAGTGCAATCATATAAAGTACTTACACCATGTCGTGTAACATGGCAGCCAATATGTGATATATGAGTGGGTAGGCCTGCCCGGTGGAAAATTTTCTCCCAAAATTGACGTGTTCCTTAAAACATTGGGCTCTTAGAAACCTTATGAAACTTCGTCGTTATTAGTAATGACCAATTAGGATTATTTTTCGTTTTTTCATGGGATATAATTATTTTTTCATTTATAGTTTAATATATTAGACATTTTACCTCCTCTAGTTTCAGTAATGACCATTTATCCCTCTGAAAACTAACATATTAGATATTTTGTCCCCTCTAATTTCAGTAATGGTCATTTTCCCCCCTAAAAACCAAAATATTAAACATTTTACCCTCTAACCATTAGGAAATGGGTTGGTCAACAACTTTGATCATAAAAAAATCAATTAAATGACTTTATTACCTTTGAACATATTAGTTATGCCTCTAATGACACTACTAATTATTTTTAAAGAAAAAAATCATAAATAAAAAAAATTAAAACTAATAAAAGTATTTTAAAAAAACATAATTGAAAATAAAAAATTATTAAATTTAATTAAACTCTAATAAAAAATTTATTTAAACAAAAATAAATATAAATAATTATATGTATAAATAAAAAATTTATTTAAAAAACATTAATATAAAGAATGAAATGTAAAAATAAAAATTTCATTTAAAAAACATTAATGTAAAGAAAGAAATGTAAAAATAATTTAATATTTTAATTAATGTAAAAATAACATAAAAAACATTATTTATTTATTTATTTTTTTGAAATATTGAATAATTTATTTTAAAAAATTAATATAAATAATGAAATGTAAAAATAAAAATTTCATTTAAAAAACATTAATATAAAGAATGGAATGTAAAAATAATTAAAATTTTTAATTAATGTAAAAATAATGTAAGAAACATTAATATATTTTTTTTGAAATATTGAATTTTTTTTTAAAGTTTAATTAAATTTTATAATTTTTTATTTTCAATTATGTTTTTTTTTAAATACTTTTATTAGTTTTTTTTTCTGATTTTTTTTTTCTTTTAAAACAATTAGTGGTGTCATTACGGGGCACAACTAATATGTTCAAGGGTAATAAGATCATTTAATTGATTTTTTGATGGTCAAAGTTATTGACTAACGGACTATCTAATGGTTGGGTGGGGGGATTTATAATATTTTGGTTTTCAGGAGGAAAAATTGCCATTACTGAAACTAAAGAGAACAAAATGTCTAATATTTTGGTTTTTAGAGGGGAGAATGGTCATTACTGAAACTAGAAGGGGTAAATTGTTTAATATAACAAACTACAGGGGAAAATGATTATATCCTTTTTTTTTCATTCATTGATGTACTAACAGTTGAATTGCTCACAATGTATTATGTAGATTCTAGATGATGAGCTTGTTTCAAGGAGGTTCCTCTCTTATAAGTGTATCGGTTTTGTGTTTACAGGCGGATCGATAGTTTATAACATTGTTTCACAGTCACACTCTCCGGTAACAAGATATCCAAGGAACATACAGAGGAATTGAAGGAGTTGGAAGATAAGGTAAAGAAACCGGAGAAAGCTAGAACTGAGTGATTCTAAAAAACCAGTTGAGCATGCTCAGATGCCTACGCCAACTACTAAATTACAGTCTAAGATTTAAGAGCAGACTTCAACGGAATCAAAAACCAGGAAGACTTGATCAATATTTTCACGATCGTAGGAATTTACGAACAAGTATTTATCGAACATAGTTATTGCCTTATTGGATGTCATGTTTATGTACTAATATCTACTTTGTTCTTGATGATTTTTTCCCATGTTTATGTACAAATATAAATTTTCTTCTTAAGAATCCGTAGTAGGTGATAGTGTATTTATTGGTTCTTTTATTAGAATTTTGTGTGCAAGGTAATACTTTTGACAATACAAATTCGAATATAGTTTTGCAATAATTTTTTTTAAAAGAAAAGAATATAGTTTTGCAGGAAACAGAGCGATAATAGAAAGAGATTTACACTCCTTAAATCGATTTAGAGCAAATTGGATGAGTTTTTCTTTAATAACTTCTTTAAATCTTCAACACAATTTCAAGATCAAATATTTTTTCTACTCGATCGATTTGCAGGAATATTGGGGGGATGATACTTTCCCTATTATTTTCAATTTTAAGGGTCAATGAAGCACTTGTATGGTTACTAATCAAATAAGATCAGATGGATTCTACAATTTAAAATTGAGTTTAACTGCAATGCATGACCATATTGTTAATGGATGGGACTAACTACTATACCCATATGGATATGGTAGGACCAAAAATTGGGAACCAGTATTAGATTGATTTGAACATGAGAGTGATTCCCAACAATCCAAATGACTTCTAAATGTAACCATGAGTGGTTCCTAACTTTTGGTGCAACCATACCCATGTGGGTATAATAGTCGAGCCTTGTTAATGGACAATTATATGAGAGAGAGTTAGTTTATTTTTGTTTTTTTTTTTAAAAATTATTATTTTTTAATTTTTAAATTCTTAATTTTATATACTATTAATTGAAATCTAAATACTAGAAATTGATCTAGCAACCATACAAATGGGTGAGCACCAACCCGACAAGATTGGGCAGGGTACTTTTAAGATTGGTTTGGGTTAGTAAAATGTAACCCAACTCAATCCGAAAACCTGACATAAATAATAAAAACTAAATTAAATAATTGTATTTTTTTTCTTTATTATTAGATTTATTGTGAAATCTTATTTTATAAAATATCTCAAAATTTTACTTATATGCAATTTACAATGTTATAATAACAAATATATATATATATATATATATAATACATTTATTAAAGATTTGCAATTATAGTGTCTTCTTCTTTTGTATTAATTGCCACATTCTTAATTATACTTTAAAAAAAATTTTCTTTTTCTTAGTAAGTTAATTTAGGATTTGAATAAGAATTTGGTAGAAAAAAGTCTGATAATTGTATATAAACAAAAACTATTATATTAATTGAAATAAATAATAGATTGTCAAACCACGATATATTTGACGAAGTGATTGTAATTATAAAATTGATGAGAGGCTTAAATGGAGACATTCCAAATTTGATAAATTATTATATTTTTATCGATTTAATTATGCAACAAATATTTACACAATTTTTATTATATGTTGTGTATTGATTTTGAATGCTTTTAAGAAATCTAAACTCTAAATACCATATGATATTAAGATGAAAAATTATTTTAAATTTGAATTTTGATATAACAAATTTTGTATTTAAATATTTTAATTAATATATCAAATATATTTTTTCTATTACGTTTAAAAAACCTAACCTGATCAACCCAACTCAATACAATCAGACAAATATTCCAACCCAAAAACGTCCACCTCTACTCTAACTATATATAATATACATATATATATACAAAAATTCTATTATCGGTTCGAACTAAACTCCTGTTACTACTAAACTCCTTGTTTTGTTTTTATTTATTTATTTTAACTTGAATAATCAATTAAATCAATCAATCATTTAGTTAAATTTGGATATTCAACGGTGAAAATAGTGATCGAATGAAGTCAAGAATATGATTCCGATGATGTTAATGAACAAGGTTTCTGCAACTCATTAAACTTAAGTATTTAGAATTGTTTGCTGAGCTTTGTTTTAGTACACTCAAATGAGTTACTTAAAAGTAGGTTTTTATTGATATTAGGTTGTCTTCAATTCTTGAATGAGTTACAGTCTAGGGGTTGCTCTGTTTGAAATCTCATGGGCACCCCAAGTGCAATTCTCCACTTTTTACAGCTTACAAAACTTAATGTGCAGCTTTATTTCTTAAAATTACTTTAGAAGTGTGAATTGGGTGTAGAGATGTACATTTTTCCCCGGAGCCCAAATTCCCCTCGTCCTCATCCCTATTTAGAGAATCTTTTTTAGGGGAAAATGGGGAAATGGGGAAATAGCGGGGGTGTGGAAATTGAAATGGGGATGGGGGACCCCTCCCCCTCCCCATTTTCCCATTTTCCCATTTTCATGGGGATGGGGATGGGGATGGGGGACCTTCCCCTATCCCCATTTCCCCATTCCCCCAAACATATATAAATATAATTATAATATATATATTTTAATTTTTTTTTTATTCTTTGAAAACCCTAACTCCCTAAATATATATACACATTTTATATAAAATGCAGTAATGAATTTTATTTTGTATTTGTAATAGAATATTTGTTTTTTTATTTTAATTTGTAAATTTTAGTCAAATGGGGAAACGGGGGAAATGGAAAAAAACAGAAAAAAACGGAAAAAATGAAGAATTGGGGATGGGGATTGATATAGGTCCCCCAAAATTCTCCATCCCCATTTTTCCTAAATAGGGGGATGGGAGAAGGGTCTAGGAAGTGGGGATGGGGATGGGGGGACCTATATCCCTCCCCATTCCCCAAATGTGCATCTCTAATTGGGTGGTCAAGTTTACTCAGGAATGATACAGAACTGGCTCATTTGGGACACAAGTGAAATACAAAATTGTTAGCTAGCGATGACATTGAAAACAAATTGTTAAGTTAAATAGTTTACATCTGTTCGTGTACATGTATGTTTGTAAATATTGCTACTTTCACCTCTATCTTCGAAATGCCTTAAATTTCAAAAGAGTTTTTAATTATTTCCGATGATTGTGTAAATTAAGGGTTTAAAAATTAAAAAAATTAAGGATTTAAAAATTACCCGACAAGCTTCAACCCCACTTACCCAATGTAGAAACCCGTTCCAAGATCACCGCCGACTTGCTCATATACTCTGCCCATTTTGCTTTCCGTGAGGGCGTTCCAGGTTTGCATGCAAATATTCTTGTTCACATTGCTACTTGAATTACTTCTATGCTTAAACTTTAATTTGTTTATTCTTGGTAATATTTACATTTTTTAAAAAATTTGTTTTTGGGTAATAAAAATAATTTTGTTGAGTAATATTTGTTCTTTTGGCATTTTTTATATTTTAGGAACCATGTATGAAACTTATATTTACATTTGAACTCAAAATTTACTTACAACAAACGATTGAATGAATATTCGGGTTTGACCAAATTCAAAAACAAGTGTATCAATTCAGACAACCACTCTTAGCTAAAGTGGTTGAAAACTTTTCCCTTTACTTAGAGATTTGAGTCTCACACTGCCCGTTGAATCGTAATGAATGAGAGTTACATTCTAAACTATATTTGTATTAGTGATTGTGAGGTTCATTTATGTGAAATTCCATATTTTTTTACTGTAGTGTAATCATATAATGTACTTAAATCACGTCATGTAATGTGGCAGCCAATCGGAGCTTGAGCCCACTTCACAATATGTGATTTATTACTAGGTTGGCCTGCCCCGTGGAAAATTTTCTCCCAAAATTGACAGGTTCCTTAAAACACTAAGCTCTTGGAAACTCTGTGTCGTCCTTATTACGATTATTTTTCGTTTTTTCATTCATCGATGTACTAACAATTGAATTGCTCACAAGCTATAAGAGAAATATTAGAGTATAGATTGAATGAAGAAAGAATCAATGCGGTGAAACTGCATATCTAGATTCTAGATTATGAGCTTACTTCCTCTCTTATAAGTGTATCGGTTTTGTGTTTTCAGGCGGATCAATAGTTTATAACGTTGTTTCACAGTCACACTCTCGCTCCAGTAACAAGATATCCAAGGAACATATAGAGGAATTAAAGGGGTTGAAAGATAAGGTAAAGAAACTGGAGAAAGAATTAAGTGATTTAAAAAAATCAGATGAGGAGTTGAAAGATAAGGTAAAGAAACTGGAGAAAGAACTAAGTGATTCTAAAAAATCAGTTGAGCATGCTCAGATGCCTAAGCCAACTACTAAATTACAGTCTAAGATTTAAGAGCAGACTTAAGTGGAATCAAAAACCATAAAGACTTGATCAAAATTTTCAAGATCACAGGAATTTACTATTTATCGAAGAGAGTTATTGCCTTATTGGATGTCATGTTTATGTACTTATATCTACTTTGTTCTTGATGATTTGGTTCCCATGTTTATGTACAAATATATATTTTCTTCTTAAGAATCCGTAGTAGGTGATTGTATATTTATTGGTTCTTTTATTAGAATTTTGTAATACTTTTGAAAATACGAATTAGAATATAGTTTTTCTATTTATTTTTATTTTTTTTAAGAAAAGAATATAGTTTTGCAGGAAACATAACAGGAAAGAGAATTTACACTCCTTAAATCGATTTAAAGCAAATCGGATAAGTTTTTCTTCAATAACTTCTTCGAATCTTTAACACAATTCTGAAATCAAATCTTTTGTTTAGTCGGTTGATTTGCAGGAACAACAATGCGGTTCTTTTATTATTTTCTAAATCTTTCTCAACATTCTTTGGATTTTACTAGGAAGAAGGAAGAGAGATGAAGAAAGAAAGAAGACAATAGAAAAAGAAAAAAAAAATGCTATTAGGGGTATTTTTGTAATTTATGAATAAATACTGAATTTTTTTTTTAATCGTAATAACAATTAAACTTTCGTATATGATTAAAAACGAATTTTTCATAATCTATGTGGTCAGTTTTGGCATTTCTCATATATATATATATATTCAAATCAATACGCACTAATATAACTTATATCAGTGCGTTGCATGTGAACCACTAGATTTACTTGCTTTGACTTAAGTGTGTATGCATTTGTCAGTGTTTCTCCATAATCAGTAGTCTACATATATAATGCATTGATGAAGTTATATCAGTATACACTTATATATATATATATACGCACACGGTTTTACAACTAAATTTTTTATGCCATGTTCACACATGATTTTTAATATATTAATTAATTTTAATTTTGAATTCTATTTTTATGATATTAATTTGAAGAGGAAATAACATTTTCTAACCAAATAATTAAGGGGGTTTATATTTTTATCCGGATAACATTTTTATGCCATGTGTTCACCGTTTTCATTGTTTTTACCAAACAATCCACTAAAGAAACAAATTTACCCATGTCTTTTCTATTTATTTTTATTTTCTAAAACTAATTTTATTTATAACAAAAATTCTTTTTAAAAAAAAATTATTAAAGGTCTACAAACTCTGCATCACCTCCCATTGAGGTCTGGGCGACCTCCATCGAAGATCCGGGACCTCCAATGGAGATCACTGGCAACACAAAAAATTAAAATTAAAATTAAAAAAAAAAACTGGGGAGAAGGGAAAAAAAATCTATGAAGAAGAAAGAGATTAAACACACTGGGGAACCTCCAATGGAGGTCACTGGCCAACAAATAAAATAATTAAAAAAAGACTAGGAAGAAGGGAAAAAAATCTATGAAAAATGAGGAGATTAAACATGCTAGATTAAACACACTGGGGGACCTCCAATGGAGGTCACTGGTCACACAAAAAAAAATGGGAAGAAGGGAAAAAAATCCATGAAGAAGGAGGATATTAAACAAGCTAGATTAAACACGCTTGGAATTAAACAAACAAATATTAAAAACACCACTAAAATAATTATTCTTATTCTTATTAAACACACTTGTAATTAAACACACTAATATTAAACACACCAATGAAATACTTATTCTTATTCTTATTCTTATTCACACTTGGAATTAAACACACAAATATTAAACACACCATTGAAATAATTGTTTTTATTCTTATTAAACGCACTCGGAATTAAACACACAAATATTAAATACACCACTGAAATACTTATTCTTATTCTTATTCTTATTCTTACACTCGGAATTAAACACACAAATATTAAACACTCCACTGAAATAATTATTTTTATTCTTATTAAACATACTCGGAATTAAACACACAAATATTAAACACACCACTGAAATACTTATTCTTATTCTTATTTTTATTCTTATTCATATTCATATTCTTATTCTTATTCTTACACAATGAATTAAACACACAAATATTAAACACACCACTGAAATAATTATTTTTATTCTTATTAAACACACACGGAATTAAACACACCACTAAAATTCTTATTCTTGTTCTTGAAGGTCTAGACCTCCAATTATACCTGGCAAGGTTCTGGTTCGAACCGTGGAACCTTCATTTTAAAATATTTATTCAATTCTTTCAATATATATATTTAAAATGCTTCAAATGACTAAACTATATTTAGTTTTGATAGTCAAAATTGGTCTACGGTTTAATTTGTACAACTTCTGTACAATTTCTAAAATTATTATTCTTATTCTTATTCTTATTCTTATTCTTATTGGAGGTCTGCACCTCCAATTATAATCTGTATAACTTCTGTACAACTTCTGAAATTCTTATTCTTATTCTTATTCTTATTCTTATTCTTATTCTTGTCCAAACCTCCAATTAGACCTGGCAAGCTTATTCTTATTCTTATTCTTATTCTTATTCTTATTCTTATTCTTGGAGGTCCAGACCTCCAATTAGACCTGACAAGATTCAAGTTCGAACCATGGAACCTTCATTTTAAAATATTTATTCAATTTTTTCAATATATATATATTTAAAATGCTTCAAATGACTAAACTATCTTTAGTTTTTATAGTCAAAATTGGTCTACAGTTTAATTTGACCAACTTTGACTAACAGTAGGGAGCTGAGTGTCAATTATCAATAAAGTTGTTTCTATGTGTTTCAAATGACTAAACTATCTTTAGTTTTGATAGTCAAAATTGGTCTACGGTTTAATTTGACCAACTTTGATTAACAGTAGGGAGCTGAGTGTCAATTATCAATAAAGTTGTTTCTATGTGTAAAAGAGAAAACTTCAAGGGAGTTTGGTATAATTAATTCTTTTAGATTTTTGATGAATCATAGGTATTTCTGTTTTTTTATCATTTTTTAGATTTTTAGTGAATCAGGGGTATAATTAGTTTTTTTTTTTTTCACTTAATCTTCATTTTAAAATAACTTTAAAAAAATATTCATTTTTAAATATATTTTTAAATATTTATTCAATATATATATATATATAATACTTCAAATGACTAAACTATCCTTAGTTTTGATAGTCAAAATTGGTCTAAAGTTTAATTTGACCAACGACAAAGGTGTTGAGTGTCATTTATCAATAAAGTTGCTTATGTGTTTAAAAGAGTAAACATGAGTTTAGTGTAATTAATTATTTTATATTTTTTGGTGAATCAAGGGCATTTTTTTTTTTTTAACGGTTAACTCTCACATTTAATAGTCAAACCCTAGCGGTA
Organism: Acer negundo; assembly: GCA_035582765.1. Classification (NCBI taxonomy): domain Eukaryota; kingdom Viridiplantae; phylum Streptophyta; class Magnoliopsida; order Sapindales; family Sapindaceae; genus Acer; species Acer negundo. The sequence continues at coordinate 29,963,968 of CM069241.1, read as the reverse complement.
TATGAGGTGAGTGTTAATTAACAATAAAATTGTTTCCGCTTTGTAAAAGAGAAAACCTTAAGGGAGTTCGGTGTAATTTAAACTTAAAAAATTAAAGAAAATGAAACAAAAGAGTAAAGATAGAATAATTTCAATCGATTTTGTAGTTATAGCGTATTTTGAAGACTTCACTCCCAACTCCCAAGTGCCGACTTTTGCTTTCCTCTTCAGAGACAGAGAGTGACTTCAAAAACAAAATGGGAATTTGGGATTACATTTCATCAACAACCGATTCAATCAAACGAAACGCCCCGGATCCTACCTCCTTCAAAGGCTTGTATTGGAGCTCTTACGATTCTATCAAACGAAACGCACCGGATCTAACTTCTCTCAAGGGCTTCTACTCGAGCTCTTACGACTACAGCCGTGCCGCCGTTATAATAATCGATAACGCCGTCAGAGTCAATACCGTCGACAAGCTTTACCCTTACTTGCCTGATGTAGAAACCCGGTCGGAGATCGCCACCAACTTGGCCAAAAAGACCGCCACTGTTGCCGTCCGTGAAGGCGCCAAATTGGTTCCTGGTACTACTAATTTCTTGTTTTGTTTTATCTATTTATTTTAACTTGAATAATCAATCATTTAGTTAAATTTGGTTCTTCAAAATTGATCAAATGAATCAAGAATATGAACACATTTGATTCCGATGATATCAACGAACAAGATTTCTGCAACTCAGTATCTTCACTGAGCCGATCTGTGACGTTTCCGGGCACGTAACGAGTCGACTCGAATTATAACGTTCCGAGTCAAACCGTGACGTTCCTGGGCATGTCACGAATCAACTCAATGCATGAAATAGATTTAGAAAAAAAGGACCCATAGAACTGGGTTTGGAGAAATCTATAGAAAATAGAAACTCTATTTAACTTGCAAATAATATATAAGAGGCTATCAATGGCAGAAATCCATAGATTTGAGGAATGCACCCAAAATACTACTACTTATGTTGTGTTACGTGACCCGAGAGACTCATGTGATTGGTTACTTATATTGTGTCCTGTCCCAGATAGACATTATATATTTAGAATTGTTTGCTGAGCTTTGTTGTAGATAGGCATCTATACAGTCAAATGAATTTACTTATAGTAGGTTTATATTGATATAAGGTTGTCTTTGAAGTTCGAAGTTCGAATCTTGAACTGGGCAATACAGTCTAGTCGAGCCAAGTCTATATCTGTCATTGATTCTTGGGGTTGCTCTGTTTGAAATCTTATGGGTTGATCATTGATGTCGAAACATCGACACCCCAAGTGCAATTCTCCACTTTTTACGGCTTACAAAACTGAAACTGCAGCTTTGTTTCTTAGTATGACTTAATTGGGACACAAGTGAAATTCCAAGAAATGTATATTTGTGCAAGAGGAATATTTGGTTGCCTACATTCCACATCATTTGTTTGCTATTGATAGAAGTTCTATGTAATGCAATTTTGTATATCATCTTTTCTAGGTGTTGTATTGAGTTCACACAGTGACACAGTGCATCAAAGGTATATCTAGATACATACAAATCATGTTAAGATTTGTAACTATTGCTACTTTCACCTCCATCTTCAAAATTCCTTAAATTTCAAAAGAGTTTTTAATTACCACGATACATACTGCGTGTGTTTCTATAAGTATTTTGGTTATTATTATTATTTTTGTTGCATTTTCAGGTGGATCAACAGTTTATGACATTGTTTCACAGTCGATCCCCGGGAAAAATAAGGCTAAGGAATATAAAGAAGATCTAAAGGAATTCAAAGATAAAGTACGCAAAATGGAGACCGAACTGAATGATTGTAAGATATTACTTAGCAAACATGAGATGCAAATGCTAATTAGGGAATTAAAGACCAATAAAACACTTGGTTTGAATAGAAAACCCGAAGATGCTATCAGATTTTCATGAAGCCAGAAGATGCTTACAGATTTTTATTCACGAAACCAGAAGTTACCGGTAAGCAATACTTGGATGTTCTAATAGCTCCTGGGGTTAAACCTAAGTAGAAGGAAATAAGGATGGATGCATGCTATATTCATGTATTCGTATCTACTAAGCACGGGTTTGTAATTATTGGTTTCTTTTGTTATGATTTGGGTACTTTATGATCATATGTAACCACGAGACTAGGTCATTAAGATTGCACTTATGAATAAACAGTCATATTTGTGGTAGCTTAGAGAACATCATTTATCATTGAATATAAATGCAACCACAAAAAAGTCGAAAACCTCAAGACACTCTGAAATATGAGAACGAGGCAAAGTTCGGATCGAAAGATAATATGTACCATTAGTGTAAACATCATATTACACAGCTCAAAACAACCTAATTTAAACAAACCTGCATGAAGACAGCCGATAAAAGATATTCACAATTTTTCTCACATTCTGTTCCTGTTTGGAATCACTTCAGAACATTGTTGCAAGAAAGATGCAAGTTTATATAGTATTTGACATTCTGCAATGATGTTCTTATTCATCAGAATCGAAATCAACACATTAAAAACAGGATACACATAGAAAGAGTAGACAAGAATGCAAGAATTTCATCAGCTAGACTATAGAGCCATTGAAGTATTAGACATTAGAAACCCTTTCGACTAATTTCGCTTGCAAGTGGTGTTTGTTTTTTCGTCTGAAAGTCTGAAAATATGTTTTTTTTTTTTCGTTTGTCATGGAAAATGAAAATATGATAGTTCAACCGAGTAGTATATATAGGCGCTATACAATAAAAGCATTTTGTGTAGCAAGAGAGGCATTATTCTTCAGCGATGAAGCTGAATTGGCAATTTTGTTAGAAGAAATATTGAGCTGAATCATAAAGAATCAACTTACCAAGATTAAACGCGAAACTATATAGTTAATTATATTCACAGAAACTCACATACCTGAGATGTTTCGGTGCGTTCACGTGGCATGATATGAGTGGCCTAAACATAGCATCAGCCAGAAAGTCCAACAAAAAGCAACTCCGACTCCTCTTCCTGTGATGCAGTTATCTGATCGAAGAAAAGAAGAAGAAAAAAGACTGTAAATCCAACAAGTAATTAAAACAAAAATGAATGACAATTCTTCTGCAAAAGAAATGATAGCATACCTGAAGAGATATAAGTTGAAGAATTTTATTGAGGAGCTGCAAGCGATTGTTGGAAATTAAACTTGCCTCCAGCCAGCCACCTTCAGTAGAACCGAATTCTAGAAGCCAACATTGTTGACTTCCTCCACTGTCCAAAGCTCATCAACAACCATCTCCCAGCTGCCTCCTCCCAACTGCCATCTCCCAGCTGCAAACATATCGGTTTTTATTGTGTTTGCATTTAATTTTAGCTCAACTTAGCTCCCTATATAAAGGGACTCAGATTGTGTTGTAATGCAGTGGAATGAAGTAAGAAAATATTAAGAGAGAAATAAAGTTTTAAGCTTCTCCGTTTTTTTTTTTACTATTAGAATCTCTCTCAGAGGTGCATCACAAGTGACCTCAACATTCTCATTCCACCAACAGTGGTATCAGAGCCCAGGAGAGCCAGATATTTTGAAGAACAGAGGCCAAAACCAAATTGGCCCAGAAATCAAAATGCTCAAAGTATAAATTTGAGCATACCAATGTGTTCTACTCGTCTCAAGCAGTGCATCGGTGAAAATTTCATCGAAATTGGAGTACAAGAGAGGCTGCACGCGCCACTAGAATTTGAAGCGTGAGTCCACGCGCCGCCCAGTCTTCCGGAGCGTCACGCACACGCGCCGGTCATCTTTCTCGCCCGATTGCAGGGGTCCGACCCGTGATCCGACCTAAAGTCTGATCCACCAACCCGGTCCAAGTCACCCACCCGGTATCTGACCCGACCCGTGACACGACGCTGACGTCACTATCGCAGTTAGACCGTCTGGAATATTCCGTCAGAAAATGAATATTCTGTTATCTTTGTTGACTTTTGCCAAAAAATTTGACCGCCCTTTTCGGACGCTTTCGAACTCATTTTTTGACAAACCCGGATTGGTTTCCAAGGTTTTAGACCATTCTGGACGCAATCGTACACTCAGTTTTTGCAAATTCAGACTCCAGATCAGTGTTCTAAGTAGTTCAAGCTCGATGGCCACGGAAACTCACAAGTTGTCATCCTGAAACTCACCAAAGACAACTATGACAATTGATGCATACAAATGAGAGCCCTACTAGGTTCTTAAGATGGTATGGACATTGTGGAAGATGGATACACAGAACCCGCATCTAAAGAAGCTGAAGGAACCATGACAGAAGCTCAAACAACAACTCTCAGAGCCGATCGAAAGAAGGATTGTAAAGCAAAGTCCATAATCTATCAAGGACTAGACGAATCCACGTTCGAGGTCATAGCTTCCTCCAAGTCGTCAAAAGAAGTATGGGACACCCTGCACAAGACCTACAAAGGTGCTGACAAAGTGAAAAGGATTCGTCTTAAACTCTAAAAGGTGAGTTCGAATCTTTACGAATGAAATCTAATGAATCCATTGCAGAGTTCTATACACGAGTCATAGTTGTTGCAAATCAGCTAAGAAGAAATGGAGAAACTCTCGTAGACATGAGAATTTCAGAGAAAATTTTACGATCATTGGATCAAAAGTTTGACTTTATAGTTATGGCTCTGGAAGAAACAAAAGATCTGAAGACGATGTCTGTAGAAGAACTGGTGGGTTCATTGCAAGCCCATGAGCAGAAAGTCATAAGAAGAAGTGACGATAGAGTATTGGAGCAAGCTCTCCAGTCAAAGATATCCCTCCATGAAAAAAGATACGAGCAAGGGAGGACCTCACAACAAGGAAGAGAACGAGGTAGAGGATCTCGTGGAAGAGGTTCTGAAAATACTGAAACCAAAGGTAGAGGCAGATGAGGAAGAGACGCAAGTAGAAGAGGACGTGGACAACAGAACTATATCTCACGAGGACGAGGACGAGGAAGAAAAGGCGGTTACAACTACCGTCTGAACGTTGATAAAAGAAACGTTCAATGCTATAATTGCCACAAATATAGGCACTATAGCAACGAGTGTAGAGGTATCCCAAATGAAGTAAATGAAAGTTCTAACTTTGCAGAGAAAGAGCAGGTTGAAGGAGAATCGTTGATGCTGATGGCACACAACTCAACCTATCAAAATCAAGATGTGTGGTTTCTTGATTCTAGAGCCAGCAACCATATGACTGGCAGAAAAGACTTGTTCACTGAACTTGATGAGAAAGTTCAAGGAGAAATCTCATTTGGCGACCTCTCTAAAATCTCTGTCCAAGGAAGAGGAGATGTCATGATCAAGTAGAAGAATGGAGACCATGCTTTCATCTCCAATATTTATTATGTTCCAGACATGAAGACAAACATCCTAAGTCGCATACAACTCTTGGAGAAAGGCTATCACATTAGCCTTCAAAATATGCAACTCACCATCACAGATGCTCGAGGAAAGCTGGTTACTCGAGTCCAGATGACGAAAAACAGGATGTTTCCTCTTGGAATTCAACATGATACGCCAAAGTTTCTGACAGCCATCATTGACAACAACTGGGAAGTAAGAAGATGGTGAAAAGATTGCCAAACATCTATCACCCAAATGAGATGTGTGAAAGTTGTGTTCTTAGCAAACAACACAGAAATAGCTTCGGAAAGGAGGTAAATTGGAAAGCAACCATACCACTTGAGCTTGTTCACACAAATGTATGTGGTCCATTGACACCAGTATCAAATGGATCAGATTTTAATGATTCAACTCTTTCTACTATTAATGTTTCTTGCATCTCTTACTTTGTTCACACTATTGATAATCCTGAAGGTAAAAATTATTTCTTAGTCCATGGCCGGATATCAAATGAAACCTTTGTTGAAATTTTCTTGGATTGTGTAGTAATTTGGTCCAGGTTCTTGGACAAATTTAGTATTTATAGGCTAATGTATTTTACCATCGTGGATCTTTTTTATGTATGCTGTAAGATGTTGCAGTAGCTTCCTTGGAATGGTGACATTTGCATGTGGTCTTGTCCATCTCCTTTTCAAATTTTTATGTTGACAGGTATTTTGATATTGCTTTGTGTTTTCTAGATATATAATCAATAGTTTTTATAATTTCTATTTTATGGTTTACTTTTGTCTATCTTTTTTACTACTACTATATATTAGTTCGAATGTAATCTCCATTACTTATCCCATAAGTGAAAATTTATTTCATTTAATTATTTTGCAACAACAAAACATAAGAAAACAGCATAACTACTTTGGGATCAAAGAGATCTGGACCATGTACAGAAATTTATGTTCTTATTAAAGTTAATCCATGTGATTCCCGTCCTTCTATAACAAGGCCGAGGATGCAACAGATTGCTTCTTTCAATTGTAACATTTGGACTGCAGATTATAATCCTAATACAAATCAGGCAGTGATTTTTTTTTTTTTGTTTTTTTTTGTTTTTCTTCTCATTTGTTTATACTATGTCAGCCCTATATTTGTCTTCTAAGTTAGGATATGATTTTGGTACATATTATGTGCAGATGTTATATTGCTTTTCTGTTTTTCTTTGATATAGGAACTGGTCTTGGTGCTGCTTTGGTCAATTTGGATAAAGGAACACAATCATGGGTGTTTCATTGTAAAAGTGACGTTTTGGCACTACAGCTTCATCCATCAATGGTAGGTACATTTTATGTTATTAAGGTTATCTAATGCATTAAAGTTTTCTTCTTACTCGCATATGCTCTTAAATCAGTCAAAGTTTTCAAGATGCATTCAAGTTGCTTAATCGGATTATTGATTCTTTGGGCATTTCGATAATATTTGTTAAACTTTCTAAAGATATATATATATATAGAGACTGATCAAGTGACAAATGCTGGTACTCTTCTACTGCTTCGAATGGTTGTTGGCTCTCATGACTTGGGATGGTAAACCAGTCAGGTTTCTCCCTTGCATGAAGGCCATTAAGGTTAGGGTTGGTGTCGACAGGAAAAGAAATTATGGCAAATTTTTTACTGTTTTAATTTCCTTTTTCTTTTTTGAAACTGGGCAATAAACTACCCCAAGAAATTTATTGATTAATATATGTTTTACAGTTTTAAGTAAGTCATCTTATTTACATTAAAATAAGATTTTCCTAATACATATTTATCTAGAAATCTGAACCTGCTCTTAGATTGTATGCCATTGATTTTTAATTAATTTTCAAAATAATTCGGTTGTCGGATATATTAACGTGTGAGTATTAAAAATGAAAAGGTTAGTCAGGTGGTAAAACTCTCACACCTACACCGAGATTCTGGATTCAAGTCATTCCCTCAAAAAAAAAAACCTCGACTTTATGTAATACTTCAAAAGAAAAAAAAAAAAAGTGATTATTCCTCTGGATTATTACAAATTTCTCTGTCCGCTATCTTCGGAGGCTCAGAAATGGAGCAATTGTAATAGCTGATATTCGTGAGAGACCAGAAGCGGTTTCCAATACTCATTAGTCATTACACACCAAATACCTTACTCACCTTCGCGTAGAATCGGTCAAAATTCGAAGAAATATTGGTTTAAGGTACCAAATTTCATCTGGAGAAACCAAATTAAGCCTTTACATTTGTTGTATATATAATTACTATACATTAGAACTTTCTTAAATTTCTCTTTTGGGTGGACATTAGATCAAGTTTACTAAAATTCCTCACAACTCCATTTGTTGTAAAATTATGACGATCAAATAGCATTTTTCATCAATTTAGTTTGCGCATCCACTAATTGCCGAATGCTCCTCCTAATAGCTTTTTCTTGTGGGATAGTAGATAGGTATTTGGTAAACTTTCCAAAAGTAACTTATTTTGCAATTTGCTCCTCCAATAATCAGCTTTTGAGAAGCTGGTGAGGATTGCTTTTGAAAGCAGAAGCTGAATTTTTACTTAAGAAATATCCAAAATATCCTCACCATTTTAATAAAAGACAATATTACCCTTACATTAAATAAAACTAAATAAAACAATTTCACGTTTAAAAAATAAAAATAAAAATATAACAGTGTTGGCCACTGTCGGAAGTCGATGTTGGAGAAGGATCGGCCGGAGGAAGCTAGCTCCTCCAGACTTTTTCAGAGACAAAGTATCCATACGACGACAATGAAGGAGGAGAGCCGGAGTTACGGTGAGCTCTAAAAGATTGTTTGGTCAGTGGTACAAGATATCCAAACAACGGCGGCGGAGAAGAAGTTTGAGAACCATATCGATGATGAACGACTTCAACCGACAGGGAAGAAGAAGGCTAAGAACTAGATCGACAATGAACGACTCCGAACGACGATAGAGAAGAATAATGAGAACAGGATCCAAACGACGGTGGAGTAGGTTGATAACTGGATCCAAACAACGGATTCAGATTCAAACGGCAGAGAAGAAGGAGACTGACGAGGATCTCGGTGGAGCTGGAGACGGAGGATGAATTGGAGAGTCAACGCTAGAGCTTGCAGAGGTTGACCATTGAGTGTGTTGGTGAAAAAGGAGACTGGGTTGACTCGGAGGAGGAGCCTGAGTTGACTTAGTCAGGTTTTTTTATTGTGTTTTATAGATAAACGAGTTGTTTGAGAAGTGACTGAGTTGACTCAATGATAATTTTTTTTTTCCTGTTTAAATTTGTTTTTTTATTTCTTTTTAAATGCTTCATATTTATAATATTTATTGAAGTCTATTTTAGTCATTTTGTTCATACATTTTCCATCATTTTAAAAGTTAAGCAATTTTAAAATTTAGTTTACCAAACATCAACCTATTTTTTTTTTCTTCTTAAGTTAAACTATAAGCCGATTATAACTTAAGCAAAGCAATCCCAAACATAGCCTAAGTTATCTAGGTTGTGCCATTTCTTTTGTAGTTAAAACGATCATATCTTATGTTTCGCAGCTAGAAGGAAACATTAGTCCTTCTCACATTGTTTTTATGCCTTCGGCTAATCTATATCAGGACGAAGAATGTAGACCACTAGTTTTACATACTTTAACTCAAAGTGTATAAACTTATCAAAACTTATATAAAACTAGTGGTTCACATTTTTCGTTCTGATATATCTTTTATCAGTTCGAACCGATAATAGAAAGACTATATATAGATAGTCTACTTGTATTGTTTCTCATTAGTAAAAATGGAAATTCCTAGCTAGGAATTTGTACGTGTATGGCCAGTCTTCAAATCTATGTTGAAATTCCTGCAAATGTGCATAGCACAAATTTAAGTTTTCTGAAGGAAAAATAATTGTGTTCATTTCTTTGACATTAAAGTTATGCTATGTTCCACTAAAAGCTAAACAAATTCATCAACTATTTTAAATTGATTTTGACGAAGTGAAAGCAATAAATTCTCGAGAGAAATTTTTTCAAATGAATGAATTTTATTAATATGTAAATAAAAATTAAAAAAAAAGTTACAATCAACTCTTCTAGAAAAAAAAAAAAAAATCCATTAATATGGTTGAGAAAATTTTAAATGACATAGGTTGGAAAAACTTTGAGAAATTTTTGTGGATACAAGAGATTTTTTTTCTTTCTGTATCCCTATATTTTTCTATTTTTTTAATAAAATTTTGAGCTTAAAAAATTTAGGAAATATAGTTCCCAAACTTGAAATTTTTTCTATAATTATATTTCATCTTTTTTTTTATCGGGCATACAAAAAAAAAAAAATGTCTTATCAAAATTCATTAAATTTCAATATAATATAAATGGTTTGTACATAAGATTAGTTTTCATTAGAAATTTCTTTCCGTAATTAATTTTCAAGAAAGAAGAATTTATTTAAAAAGCTCGTCAAAAAATATATATATATTTTTTTTATTAATTTTAAAACCTTTACAAGCATTCCCTCAAAAAAAAAAAATAATAAATAAATAAATAAATAAATAAAAACCTTTATAGTTTACAAGCACATTAGCAGATTAGCTTCGATTCTTTACTCAGTAGGAAACGTTTCTAACTGACCCAGTTTCCACCAGAAAACGTTTCTGACCGAATCCATAACCAAAACGCGGGGTTTGGATTTTTCGTGTTTTTTTGTTTTGTTACCAAATTTTCTCTTTAATAAAACAAGTTTAAAATCAAGATAACAAAAAGGAGAAATACCAGAAATTATGAGCATATCAATGGCACAAGTGATCTCTCCTCCTACAATTCTTGTCTCTGTAGACACACAGACAGACAAAGCTTCTTCTAAGCCACTCAAGAGAACCCACAAATCCAACACTTCCATTTCCACTAAAAGAAAAGGTAACTACATCTTCTTGTTTACATGCAACTTAGCTCAGTTGGGTTTCAAAATTTTACTTTTTTTTTTTTAAGACTAACAGGAATGTGTTGTTTACTATTCAGTACCTCGCAGTCCTTTAGACAGAACCCAGAAGTTGAATTTGGAGGTGTCTCCTCACAGAGCTGGTAATAGCCATATCTGTTTTAATTTTCTCTCAAATGTCTGAATTGGGTTTTGAGTTGTTGCTCATGCTCCTTATTGATGTCTCTTTGTTTAATTTTTATAAAAACATTTGCATTACTTGCAATTATCATGTGGTTCATGCAATTTTGATAGTTATAGTTTCTATTTGGTTTGAGGCTTTGAGCAATTTGGTATAATGTAAGTGTAGAAATGTTTGTTTGGTTTCTTATGTGGTTTTCTATGGCTTTTATAGTGTCTGCTGTGAGGTTGATGAGAATAGAGCTGGGTGGTGCATTTGCTGATCTTTTGAATGAGAAAGGGAAAGGTTCTGGTGATAATGAGATGGCATATGTTGAAAGAAGTCTTGGATTTCGCACCAAAGCATTGGATGATCGGGATCTTAGATTGGTTCTCTCTCTTCACATTCTCTCTACTTGTGTACATGTGTTATCGTTACCACATAATTTAAGTTTTCGAAGTGTTCGCCAAAACACATGGGACAAATTTGAAGTTATGACAAGGGTTTAAATCAAGTAGCATAATTGTCTTTGGTAAAAGTATAATCATGACTAATAAAATTATAACAATTTGAAAGCAATTTTATATGGAGGCAGTAAAGACTTTTAAATTTAAATATATAGGTTACGGACGTTGTTGGGGGCACAATTCGCTGGAGGAGATATCTTGATCATTTAATATGTTCACTATGCCATGACGAGAACACATTTAGAAGCATGGAACCTCTACTTTTGCAGGTATCTTTTCCTTTACATATTTCATGTAGGCCTTTTTTGTTTGCAATGTCAATGATGAAGGTTGAATAACACATAATTACGAAAACAACTTAGGGGCCTTAAATAGATAGATAGATAGATGATATGACCAAATTTCGAATGATTGTGCCTGCTCTCTATTTAGAATGATTGGCAAGGGCTTTTTTTAGATGCAGACTAACATTTTAGTGATTTATAGACATAATCTTAACTGGAAAACTTAATTCAATTGGTCATAATACCAGAACAAGGTTGATGTATACCAAAACTGTTGGATTTGCAAATTTTTTCACAGAAATTGTTTGAAAATTTTATCAAATGATGAGACCTGCACTTATCTTTTTCATGCTTATATTTGCAGATTCTACGAATAGGTGTTTATGAGATTGTCAAGCTAGATATGCCACCATATGCTGTTGTAGATGAGGTAATGTCATAATCTTCTCTCTCTCTCTCTCTCTCTCTCTCTCTCTCTCTCTCTCTCTCTATTCTATCTATCTATCTATCTATCTATCTATCTATCTCACCCAAACAAAATATAAAAGAAAGATCTGTCTGATTATAAGTTTGGGAAGGTGAGACCGAATATTTTGCTCAGTCAAAATAATTGCTTTGTCTCAGTAAAATGATTGCTAATTTTAATTAATGATATGAGGGATTTGAAGTAACTGTCCAGTTTTAAAAGACTTTTAGAATGCATGTGCTAATTATGCTTCTTTTTTTTACCTGTCAATTAGAAATTCATGATTCCAGGTAATTTATGCCTCCATGTTCTTTGCTAAACAGTAGAAGTGTGAAGTAGGTCATCTTTATCTTTTCTTATGATAAAATGGTCCAACAATTTAACTAGTAGTCCTGATATCTTGTTGTTCCACCCACCATATTTCTGGTCTTGGACCTTTTCATGTGTAAATTTTATATCCTGTTGGATCTGTCCTGTGGTCAGATTCTGGCCCTGTTACTTATTTTTTCTTCATGCATTTGGATATTATCATACTCTTAACTCTCTCAACGTCATATATTAGGCAGTCTTATCTTTTCTTAATCGCAAGTTCTGTATATGACTGCAGAATGTGACACTTGCAAAGGTTGCCCTTAGACCTGGTGCTGGTAACTTGGTTAATGGGATTCTGCGAAAGCTGGTGCGAGTTAAGGTTTGTCTCTTTTCTTTCTGTTTACCTCTGTTAAATCACTAATTCAGATTTTGTTCTGAATTTATGACCTTTTTGGCTTGCAGGAGAATAACTCCCTTCCTTTACCGAAATTGGAAGGTGATGATCGTGCACAAGCGCGTGCTCTTGCCATTCTTTATTCTCATCCTGTTGTGAGTACATAACTGCACTTCTTCTCTTCTGTTGATGATGACTAATGTAAGATACCTTGGGTCTATAGGTGATACAGCCTACTTGATATTTGGGTCCATCAACAAGGAGGAACTATTTATCTTCTTCTATTTTCAGCAAGAGAGAGAACAATGAAAAGTTGGAATTTAGAATCTTGTGTAGCTTTGTTTCATTTAAAAAAAAAATCTTGTGTAGCTTATTTAATAATCTGGCGCTGTGGAAGTTTATAGTATTTAGTTTGTGCTTAGGAGAGTGACTGAACTTTGAGCTGAATTTGATGTTCTAAGTTAAAGTTCAAACTTCTTCACAAGGAAGAGTTTGTCGGGCTTAGTTTCTCTTATTCGATACGATTGTCTGACCTATGCTCCATGTTTTTTTTTGTATAAAGAGGTTGATTGTTTGTTTTTAGGGGTATCTTATCTGATCTTCATTTAGGGAATGAAGCATGCTCTGCATAGTCTACTGTAATTCATTAAAAATAAATTTGAAAGGGCATTGTAGCCTCCTAAACTGCTAAGGTGATAACTCTGATGTTCTGATTGTTTGGGGGCTCATTTTTTTTTCCCTTCTACTTTCTTTTTTAATGTTTTTCTTTATTGGTCCAGTGAGCCATTGACCACAATCAGTGGATGATATCGTCCTTTGGTTTTAAAAATTCTCTAGATATCTCCAAAAAGCCCTCACAAAGTCATTAAAACCATCCCTTTAATGAGGAATCCATTATCATTATCTATATAGATAAAATCCTCCTTTTTTCTTCGGATATCTATTCTTGTAGCAAAATATTAAAACAATTTTGTAGTATTACAAAAACTCGTGGAATCATGTTATCAGAGAAAAACATGATCAAATGCTGAAACAAAGCAGTTTTATCTTTTACCAGTGGATGGTAAGGCGATGGACGAAGTATCTTGGACAAGAAGAAGCAATTAAATTGATGGTGTGGAACAACAGCCAACCCAGTTTTAGCTTGAGGTTTCTGGCTGAATTTTGCTTTCTTTCATTTATAACATTATATGATCTCATAGCTACCTACTTTGTTACTTATGTCAGGGCAAATAATGGAAAAGGTGTTACAAGAGCTGACCTGGTGACGCAGCTTAATTTGTTGAAGGTGCTTAGTGTTTATTCTTTCAATCCTTTTTCCCTCCTCTGTTTAGTGTCCTGAAAATATTGAAGATCCTTCTGTGTAAACCAATTGCAGGAGCTTTTTCCATCTGGCTAATTTTTCACTTGGATTGTTTTTTTATTCAAATTCAAATTTAGATACCATTCAATCTACATCACTGTACGCACACAAATACTTTATTTCTTAATAGATTTTTTCCTCCCTTTCAAGATGTGTCAGCTTATTAATTTTCTGCTATGAAACTGCAGGTTCCACACGAGCTTTCTTTGCATTTGGATGATTTTATCCGTGTCAAGACTGGATTGCAGGTATGAGTGTAATATATAGCCTTTATGCAAAGGGGTTAATCAACTCTCCATGACTTGGTTCTTGTTAAAGTAGAATTGTTTCACTAAGTTGCTAGTTGTGGACACCCGCCTTTGCACAACACAATAATGAAATTTGAATTTGTAAGATAGCCAAATTGTTGATCATTTAAATTAATTGGGTGCGAAGAATGTTTATACTTGTGTGATTTCCGACTTGGAAAAATATCTGTAATAAGATTAAATCTGTTCGAGTAAGAGCTCTCACATTCATGATAGGGCTAGTTAAAATTTTTCCTATAGAAGATAGCTTGCAGTGATGCATTTCTTGCTATCTGTGCTGACTAATAATTGGGCAACATAGTTCAATCAGAGTCCTAATTACCTTATTTTCCTTGTTTTAGAATGTTATACAAGCGGGATTACTAAAAGAAGGTGTCTGTGCAGTCCAAGATGAGAGTGCAGGTTTCAACTTTTATCCAAACTTCACCTGAACTATGGCTTTTGAATGTAGTAGCAACTAGCAAGTGGTCTTCACTAGATATATTGTCGCTATGTGTACTTATGTATTCTGAGCACATTTCATGTCATCCAGAGTAACACGTATCCATTACTGTGACATCGCAGAAAACAAAAGAACATGCATGGTTTTCATGTTTGTAATCATGCTTTAACTATATTTCTGCTTAAGTTCTCTGTTGTGGGGTAAAACGATGTTTAAAATCTAGGTTTCCAGTTTAACTGATTTGGACCTTATATAACTGATAACTCCATCTCAATGTCATGTCAAATGATTTCAGGTTTAGTAGTTTCCGTTGTGGATCCTCAACCTGGTGAGAGCATTGTTGACTGTTGTGCTGCTCCTGGAGGAAAGACAATATATATGGCATCCCGTCTGAATGGCCAAGGTAATCTGTAAGCTAAACAACTCCCTATCTGCCTCTTTCTTTCTTCTTTCCTTCCCTTTCTTTTGGTTAAACATGAGAACTTTATTGCAATAGTTGAATAGATAACCTTTCCTGTGCTAGTCCTTGCTTGAACCTACTGAGTATCTTTCATTTCTGAAATCAATTTTTTCTTTTTGATTATTCAATTCCATCTTCTCTTATAAATGTTGTGTAAACCCTTCTTGATTTTTGTGGTTCTGTTGTACTAGTATGAACTGGGATCTTTTTTTTGTTATCAGTAATTTTCTTTTCTGTTAGAACTGAGATAATGGGTTGAGATGTGTTGAGACAGACATCAAGCCGGATTCAGTGGAAGCAACGATGGTATTACTTTTTCTTTTTCTTTTTTTGAATGATTTTCAATAATATGGGTATTGCATTGTTGGGTTACAGGCATGGTATATGCAATTGATATTAACAAAGGAAGGTTGAGAATCCTTACAGAGACAGCCAAGTCACACCAAGTTAATAGTTTCATCACTACCATTGAGGCTGATCTTCGTCTATTTGCAGTAAGTTATCACCCTTTAAAAGGTGAAAATTTTCTAAAGATGTAATGTCTTTCACATATTTCACATTTTGTAAATCTTTTTTTAGGACAGCAATATGGTGAATTATGATAAAGTTTTGCTTGACGCTCCATGCTCCGGACTTGGTGTTCTCTCCAAGGTACTTAAACAAACTTAGTGTAAACTGTTCAGTTGCGGCGAGTTTTAAAAACGTTGGGATGTCACATTCAACTTGTATAACTTATCGGTGTAGTTCTATGATTCAAATTATTCTATGAAGTTAAAAGTCCGGTCTAATTATTTTGTTCCATTTTTAACTTTCTGAAGAGGGCAGATTTGCGATGGAATAGGAGATTGGAGGACTTGGAACAACTTAAGAATTTGCAGGATGAGCTCCTTGATGCTGCTTCCTTGTGAGACCAAATTTCCCTTCTCTTTCTATTTATGCACACTAGGTGAAAACATATATATAATTATAAAAAAGAGAAGAAATGGAACCAGCTTCGGTTTTCTCGTGTATTTGTGACTTTAGATGCAAAAGTGAAATATCAAATGTATGATTCCATTTATTATGCTCTTAAACTGTTTATTTTGCAATTGTAGACTGGTAAAACCTGGTGGAGTCTTAATTTACAGTACTTGCTCCATAGACCCCGAAGAAAATGAAGAGAGGGTTGACGCATTTCTTCTTAGACATCCTGTAAGAGCTGTTGCAATAATCTCTCACTTAGTTTCATAATTCAATCTAATACATTTTAGAGAGATTAAACTCCAGCGAAAACACAAATAGAGAAGCTCCACTAGTAATCAATGATCTTATATGTTCAATATCTTCTTCCACCTTGTGCCAGGAATTCTGCATTGATCCAGCTGACAGATTCGTTCCATCTGATTTCATAACGAAACGTGGTTTCTATTCCTCTGACCCGGTAAAACATTCATTAGACGGCGCCTTTGCAGCTCGTCTTGTGCGGGCCTTGTGAAGAAATGTAAGTAAAGCATTTTCAATGCTCATACCCTTCCTTCAACTCATTATTGACTTTCATTACACTATTTCTGATCATCAATCCTGTAAAAATGAAACTAAGGAGCATAAGTTTACAACTCTCCTAATTTTCAAAATGCAGATTTTGTGCTAAGATCATTGATATTTATGCTGTACATGGTTGTACTAAGAAGAAAAGCGAGATGACGAATTAGTCGAATTCTAATGATAGTTCATCTAGCTAAATTTTGATTACACCAGATAGCTACATGAGGGCGATCGTTAACCATGCATTCTGGTCAATTTTGAGTAGGCAGCGACATGGCTTTCACATTTGAACCAATATTCTGCCCACAGCTTGTTGCAATTCAAAATAAATTAGTCTTTGTTTGACTGAGCTTTGCCAGTTTGTTGGAGTTGTAAAATATCCCATCCAAATATCTACATTTTTTTATTTGAATAACAAATATTGTTATTGTTATTGGTGGGATATGGTGTAAAATATTGGATTTGGTGGTAATATTTTATGGATATTCAGTTTATCAATAACAGCAAAGCATGCCTATAAATCCAGGCACAAAGAAAGAAAATTTATTTTTTCTTCTACACTAACAGAATTTTTTTAATTATTTCCTGCACAGCTCTTCTTTGTTTTCAGGTATGCGGTATGCCAAGATGTTATTAATTTATATTTGTTTGCAGGTTATTCAATTAGGGAATTTGGATCCTTTGTTGATCTGATCTTTATCCTGACTTTTTTAAAGCATATGATTGATTGTTGATGAAGTCTAATCTCATTACACATAAGCATTGTAATGAATGTGTGGTTAAGAAGTGATTGGTTCCATGACCATTTTATCAACAACCAATCACATGCTTTAAAAAGGTCAGGAAAAAGATCAGATCAGCAGAGAATTCAAATCCTTAGTTACGATGTCCATTGTTAACGGTGTAATTGTATTATTATTTATTTTTCTGCAGCATCATTAAACCATGGATGGGCTGGAATCAACCAGTAAAAAACAAAAATCGGAGAGTGAACAAGAGAATCAGAATTCTGATAGATTAAGTGCTCTGCATGATTCAATTCTTTATTACATTCTCAGTTTTCTTCCTACAAAATATGTTGTACAAACTAGCATTCTGGGGAAGAGATAGCTAAATCTATGGACTTCTCTTCCCTATCTTGATTTCGATTCGGAATCAATTACTGGTGCAACAAGGATGGTAGCCTTACGTATGATATTTCACCTTACCTGTAATATATAACCTTGTCACCTTTTTGTTCATGCAGTTTTTGCAGTATCAAACATGTATATTACATGATTTGTCAACATTTTGCAATCTCAACCATTTGGTTCTCGAGCTTGGTAATGGTGATGGAGATGTTGTAGTTGTGGCATGCCTGTTACGGTTCTTTCATGATCTTCAATCCCTCCGCATAATATATTGCAATTCTCTAGACTCCAAACACCCGGAAAATAAACTGAAGCCGGAACAAGTCTCTTCTATTAGTCTGCCCGACGTCTAAAAACAATAAGCGTGGAAAAATTTAGGGGACACATGAACCAGCTTGAGCTTTTGAGACTCTTGTTGGAAAATGAATTCTTGGAGAAGATTATTGTTCATCTGGATCCATGGATGGACCCAATGTTGTTGAATCAGGAGTGTTATTAGGTCTTCCAAAACTATCAAAACTTATACTGCGTCATGATTTTGAAGGAAATTTCATGTAAAATAACTTTAGGGGTTGTAAGATTGAACTCTTTGATCAAATAATATTTCATAACGAAACATTCATAGGGGTTTCTTTGTAAAGAAACAAAATATTTAAGGTTTATTTGTTAAAGCAATTTTAAACTAATAGGGGGCTTCTCTAGTAAAATGTTAAAATTCTGGCTCATATAAAGTTTTAAACTTTTATAAGTTATATTTGCTAAAAATTTCTATAAGCAATTTAAATATAAAAATGGTTATTTATCTCTATATAATTATAACTTATTTATAGGTTATGATAGGTACAATCAAAACATGATCCATTTATTAAATGTATTGACCCGAGCCCAATAAAATATAACTCAAACCCATAAATATCGTGTCGTGTGAGGGTAGGGAATAAAGTTTCATTTGAAAAGTGAATAAGGAGAACGAATTTAATTCCATATGTGGGAGTAGAGATGGCAACGAGTCAGGTTTTGCCAAACCCAAACCCAAAGTGAATGAGATGTTAATTGACCGTTAGTTGAGTTTAATTGAATCTAATGAAATGTGATTATTTAAGTTATTTTTTCTATAATTGAAATAAAAATAATAACGAAAAAAATAATAAAATATACTAAAAATATGTTAGAAAATAAAAAAATAAAAAATTCTTTAATGAAAAATTAAATATTTAAAAATATACTATAACAAAGCAATAAAATCATTAAAAAAAATTAAAATAAAAACAACATTATTTTAAAATATAAAAAATATAAAAAATATATACGGATGAGATACTAGACACATTCCATCTAGGAAATGTGAATGTATTCTACATGGTTTTTGTTTCTTATATAAAATCTTATTTGTTTTTATTTATTTATTTATAATATAAAAAACATTTTTTAAATAAAATGATTTGATTATTATTAATATTTTTTTAATTATATTTTTCTTTTTTTATTCAATTTATAATAAAAGATTTAAATTGTCATATTTGATTTAAATAAAGTCAACTAATATTAAGGGTTTTTTTTATTGATTGTTCAAACTAGAGGATCTAATCTGACATTTGATCAAATGTCGAGGGGTTTTATGATCTGAAATAAACCGAACTGAACCTGCATTGTATATACATAAACAAATTTATTAAAACTTGTTAATCAAATTTGATCAAAGTTACTGGTAGAAGGATATTTTTGTCCTTTAATTAATTTTTTAATGTAATTTAATTTACAATAAAAAAACCACAGGGATTTTAATGTAATTTATAGTAAAAAAACAGTTAATAAAGAAAAAAATAGAGTAACCTAAGAACCAAGATTAGGATATCTAGTATAAATATATAACTACTTCCACTTCCATTTTTTTTTTTTTTTTGAAAGAGTAATGCTAGACATCACGACTACTATCATAACTATTCTAACACAACACATGTGGCATATGAGGTGTCAATTGGTAGTTGATACACAGATAGATGAGATAAATCATTATTAATGTGCATCCACTCACCAAATGACATCTCATGTGCCACATGTGTTGTGTTGGAGTAGTTGTGATGTCTAACATTACTTTTTTTGAAATGAGAGATCGGACTTCCATTATAATCTCACATTACATTTTGTGTCCAACTTATTGTATTATGTTATAAAACTTATAATTATATACTTACAATAATAAGTAATATAATTAATGTGAAAAACATGTATCGCCTCATTTAGTTTGTAATATTATATTGTTTATACCTTACCTCAAAAACCATTTTCCAATTGAAGTTTTTCAGCAAAGTAATGGAGCATGTCAAATGTTGTTATATGAACTATCTAGTTTCTTATTAGAATATGAAAATCCATGCATGCTATCCCTTTCTCCTAGTATTCTAGATAGCACCATTGTTGGAAAAAAAAAAAAAAAAACAACAATTGAAGATATTACTTAGGGTTATATTTTGTTAAAATCAAACTGAACTTTAAAAATAAAAAAAAATAATAAAAAAATAAAAAAAAAACTACCAAGAAATAATAATCATAACAAAAAATTGACACTATTAAGGAACAATAATTCACTTTTATCTTCATGACAAGACGTACAAATAAACATTATCTTCAATTTTAGTTTTTAGATTCTGAAATTAAAAATAGAAATTAAAACATGTTGCAAAATGCAAATAATATAACACAAATCTAAAATATAACCGGTCACGACCAAGTACAAGGAGATCATTCCTTGATTCCAAACTGAATATAAAACTATCAAAATAGGTCATGACAATGTATGAAATAGTTGCCTCAAAACTCTGTATATACCACAAATAAATAATCAAAGAGACCTCAAGACACTAGCAAAGTTGAAATTTTTAATTAATGAGTGAATATCATTCCCGTACACTCTTTATGCAATTTGTTAGACAAATATCTATTGTTGAAATGTTCTTTGTCTACAATTATAGTAGTAATAAGGGTCATAAATAAAGCTAAAAATCATTTAAGGGGCATCAAATGCAAACGAAAAGAAAGGCATATCATTTGTTTTGCATATAGTCTTTGTTCATTGTTGATATAGTGAAATTATAGATCTGTGAATACTTAAATTTTTGTATATTTTAATGGATTTTAGAAATTAAAAAACTTAGTCTGATCACATATCAGAAGATCAAATATGAACATGATCAATTCCAACAAAAACAAGATGTATAGCATGAACTCATATAATTTATTGAAAAATAATAAATAAAATATATATATTACCCGACATATAATCCCAAAGCCAAAAGATCTATTTTTTACTCTTTTTTTCTAGATGTTTTTCACTTTCAATCAAATTGGAAGATGCCATTTTATGTTATATGAAACAGTCTTTAGTTTCGAGTTGCCTTTGGTGGTGCTATGGATTTTGTTTTGATCTACATTACATATACTAGACAATTTGTATGGAAAAAGAAAATAAATATATGATAATATTTCAATATATCTTTGATATTTCCATAATTTCAGGTATTAATAATTTGATATCGAAAGTGGGAGAAATTAATATATATCTTGGGATTGTTTGTTGAGCTTTTACGATGCTCTAAAAATTACTTCAATGTGGCTTGTTTGTTTGTTTGCCTTTTGTTACTGAATTGGGTTTGATTTCAATGGACAACAAAAGGGAAAGAATTGATACCACCCCAACCCATTGGTGGTCAGCTCTTAACAAGGAAATCCTTAAAAAGATTTTCAGCAAATTACATCATTCCAATATCTATGAATGTGGAGCAGTTTGTACTCCATGTGGCGCTGTTGTTAGGGCTATGTATCTTTAGTTCTTGTTACTTTTGAATGTAGGCGTGTGTAGGGACTAAGATGGGGAGTTACACTACCAAGAGTTTACCAATTACAACAAGTTCTCAAACAAAAGTTTCTACATCCTTTTCAATCCAGTCTCATTACAATAGGTTAAAGAGATTTTCATGCTGGGAGAATTGGTAGGAAGATGGTTCAGTGGTTTTTCTTTGGGCTGGATCTTAACCGTCGGCATCCATCCACAACACGAAGTTCAACTTTTGAATCATTTCTCAAGGAATCAAAATAATATCATTCTACAACCCACTGCATTATTCAAGAAACGGGAAGGATTGAGAGTCATAACGTCTGCACACCCTTCGGATCTGGGGTGCATTTATTTTGCTTGGGATACTTTCTGATACCCGTTTGCTTATTGAAACGGGAAGGATTGAGAGTCATAATATATGCACACCCTTCGGATCTGGGGTGCATTTATTTTGCTTGGGATACTTTCCGATACCCGTTTGCTTATTGTAGGCAAGGAGACCAATCTTGGATATATGACGCATAATATTCTTTTAAGGATGCCATATTTTATAGGGGTGATTTATATGTGTTTGACACCCATGCCTATGTATTCAAACCATTTTTAGGGAACAATAGACCCAATTGGATTTACAAGGACTTAATGGAGGAAAAGTTCTATTATTTGGTGGAGTGGAGAGGCAATCTGCTACTAGTTGTTAGAGAAAAATTTCCTCTTTATTCTAAATACAAAACAACTTCTAGATTTAAGGTTTACGAATGGGATTGGGTGAAGGGCCCCGAGAGCAAATGGAATTCGGAGGTTTAAAGCATAGGCGATTATGCAATCTTATTGGGCGCATTCAGTTCGATATCCATCGCAGTTAGTATCCGCAAAGATTTCAAAGCCAATTGCATCTATTTCTTGGATGATTACGGACCCTTGATGAACAAGCTTTCACACCATGATACAGGTGTGTATAACATGGAAACCCACAACATAGATTGGCTTCATGGGGCTTCAGTGATATGGACAAATCCTCTCAATTGATTAGGGCCAGTTTTGTTGTAAGTCTTGGATGTCAATGCCATTGTTTACCGTTGTTTAAAAATATATATATATTTATAATCCCAAAGCCAATGCTCTCCAATCTTTGAAATTAATCAACCTATTGGTAGCCATCATTTATTATTCATGTGTGATTAATTTTATAACATATTGTCTTTCATCTTCTGTGAGTTTATGTGATGACATATTCATCTTCACTATTGAAGATACTAAATAGAACTATATTTTGTTAAAGCAAACCAACATGTACAAATTAATGTTATGTGCCTTTCGTGCCAAACTCGTTGCATATATCGTAAAACTTATAATTATAAGTATAATAATATCATGTGCCAGGTGCATTCCCCGTGGGAAAAAATTAGAATCGAATTAAAAATTTTGTTCAATCGAAACAATTATACATACTGTATAGTTTTCAAATGGTTGTGTAACTGATCAAGTGAATCAGAAACAGTTGTTGCAGTGGATGCATAGGTGTTTATTGGGCCTATGTTTGTGTTTGTTATGCTTGAGCAGGGACGAGAGGGACAAGAGGTCATTAAATCCCTTACGATTGCAGTTATAACATAAGAGTGGGTTAAGGTTCAAATTAGCCATTGAAAGAGGACGAGGACAAGAGGTTTTTATGTTTTGAAATGAGAGAACCAATAAGTGGTTCCCGAAGGGAAACGGGTGAGAGAGTATGTTATTTATTTTTTTTTTTTAAAAGAGTATGTTATTTATACTAATAAGTAATGGTAATAATGTAATTTAATATGTTTTTTCTTTTTATGTGTAAGAAAATCTGCATTGATGGCTTTGAGTGTGCGTATTCTCAGTTTATATATATATATATATATATATATATCTAACGACCTTTCATAAAAATAATACAAATGTGCCTAATAGGCCAATTGAGATAGGCCTATACGATGGGCATCATTAGGCTTCTTCTATTGAGCATATTGATCTTATATGCATAAACAATTTTTAAAAGTCACTAAATATTAATTTAATTTGGTATGGTAATATGATAATTTGATTAGGTATCATAATTATAAAAAACAAACAGCAGATAATAAGAGCTCTGACTTAGCCAGCCACATTAAGTAAAACCAAAATAGAAGCATCGACGGAAAATAAAAACAGTAAAAGACATATTTCAAAATAATTAAAAAAAAAAAAACACGAAGCTCCGGCCTAACAATCTCGTACATTATATCTAATTATACCCTTCTGTGTTCCTATGTTCTTCTAACTCCACTTTCGTTGGGAACTTATTAAGACAATTCGAATATTTGAAAGTGCATTTCCCATGAATGCTTTTAAAATGGGCTTTTATTCCATTCCGATCTACAAAGCTCGTTTCACATACGTAGCATGGATAAGCCTTAAGCCTCCAAACAACTACCTCTTATTCTGGTGGATTCATATCTCAATTGTAACCAACAAAAACTCAATCGAAGACAGGACAATAAAAACCTAAACACAAAATGCATAGGATGTCAATAACAAACTCTATATAGGAAGTGTTTATGACAAGTGTGTTTTTATTTTTCAACCACCAAGTCATCATAACAGGTATCGTGATAGTAATCTAAACATGTCATTCCATATTACTTTGTGGTCAATTTACAATTTATTCTCTACATTTTAACGAATTATCTATTTTTTAACCGTCTTTGTTTTTTTAGTGTCCGTGGTCCCTAAGTTTTTATAAATACATCAAATTGGTCTCTCTAATCCGAAATTCAACGGTCAAAGGTGACATAATATGTAAATGGACCTTTTTAACCTTAACTTAAGTTAAAGTTCTTAAAAGTACAATTTTACCCTCCAACCTTGTAAATTTTATAATTTAGCATGACATCTAATCCATTCAAAATCTGACACATGTCACAACATTTTAAGTAAAAAATTATATGAATGATTAAATATTAATGAATATCTAAAATTGTTTTATAAATAAATTGAAAAAAAAATCAATTTTAAGTGAATTTAACATCCAATCCATGACTTTTAATCCAATCAAGATCTAATACATGTCTCTAAATTTTAATAATAAAAAGTTAAAAGATTGGTTAAATATTAATGAAACTTTAAATTTTCTTATAAAGAAATTGACAATTACGTTAAGTTAAATGTAACCACTAAACCACATTGGGCAGTTGTATCATTATTTACGTATATTAATTAAAGAACTTTAAAGTTTATTTATTTTTAAAACAATATATATATATATATATATATATACAGTTTTTCTATTGTCAATTCGTCCTGATATAAAATATATCAGGATGAAGAATGTGGACCATTAGATTTACATACTTTGACTTAAAGTGTATACACTTGTCAATACTTCTTCATAATCTATGGTCCACATTCTTCGTCCTGATATATTTTATATCAGAACGAACTAACAATAGAAAGACTATATATATATATAAACATGGAGATAAAGCTTGGACAACAATGGACACATGCTAAGGCAAGTATTTTGACTTTACTTATTACAAAGGAAGGTTGTATGCTATAAATAGTCATGGTAAAATAATAATATGTGATGTTAGAGGAGATAATCCAACTATAGCACAAGAAGAAGTTGCAAATATGCCTTATAACGTACATATAGTTATATGACAAATAATTCTTATTGCCTTTGAGGATCGATTTTCATCCTTTCACTTCTATCTGATGTGCTCAAACCATGTCATTTTTCTTACTCCTTAAAATATAAATAAAATTTTACTGATGACTTACTGATATATATCTTCACTATTAAAGATACTACATAGAGCTATATTTTGTTAAAGCAAACCAAACTGTACAAATTAATGTCATGTGTCTTTCGTGCCAAACTCGTTGCATATATCGTTAAACTAATAATTATAAGTATAATAATGTCATGTGCCAGGTGCATTCCTGTGGGAAAAAATTGGAATTGAATTAAATTTTTTGTTCAATCGAAACAATTACACATATTATATAGTTTCCAAATGGTCGTGTAACCGATCAAGTGAATCAGAAACAGTTGTTGCAGTGGATGCATAGGTGTTTATTGGGCCTATGTTTGCGTTTGTTATGCTTGAGCAGGCACGAGAGGTCATTGAATCCCTTACGATTGCAGTTATAAACATAAGAGTGGGTTATGGTTCAAATTAACCATTGAAAGATGACGAAGATAAGAGGTTTTTATGTTTTGAAATGAGAGAACCAATAATGAGTGGCTCCCGAAGGGAAACAGGTGAGAGAGTGTGTGTTATTTATTTTTATTTTTTGAAAGAGTATGTTATTTATACTAATAAGTCATGGTAATAATGTAATTTAATATGTTTTTTTTTGTCCATAGTTTTTAGGTTATTAAGCTCAAGATTTATTGATAGAAGGCTATGCAAATTGCAAAGCAGTTCACCAATCCAACATTATTGCATTTCGATTGAGTTCCTCATTTGTATTTAGAATCTAATTTTAACTTGTTCTTCTTGAGCTACTTGACTTCTAATCTTCATGTTTTCATTTTGCTTTTGTAGTAATATTGTTGTTTTTAATGCTTAATAATAGCAACTTGTGCTCTTAAATTGCTAATTTTTTTTTTTTTTAAATAGTTATTGTACTAAAGAGTAAAAAATATGAAGTCATAGCTCTATTTTCGAGTCACCATTTTGAACATAACAGTTATGTACATTTAGCGAAGTTTTATATCCATTTAATTTTATAGTAGTAATCAAAATTGACATCTAACTAAGTGAAAAGATATATGCATTTTGCATCGGAGCACTAGCTACTTGAAATATAATTCTATAGTGTTGGAGTATGCAGTTTGTCTAATACCAATGCAATCATGCAAGTCTTCTACCTTCCTTAAGTTTTGCATTATTAACCTACTATATTTGCATTTGCATCATTGAGGGCTATTAACATCAAGAAGAAAATCTATTATAGTATGTTAAACCAAGAGATTGGAGCAAAAATCTAATATCTTAAACTTTAAACTCAACATATCTAAATATGCAATCCTTGAGTTTTACAAGAAAAAAAAAAAATGAAATTTTAAATGAATTACCTTCAATGAAACTGCCTATTGTGAATTTGGAGCTCATTGTTGCACTGAAATCGTCGATAACATTGTCCACAGTGATGAACAAAATTGGGATGAGTGTTGGGGCAGTGAGAGACAAATAGACAATCATTTTATTAACATTGAAACTATGATTGCAACCGGTCCTGATTAACATTGGGAGGTTGGACACTTGGACCGTTGGATTCTCATCCTCATTCTGTGTAGCAGTTGTAAGATTTATAATGATTTGAAGTTCTTATTACATCTATTTCGTTAATAAAATAAGAAAAATGATTCACGAACATTTAATTATTGAATCACTTCACAATTGTATGTTTTTATAATTTAGAATTTAATGTGACCCACGTTACATATAAAACTCATATGATATATAAAAAGTTACATGATATTTTAATTATTAGATATATTTATCTATTGCCTCCAGGGACATAGTTCAGCTATATTTATCTATTGCCTCTAGGGACATAGCTCAGCTGCCATGTGGATGTCAATTGTCACATGGCCAACCCATATATTTGAGCCATCCATCTCCTTTGTTGTTATTAAGTGGAAAAGCTTATAGATTCCCACTATAAATTCCTCCACTTTCAGCTTGCTTTCTCACTTGTAATTATAGCAATCTTGTTCCAAAGTTTGTTAATTAATATTTAGTTTTACACTCAATAAATAAATGAAAGGAAAAAAAAAAATCAAATTGCAAGTTTACATATATGCAATAGATAGAGTGGAAGAGACCAAATTTTACTTATGGAGAATCGTATTAGAAAAAGAGATAATTAATTAAGACTTAAGTGTTAAAGGAAAATACATTTTTTATAGCCTAATATATGAGAATCCTGAGAATCCTTAGTTAATAAATTACATATATATATATATATAACAATGCAATTGAGCTGTTAATTACCGGGTTAACTTGATAATCTCAGTTAACAACAATCCTCAATGGAAAATTAATGTGAATTACCTGCTTATAACTTATTTTATTTTAGAGTATATTCAACACTCAAAATGAAGAAAAAAATGTAATAAAAATAAAGGCCCCACCGAGATTTGAACTCGGGTTATTAGATTCAGAGTCTAATGTCCTAACCACTAGACCATGGAACCATTGCTTTTATTTTACAATTTAATGTATATAATAATATAAATCATTTTTTTTTATAAGTAAATTATTATCTCTTATTTAATTTTTTTTTTGGACCTGATCTCAATGGTGGCTACGGCTCGGTTTCGGTTTGAAACCGGGGTTTTGGTTCCGTGGCCACCCAAAACCGAAACCGTAACCGGAAAACCGGTTTGGTACACGGTTTCTAACCGGCAGTTTTACGGTTTCGGTTTTAGTTTAAAAACCGACGATTTTGGGTTCGGTTTCGGTTTTTCAAAAAAAAATTCAAAAAAATGTCACGTGTCAGCTTCTGATTAGTCGATTTTTTTTTAATTTTTTTTTAAAAAAAAAAACCGGTGGTTTAACCGCGGTTAAAACCGCCGGTTTTTGGCGGTTTTTGGAAGTACGCAAACCGAAACCGTAACCGGTTCAACCAGTTTCCGACCGGTTTTGAAACTACCGGTTCCGGTTTCGGTTTGTGGAAATGGTGGAAAGTATCACCTTTTCCAACTCATTTGGTGACTCTATGACCGATTTAATAACTTAAGTTTAAAAGGCACCTATTATGGTGAACTACCAAAATTGCCCTTAGATAATCATTTATGTTATTGTGTTTGTCTGGTTCTCTCTCCACACTTCCAACAAAAATGATAACGGGGTTAGTCTCTCTCTCTCTCTCTCTCTCTCTCTCTCTCTATCTCTCTCTCAATACAAATAGAAGTTCAAGATCCAAACAACTGGACGTGCTTCATTACAACAAGGTAATATTTCGTGTAAATACTTCTTTTCATTTGTTCACATTTTCATTGTGACAATTGTGGATCTCCGAGACTTTGTCACCTTTTTCCGAGCCTTTTTAAAAATCACTAATCGAGCATTTTCATGTCTTGTCCGAGCCTTTTCATCTCTTGTCCGAGCCTTTTCATGTCTTGTCCGAGCCTTTTTATGTCTGCTCCGAGCCTTTTCAAAAATCAGTAATTGAGCCTTTTGAAGTCTTCTCCGAGCTTTTTCATGTCTTGTCCGAGCCTTTGCAAGTCTTCTCCGAGCCTTTTGAAGTTTTCTCCGAGACTTTTAAAAAATAACTATTCGAGCATTTTCAAGTCTTCTTCGAGCATTTTCAAGTCTTCTTCGAGCATTTTCAAGTCTTCTCCGAGCTTTTTCATGTCTTCTCCGAGACTTTTCAAAAATCACTAATCGAGCCTTTTCAAGTCTTCTCCGAGCTTTTTCATGTCTTCTCCGAGACTTTTCAAAAATCACTAATCGAGCCTTTTCAAGTCTTATCCGAGCTTTTTTATGTCTTGTTCGAGCCTTTTGAAGTCTTCTCCGAGACTTTTAAAAAATAACTATTCGAGCATTTTCAAGTCTTCTCTGAGACTTTTCAAAATTCAGTAATCGAGCCTTTTCAAGTCTTCTCCGAGCCTTTTCAAGTCTTCTCCGAGCTTTTCATGTCTTGTCTTTTCAAGTCTTCTCCGAGACTTTTAAAAAATAACTATTCGAGCTTTTTCATGTCTTGTCCGAGCTTTGCAAGTCTTCTCCGAGCCTTTTGAAGTTTTGTCCGAGACTTTTAAAAAATAACTATTCGAGCATTTTCAAGTCTTCTCCGAGCTTTTTCATGTCTTCTCCGAGACTTTTCAAGTCTTCTCCGAGACTTTTAAAAAATAACTATTCGAGCATTTTCAAGTCTTCTCCGAGCTTTTTCATGTCTTCTCCGAGACTTTTCAAAAATCACTAATCGAGCCTTTTCAAGTCTTCTCCAAGCCTTTTCAAGTCTTTTCCGAGCTTTTTCATTTCTTCTCCGAGACTTTTCAAAAATCACTAATCGAGTCTTTCCAAGTCATCTCCGAGCCTTTTCATGTCTTCTCAAAAATCACTAAGCGAGACTTTTCATGTCTTCTCCGAGCCTTTTCATATCATCTCCGAGACTTTTCAAAAATCAGTAATCGAGCCTTTTCAAGTCTTCTCCGAGACGTTTCAAGTCATCTCCGAGACTTTTCAAATAATCACTAATCGAGCCTTGTTAGGTCTTCTCCGAGACTTTTTATTGAATTACTAATCGAGTCTTTTAAAGACTTTTTCGAGACCAAAAATGTCTTTTTCGAAACTTTCATGTATTCTTCGAGACTTTGCTAGTGTTCTCCGAGCCTTTTAAATATCCTCACCCGAGCCTTTGTAAATGCAATTTATGAAAATATTTTGTACTCCTGAGTTTTTATTAATAGTTTTGATTAATTTGACAGCATCATGAATCGGGTTAGAATAGTAATATCTTACAAGGTCAATGGGAGCAACTACCCGACGGAAGTCAGAGGTTTGTTGGATCCGATAACAAGGGAATGTATGTGTCAAAGAATATGACTTACGAAGAATTGGTGGCGATCGTGCATACCATTGTGAAGTATGATGTAAACAAATTCAATGTTGATCTGGCATCAGTATCAATCGTTCCTGGCAGTACATGTCGTACATTTATAAGAAATAACGATGATGTTCAGTTTATGCTAGGGGAAGATCGGGTGATCCCTCAAGTATGTGTAAGTCTAACTCAGAGGACACCTGGAGATGTGATAGGGAATGATATTCCTCCTCCTGAAAATACCCAACAATTTGGATCCTTTAGCGGTAGCAACCAACTATATCCCCAAAGGAGTTTCGCCGAAAGTGGGGAAAACATGTGTGGTGTCCCACCGGTAGCGGTTGACCAAGTAGTTGAACCTCAATTTGGCGATGTGTTTGGTTGTCGAATTGAGCAGTACAATGAGATGAACAATTACCCGAACCATGAGGTGGATAATGAGGCAAATAATGAACAGGTAGATGATCTAGAAAATGTGGATGAAGAGCGTACACAAATTCAAACACAAGGAAGACATGTACAAGTAGTTAGTTGCATTGTACCAAATATGCCTGGGACTTCCGAGGTCCGACATAATATAACTGTATCTGATTCCGATAATACGATAACGTGGGTTATTCCCGGAGCAGATTCAAACTCGTTTGGTATTGGTAAAAGCAACACCTTGGCAACGCAAGAACCTACATGCATGATTTATAAAGGTCAATTTTTCCCGAGTAAAAAGGATTTGAAGAGGCTAGTTGGCCTTTTTTCAATGCGGGAGAACTTTGAATGGAAGGTGAAAAGGTCTAATAAGACAACGTTACATCTAGTTTGCATCATTGACGACTGTACGTGGAAATTAAGAGCGGTGAGGAGAGATGAAGGGACTTACTTCCAAGTCAGAAGTTTTGTCAACCAGCACAGTTGTCCTTTGGAGGAGGTTCATCGTCGCCACCGACAAGCTAGTGCAGTCATAATCGGAGAAGTCATTGCACCTAGACTTCAACAACATGATGGTTGTCTCATGCGTCCGAAGGACATAATCGCCAATATGAAAACAATGTATGGCATCCAAGTCATGTACAGTAAGGCACATGATGCCTTGCAATATGCATTGTCCTTGACCTATGGAACGCATGAAGAAAGTTTCAAATTGTTACCATCGTTTGCGTACATTTTGGAACAGCAAAATCCTGGCACAATTACCGACTTACAATGCGCAGACGATGATACATTTTTGTACTTTTTCATGTCGTTAGCGTCCTCAATTAGAGGTTTTCGGAGGTGTATGCGTCCTGTGATTGCAGTTGATGGTACCCATTTGAAGGGAAGATTCGGGGGTACAATGTTTGTTGCAACTGCACAAGATGGAAACGAACAGGTGTATCCAATTGCTTTTGGGTACGGTGACTCAGAAAACAACCTTTCATGGGAGTGGTTTTTGGAATGCTTGAGGGGTGCCCTTGGTCATATAGATGATCCGGTTTTCATTTCCGATCGCCATGCAAGCATTGAAGCGGGGATTTCTAAAGTGTTCTCTTATGCAACCCATACTATATGTTACTAGCATTTTGGTGAAAATATGAAGAAGCGATTCCACAGAAAGGATGTTGCCGACATAATGGATTCAGCAGCTAGGACGTACAGTGAATTCAATTATAACAGGCACATGGAGGAGTTACATAGGCTGCACAAGGGTGCATTCGAATATGCCATTGCTGCCGGTCCACACAAGTGGTCTCGCGTACACTATCCCCAAAGAAGGTACAGGATGATGACCACAAATGTAGCAGAGTGCATAAACTCATGCCTAAAATTCGCACGGCAACTGCCAATGATGGCACTGGCGAAGTTCATTAGGAATATGCTACAAAAGTGGTTTCACGATCGTCATGCAGCTGCAGGGTCCATACGTCATCAACTGACCGACGCAGCACATCTTATGATCCTAAAACGTGTCGAGAAGTGCAATTATATGACCGTAAATCTGATTGACTGGAACATATTCTCCATCAAATTGAAAGGAAACCAATGGACGGTTAACTTACACTTGAATACTAGCACATGCAACAAATTCCAAATGGACCATTTCCCATGTTCTCATGCACTCGCAACGGCAAGGTACATGAGATGTTACAATTAACGATTTATATTATTTGGGTTCGTGAATCTCATTGTTTTCATTGTTGTAGGGAGCGAAACTTGGATTTCACATCTCTGTGTGCGGACTACTACAAGAGAGAGACACTTATTGATGCATACTCGGTTCCTATTATGCCTGTTGGCCATCCTTCTTCATGGGTAGTGCCATCCGACATCGCATCTCTAGTGGTTTTAAATCCAAAGTCGAAGAGACAATTAGGTCGCCCGATGGAGGGTCGACATGCCTCGTCTTCGGAGAGGACAACCACATAGTCGTGTAGAAGATGTGGACAATCAGGACATAATAGCAGGCGGTGCTCCAACCCACCGATGGTTAATGAAGGTCCCAGCATAAGTGTTCCCGATGAATACCGTCGCAAGTGCAGCATCTGTCATTCAATTGGACACAACAAACAAACGTGCCCTGAGAAAGACTCTACCGTGGAATGAATGGAGCCATTGAGGAAGGCGATCAAACATAACAAGGCAGTACAAGAGGAACATGTCTCCAACTTGATGTCTTCCAACATCGTCCAGACGTTGGGAACCATGCTCGATACAGTTATGTTATGAGACCGTTGGTTATTATGCTTTTTTATGTTGAACTATTATGATATATTTATTGGTTGTTCGTTTAATGCCATACTGTATCTTTTGTTATAGTGTCTACAATTCATTGTATTGTTTATGGATTTCAATATATCAAATGTGTGTTCAAGTGTTAATTGCAAACAACTAAATTTTTTTAAAAAATAATTTCATTTCATTACTCAAATGTTATGTACATCAACCAAATCACTAACTGGATGTCCAATTCTTTGAGTTACAAAAAACCTCCACAGCCATCTTCTTTCGGATGGTGCCCATTTCGTTTTCTGACCAGTCGAACGTATCCCTGTTCGCTGCCAGGTACTCTATCAATCTCAAAGTATGGGCACCACAGTTACCACTGCAATTCACCACATAAACAACCGTTAGAATTGAATGTTATTAAAACCGATTAGGATAGAATAAGATCTTTAAACAGTCATACCCTCTATCCTGTTGGGGTACACGGTCTCTAGACACAATGTTGAGTGGAAAGGGCTTATTCTGCAATGTATACGTCATATCGCCCCTCCGTCTGCGACCGTGAAAGTACAACGCATGCAGCATCGACGGTAAAAAATATCGTAAGCAAGCGAGCTGCGTTTTCCTATGGCGAAATGGTACCTCCTGTCTGAAGGGGTCCATCAGGTAAATACTCCCTGTTGTGAGGTCGACGCTGGCTAGTGCCCAATGCGTACGTCCAAGGTTGCAAGGAATCAAAACCTGTATGTGTTTCAACAAAGTGTTATCAATGGGAAATTTATTTAAAATTCAAATTCAAACAATGTAAATAAAACACTGACCACGTCAACTTCCTTCCATGGTTTGGTTCCTACCGGGACCAATCCACGTACCACCGCAAGGTCCTCAGCGGACCACTGATGCTTGAACATAGACCAACTGCGGCGGGGTTTGTAGGCCCCACTTCCCATCAATCTCTCCCAGTCATTCAATAACCATAACTGTACAAAGAAAATTTATAAAACGTTAGATAAAAGATGTACGAAACACATAAATAGATGTTCAAAAGCCGTACAAATTAAACACTTACATAGAACTATGAATCCAGTATGTTGATCCTCGGACCGTAGACAGTGGAGTAATATCTCTGACACTTCCGCAGAATATGCAAGTACGCGTCCATATGCTGACAATTTCAACATTTTGTATTGTTAGCATTCTACTATTTCAGAAACATCTTATACACAATATTCAGGTAAGGACCATACCGTATCCTCCAACTCCATGCTGTTCGTTTGAAATCGTTGGAACCAAGGGACACCAACTGGCTCGAGTAGATCTACATCACGCCTGCATAATTTTTGAAAAAGTTATATAAGAAAGTCGTTTTAATTAGCAGTTTCAAAATACAAAATAATTTTTGTAATATTTGCGATTATACTTACAATTCCCCAGTCGAGTTCCTCTTATAGGCTTGGTACGCCGCAAGGTGGTCATGATCTATCAATGCGTGGGGCGCCCATACATGTGCTGGTTGTGGCCTAATCCATGGCCTCTTCGGCCGACAGGGGTCAGTGTATGGGGTCCGCTGCTGCCAACCTGCCCTGCGAACCCGATCCTGACGTTGAAGGGGTGGGGTAATCCGGTCCAGCTCAATGTGATCCACTGGATGGCTGAGCTGTAAGGAGGAACTCTGTCCCCGTGTATTGCCTCCAGAGGTGCGATGTGTTGACGGACTATGTCCCCCTGTATCGCCTGTAGGGGTGCGCTGTACATTGGAACTATGTCGTCGTCGATCGCGCCGTCGATCGCCTGCAGGTGTAAGCTCTTTGGGTGCACTGAGACTGGGGATCTCTGTCTCTGTGGAATAAATGAAGGAGTGCTCTACACCAGGATCGACCGAAGGGGTGTGCTATAAGGAGGTGCTCTGTACCAGTTCTTGAGAATGAACAGGTTGGTCTGGTAAAACCTGCTGAGGTTCTTCCTCTATCTCCATAGGTGTTGTATCAGTACCACTAGTACCACGAGTAACCTCCTCTCGTGGTGTCACACCAGGCCCCTACTGATCACCCTGATGACTACTTGTCCTCCCTCTAGGACTGAAGTCTCGGTGTCCGTCTTTGTCATCGAAGGGTGGGTCATCGAACCGTGTACCTCGAGTACGGGCGTGCGACGTCGAACCCTGAAACCCCCGAATTAATTCCAGCAACTCTTGATGTTGTTGATCTCGCTTCTCATTACTCTTTCGCACCTCCTCCTGTAACTCGCGGAATGCATCCATCAGTTCAGTATACCGACGGTCCTGAAAGGATTTCGAAATTGTCAGTACTAAAACCGTTCACTCGATTGAAATTAACTAATACGATAAAAAAAAATTATACGTACCTCTGCTTGCCCTCCAAAGCCTCCTCATGAGTCATCTCCAGTTCGAGACTCTCTAGGCAACATGAATCAAACCCGTCTAGTCCTCGTAGGACGAATATTAGGACCGTTCGAGTCAGAACCCTCCGTATCACTGGGTTCGAAATACGGACCCTCAGTGTCACTGGTTTCGACAGTCGTATATCATTCGGGGTCAGAGACGGAACATGTATATCACTGACATCGGCATCGGCATCAGCATCATACAAACTGTCTCCCTAGGAAATGCCCTCGAAGTACCGTTCAGCCCTCTTAGCTGCTGTCGGCACCAATCTAACCCTCGCAAACATCTAAAATCACAGTTAGACTATTGAAATTGTATACATACTAATAGCTATGAAAAAAAATAAAAATAAAGATATTTACCCTTTTGATGAAAATGTTATTCAACTTCTCCCCCATTGGTTGCATACTCAACTCCCATTTTAGAATTCGGGGTGATAGTTCGATTTCCCTACGCTTCCCACATCCGCTATTGCTAAGCTCGGGGTTAACCTCAAAAGCAAATATATGCGAAACAGATAAGAATGATAAGAATCCAATACAATACATCAGTCATATGGAAAAAAATTACAAATTCTAAATTCTCACCAACAGGGCGTGCGTTAGACCGTATATGTTGTACGTTTCAGTGGTGTGTATATCAATGCCCTTTTATCGCTGTCGTTGTTCAAACCGCCGACGTCGATTATCCAACGCATGCTTGAAACAAAATATAGACCGCCTATACACGTGTGCACCCCACGGGAACATATCAAAAGCGTCCAAGTCCTCGACAAACCGAAACTGCCATACTGGAACTTTCTCTCTCTCGTCCAACCTCATCAGTATCCAGTTAAGCATATACAATAAGCACAACTTAATCGTATCGTACTGCTCAGAAAAAATAACAATCCGTAGAACGGCTTTTAGCTCTGCATACTCGATCTCATCTCGACCCTCAAAGTACAGCTGGTGTATGCCATTCTCTACCATATCATAGGTTGACGTGTCAGGAAGTTCTCCGAACTTCAATCCGGTGATTAGACAAAACTCAACCTTTGAGAACCGGACCGAATGCCTTCCTAACAAAAATCTCATCTCAACTTCAGGCCCATCGTGATGCAACTCGTGAATAAGCAACCGATGTACAATGCCAGCTGAAAACTTCATCCCACGATCCATCCGAAGGAGGTGTCCAAAACACGACTCAGTATACCGACGTCGTTCTTCGATCGCAAGATGTTCAGGTACCTTGTTAAGTGCGTTGTCGATATCTGTAAGGTCATCAAAATGGTCATGTCGAGTTATTTTTCCCGAATACCTTTCTTCCTCTGGAGTTTTAAACGAATCTTTTAGTTGATTCCTCATCTGCATATTGACATAAAAAAAATATATCTAGTTAAATAAAATAAATAATATAAAAATGAAAGGTTTCGGACACTAAATGAAAAGTCTCGGACACTAAATGAAAAGTCTCGGACACTATATGAAAAGGCTCGAAAACTATATGAAAAGGCTCGGGCACTATATGGAAAGGCTCGGAAACTATATGAAAAGGCTCGGACACTATATGAAAAGGCTCGGACAATATATGAAAAGGCTCGGACACTATATGAAAAGGCTCGGAAACTATATGAAAAGGCTCTGACAATATATGAAAAGGCTCGGAAACTATATGAAAAGGCTCGGACAATATATGAAAAGGCTCGGACAATATATGAAAAGGCTCGGATACTATATGAAAAGGCTCGGAAACTATATGAAAAGGCTCGGACACTATATGAAAAGGCTCGGAAAATATATGAAAAGGCTCGGACAATATATTAAAAGGCTCGGAAACTATATGAAAAGGCTCGGAGACTATATGAAAAGCTTGGAGATTCTAATTCTAGAAACCTATTCATATTCCTTAAAAGGCTCGGATTACTATTTAAAAGTCTCGGACAATGTTTTAAAAGGCTCGGATCCTATTTTAAAAGTCTCGGAGCCAGTGTGAAAGGCTCGGAGATTCTGTTCAACATAAATTTTTCATAAATTTAAACCCTAACCTAATCAAACAAACCTAATCAACAACAAATCAAATCAAACGAACATCCAACATCAAACGCAAATAAAAGTTTCAACAACAAAAACGCGTCAGAAAATCATATCACCTTCTCGTCGATTTCAAGACTGTATCGCCACCGCCGGCAGGTTTCCCGTGAGATTTAGTACCGGATTTCTTGCACCCAAGGTCTCTCTTTCCACTGTTCTCTCTCTCTCAACTTTTTTCTCTTCAGACGCAAACTGACAAGAATGAGGGTATTTTTGTCTGGTCACCTAAATAGGTGCCTTTTAAACTTACATTAGTAAACCAGTGACATTCTCACAAAAGCCCCTCCAAATAGTGACAAAAATTTTTTGAACCCTTTCGGTTTTGGGGCGGTTTTTGAAAGTACGATTTCGGTTAAACCGCGGGCAAAACCGTCGGTAACCGAAACCATGGCCACCTCTTGGATCTCTTATTTAAACCTAAGGCTTCTTTTATTACATTTCTCTTTTTTGTTTTATAAGGAACTAAATTAGGAATGTTATTAGAAGTGTGTTTTTTAATGAGTAATGTAACACAAAACCTTTACTCAAAATTATCTTTAAAAGTGTTGCAAATGATTTTAACCTTATATTCCCTCTTAGCTTAGATAGTTTGCAATTTCCATTCCACATCGGTAGGGAGGGAGTATTTTTGTCTAAACACATGAAAGTTTTTAAAACATCCCTCATTTGACATATGTTAAGTGTTTGGTGGGGTGGGATGGGGTGAGGTGTTCTCTATTCTCTCTGGTATTATTGGAGTAAATATATCGTAATTGTTGTTGTGCACTACATCTTGATGGATTATTATAAGGGGTAATTACCTTAGTGACCATCAACTTTTGCCACCACTATCAAAATGGTCACCAAATGAGGAATTGGTCTTAAAGTGGTCATTTTTGACAAACATCATTACACTAGTGGCCAGTGGGGTGCGGGGGCGGTGGAATTGTTCTAAAACATATTTGAAATGAGTTGAAAAGAAATATATAGATATATATATTATTTTTTGAGAAGATTAAGTCTACAAAATCTAAAAGTTCTAAATAAACATATTTAAGATAAGTTGAAAATAAATATGTATATATATATATATATATGTTTGAGATATGCTATATGTATATACACACAAAATATAATTATTTGTTTTAGAAAAAAAAAAGAAAAAAAATTGATTTTCAAAAAATATATAAAATAAATTAATGACGACGTCATATTTATAAAAATACCACTCATTTGATGGAATTGGATGGAAATGGAAAGAATTGGATGAAATGACCACTAGTGCAACTATGTTTGCTAAAAATAGCCACTTTAAGACTAATTCCCCATTTTATGATCATTTTAATAGTAGTGGTAAAAGTTGATGACCACCGAGATAATTACCCCTTATTATAAACCTTTGATATCCGGGTCACATAGTATATCTCCCAACAAACTGTGAGTTCGTGACTAATGTAATAAATATATTTTAAATTCAAATTTAATAATAATAACAGAAAATTAAAAGAAATTGGTAAACATCTATAATTGTCTTTGAATATGTAAAAACAACCGATGTTTTCACGTTTTTGACTTTTGATGTTGAAAGAAGCATACGCACCAAAATTTCCATGCACCCATTCACACCGAAACACTCCATCTCACACGTGCCGGGGAACCAAACAAACAACAATACTCACCCCACGGTCCCACCACCACCACCACCAACAGTATCCATTTTTAAAAAAATATTTATTTTAATTATTATAATATTTCAGAACGAAGGTTGGAATGTCACTCAAACCCACGATCTCATAACCGTCAAACTTTTTTTTATTTTTGATATTATCTATCTATTCACCTATATAGACTATCTATTTTTTTTTTTTAAGTTTTTTACCATTGGTAAGATTCTAATTGTTGACTTGAAAGTCATTTATTAAAATCTCAAACTCGTCTATCTACCAACTGAACTACATTTATGATGTCTACTTAGTGGTAAGTCTATCGTACCATGCATACATAAAGTAATTGCGAACTTGCCGGGTCATATTCCCTTCACCAAATCGATATATTGTAATAATTAAAAATATATGTTTATATATATAATAAAACAGTTAAAAAGAAAAATAAAAGGAAAAATAAAAAAAATCTACCCACCAATAATATATCTGAATTAAAATCCAATAAAAAATTATATAAGTCAAATGTAACGTAAGAGTAAAGGAGAGAGACAGAGAGAGAGTCTCTATTTTCGAATTCAATCTCCCTTTTTTCTCTTTCTCTTCTTTCGGTCCTCCTTCAACAAAAATTAATCACAGAGAGAGTGGAGAGAGGGAGTTGAAAAGACCGAATTGCCCCTGTGTTCTTGTTTTCATTTTCATTTCTCGTTTTCTCTCTCTCAGAGCTCCCGATTGAGTGACCGGTCACCATGAACGAGAAGGCCAACGTCTCTAAAGAGCTCAACGCCAGGCACAGAAAGGTCTCCTCCCATTTTTATCTTTCGTTTTATTTCCAATTTCGATCTCTGTAATTATGTACCTGATTTCGTGTTTTTTTTTTTTTTTAAATATGATTTTGTATCGTATTGTAGAAATGATATGTTTTGTAGAGAGGTTTTGCTAGCATTTCCTGTTGTGGTGGGATCTAATTTTCTGTTAAATTATAAAATGTGAGCTTATGGATATTGGTTATGTAACAAACGTGAT
The DNA here is from genome assembly GCA_035582765.1 of Acer negundo. Taxonomy (NCBI): domain Eukaryota; kingdom Viridiplantae; phylum Streptophyta; class Magnoliopsida; order Sapindales; family Sapindaceae; genus Acer; species Acer negundo. The sequence continues at coordinate 29,924,131 of CM069241.1, read as the reverse complement.
CCAAATTTCGAATCTAATAATCAGTTAAGCGATACGATTGATAAATTAAGATTCAAGGTATTCTTTTCCAAGTCTCTTTGGAAATGTGTATCATCATGGAATCGTGAAATTTGAATATATTTTATTGCCCATTCATGTATTGTAAATCTACTGGATTGAATATAATTTTGTTGCCTACAAATTGGTTATTCTACTATATGCATATTCTTTTATTTGTGATTGTGAGATGTTCTGGAGTTTTCTATCTGCTGGATCGGATTTGTGCCGAGTGATTTTGCATAAGAAATCGGGAGGGATGTGGTTCCTTTAGATAGTTTCATGTAGATTGTTGGCATTCGGATCGAGTATTGTGCATGTGACTTAATGATATGCATTTATTCGTTAAGTTTATTGCATGAGAGAGTACTGTTTATGTCCGTTTGACCATGATGTTATTTGTTACATTCTAGACTTTTAATGGCTTTTTAGTTTCCAGTTTTATTGCCAGAGATGAATGTTTTATTGATCTTTCACTTAGGTCTGTTTTTATATCTTCTAAATCTACTACATATTTGCAGATTTTGGAAGGGCTTCTTAAATTGCCAGAGAACAGGGAATGTGCTGACTGCAAATCCAAGTATGTATTCAAAGAACTGAAAGAGATTATGTGGATACCGTAATACTGATGAACTAAGCATACGGAATAGAATTGACTAAATAAAAATGGATCATCTTTCAATTTGTAGTAATTCAGCAATGTCTTGTTATTTTTGTTATGATTATTGCTACTTGTATTTATTTGAATGATTCACTACTTTTACTTAATTGTCATGCAGAGGTCCAAGATGGGCTAGTGTGAATTTAGGTATCTTTATTTGCATGCAATGTTCTGGTATCCACAGAAGTCTCGGGGTACACATTTCAAAGGTGATGTTTTGTTCTTCGAATTTTTGCTTGTCTATTTCTGAGAAACCATCAGAAGTTTGTTGTAGGTGTTGGGATGATTAGCTGCCATGGTTCCATTTTATGTTAATGGCATAGATAGTTTAACCACAACTCCACAAGTCACTAGTACTTTAGCCATTTGCTATCTAGAACATGCAATACAAATGGTAACACACTTTCATTCTAAGGTAGTGAATTCTGGGACCTCAAAAGCACCTTACTATATCTCCTCTTATGTTCATTTAATAAGGATGGTTTACTGGAACTTCATAGAGTTTAAATATTTTTGACAAACAGGGGCTACTGCCAGGACTCGCAATTATTGTCAAGTGGAACTGTGCCCTTACATATTTTTGCGCCCAAAATCGTGAAACCTTTTGCTGACTGAAATCTTTGGTCTTACACTCTTACATCAAAAACTGCTTTACTGAACTATTTTGTGTGAGAGTAGTCCATATATATAACTACACACAGTCATGGGTGGATACTCATGATGAATTGCACATTGCATTTTTATCATTATTTCTTTAGTCTCTCTTTAGTCTCTGCTTGTCGATTATAAGGTCTTATGTAAGAATATACATATCGTGAATCTTTGTACTTTTTATGCTTACAAGCATCATTTATTGTTGCACCTGCTGCAAAACTAATTTCTATCTAGCATATTGTTGTCTAATTTTTGGCTGTTGTCATGCTTGTAATCTAATGTTAGATTTGGCTTGATTAGATGATAGTATATGGATTACCAGAATTTTTCTTATTCATTCGTTTTGTTATATTTGTTATTTTTTGTGTGATAATTTTTTCTTATTAAAGGGCATTTTTGTAGTGAGTGGAACACCAGTTTTATTGCAATGTCATATTCTGAACCTTGTTTTTTATTGGCTGAGTCATCAAAATTTGGCTGATTATGCCAAAGTTGACCTATAAATCTATATTTCATTCATTTTTGTTATATATGTTATTTAGTGTGATAATGTTTTCTTATTAACGGGCATTTTTGTAGTTAGTGAAACACCAGTTATTATTGCAATGTCATATGCATTTTACTTGTTTTTGCTGCAGGTTCGATCTGCTACCCTGGACACCTGGCTCCCTGAACAGGTTGCATTTATTCAATGTAAGCTTTTATATTAGATTATGGATTTCTCTTTTTTGGTAATTTTATTCAAGATTGAATTTAATAACAGCTGATACATACAACAATTTTTTCTGTTTTTATACAGCAATGGGAAATGAAAGGGCAAATGGTTATTGGGAAGCTGAGCTACCCCCCAACTATGATAGAGTTGGAATTGAGAATTTCATCCGTGCAAAGTATGTGTCCTAGAGTTTGTTCCATTTACGGCTTTTTTCCTATTAGAAAAGAAAGGATTTTTTTCCATCTACCGTTGCCTTTATTAGTTGACATTTGTTGCCTTTGTTTACTTGCATCTTTCTACGAAATTCCGTTATCTCTCTCTCTCTCTCTCTCTCTCTCTCTCTCTCTCTCTCTCTCTAATTATTGCATTTTCGTACAGGTATGAGGAGAAACGATGGATTTCTCGAGACGGAATGGCCAAATCACCTCCTAGAGGGCAGGATGAAAAGTCTTCTGTTAATTGGCAGAGACCTGGAGAAAAAAGTGGGCATGGGTACACCAGCTCTTCTGAAAATTTGTTTGAGGAAAGGAAGCGCACTCAAGCACCAACTAAAAGAGAGAGTGTTCCATTGGGAAGAGTTAGCATTCCGGTTCCTCCAAAGGGACCTGAGCAGGTAGTTTCTAGTGGTTTTTGCCAGTTGACTATTTTATTTATAGTGTCTGTCTGATATTTTTCTATTTGATCCTTCTTAGAGTTCCATGCTTTGTTTCTTGGTGCTTTGATTCAAGTGGTTATTAGTGCAAACTTTATTATGGGCTCCGTTTTGTTAGTTTCTTTTTTCATGAGTAGCTATGGATAACTTGAAAGCCAGGAAAAGTACATTGGAAAACGCAATTAGGAGAGAGGAAAAAAAGATTGAGTGAATTCTGAAGCTTCAAACATGTTAAATTTTGTTCAAGGTAAGGCCTAAATGAACCCTTCTTAGAGCTGGCAGAGAAGTTCTGCCAAAGAATCTTTCTTAAGAAAATTTTGTTAAGAGTTTCCATGAATACATTATATTAACACACGCTGGTTAAACTGGCATCTATTTCAGATAAATGAACATTTCATTTGGCCTAACTACTTTCTTTAATGAGTGCAGGATAATTAATGTATTTTCTTAGAAGTCAGTTCTCTCCCGAGTAGAATCTTAGTTATTAAGTAGGATTGGCATGATTAAATTTCTTCAGAGTAAGAAGTAACTAACTATGATGTGGTCTCCCAACCTTGTTACTTTTATGATTGCTGCTACCTTCTTCCCACATTAATGTATTGAAGCTTTGTTTCAGATGTTGTTTATTTAGAATGCGTTATTGGTGGCTTTCTGTTCCTATAGTTTTTTCAGATAGTTTCATTGCCACTTTGTTCAGACTATAGAGGAGAACTGGTCCTATTAGCTGCTGCAGCATCAGAAAATGAAATAGAAGAGCGGTTGCTCTATTCAGTTCAGTATTTTATTTTTTGTCCTCAGTTTATGTTGGTCTGAATTGTTTTATCTCTTTATTTTGATCCACTGAAGTAAAGTGAGAAGAATTGGGAGAAGTAAAAGTTGCTGGCCTGATGAATGACTGATGTTAATGGTTTCTTTTGCCTGCTGCTTGTGGTCATTCCTTTAGTTTAAAAATTGGAAATATTTTATATGCAAAAAAAGGGAATGTCATGAAGGAAAAAGGTTAGCAAGAAGCTTGGTTCAGGAGAGGCATTTATTTGGGGGTTGGGGAACACTGGTGGCAAGTTCTCTTGTTGAGGGAGTACATGACATGATTAAGAAGATTTTCCCCTTACCTCAAGTCTCTAGGAGAAACTTTTTGTTGTTTAAATATGCAAAGAGGGTGATTGAGGAAGTGGAAATCCACCCCAGAAATGGGTAAAAAGAATGGAAAAGAAGCATAAGGGGCAGTCTTTTGAAATGGATGTCAAAGGTTAATATAAAGAAACAGTTCTGGGTTTATATTCTCTGTAGCCATTGGTAGACCCATTTTACCAACTTAGGCCATTCAGAAGTTGTCAAGCTCACCTTTTCTCTCTTACTTGTAAAACATAGCATGTAGGCTATATATTTTTTGCGGCATTTACAGTCACACCTGCCCCTCATAAGTATAGGGAGATCATACACTCTTGGGATCCTATTGGAATGTTGTCAACCTGCCTTTGGTCTCTTTGAGGTTTTTTTCCTGTTGAGACTTGAGATGCACCAACTCATATATTAAAAATAAAAATAATATTAATAACAATAAAAAATATTCCTTACTTACATTTGATTATTGTAGCTGGATAATTCTGTTTTAAGACATGCCTCGGAAATAGTTCATTGACTAGACATTTGATAATGTGTATCAACTGAATTAGGAAGGCATATCCTTCTATTGTCTGGGTCATCTCATATGACCAGGTTGGTTTAAGCACTTTCAAGTGTGTATGAGACTGAATGATACTTCTCCTACAATTTACCATTCGTTTGCATTTAGAGATAGGTCCTAATAGACTTTATTGTTGCAATGACATACCTCCTGTATATGAACAGGTTATACCTGTTCCAAAGCCTCAACAGGTAGTTCAAAACACAGAATCTACTGTGGCACCAGCTGAAGCAAGAAAGCAGGCTGTGGATGCTAATCCAGTATCTCCCCCTAAAGTAGATTTTGCAACTGACCTTTTCAACATGCTGTCCATGGATGATAGTCCAAATGAAAATGGATCAGAGGCTGCTTCTGCTGATGATAATATTTGGGCAGGTTTTCAGTGTATGTCTCAAATCTTTCCATTACTATTCACCCACTGAGATCATTTAAGCAGTTTCTGCTGCCTTCATTATCTCTTTCAAATTTGGTCAATCTGCTTCTTGCTTTGTCTTTAGGTTTAAGATTTAAGATTGTAAATTTCCATGATTGCTGTTGACTTTGACCCTTGCCCAAATTTGTAGCTGCTGGAGAAACATCAACAGCAGAGAAATCTGAACCACCAAAAGCAGTCGAGAGTAATAGCCAGCTGTCTGCCACGAGAATTGAGGACTTATTTCAGGACTCACCTTCAGCTTCAACTCCCCCAATTACAGCAAAACCCCAGAAAGATGTAAAAAATGACATTATGAGCCTTTTTGAGAAGGTATTTGCAGAACATCATTTTCTGTTTTTGAAACTCTTTATAAGAAAATATCAATCAGCTTGATGTTTTCTTTTTGGAGAATTGAATCATGCTTTTTACTGTGTTAAAGTTTTGATTATGTCACATAATGGAAAGATAAAGAAAAACCTGAATTACGAGTTTGCACAGGATATTTGATCACATTGAAAGCACATGCATTGTCTAATATTGTGGTTTGGATGTGGTACAGTCCAAAATGGTATCACCATTTGCTATGCATCAACAGCAACAACAACTGCAACTCGCAATGTTGGCACAACAACAATCCATTCTGATGGCTGCGACAGCTAAATCTGCTGGTGGGGATCCAAAACTTTCCAGCAGTTTTCAACAACCTGGGTCCAATGGTATCAACTTGCCCACTCAAAATTTTCCAAACATGAGCAATCAAATTCCTGGCATGATGATGCCATTAGGTGGACAGGTTGACCTGCAGAAACTTATGCAGGTAAAATTTATAATAACAATTGTGTCTTTCAAAATGCTGTTTAATTAATTTTGATATGCTGATTTCATGATTTGTTTATATTTTCTACTGAATTAGACTATGAACATGGGAGCAACACATCCAGTTGGGAGCACTGTTCCATATCCAACATCCAGGTACGTTTTGTATGGCTCTCAAGTTTTTGATAATGATTTAGGAAAACATGTACTAGGTTGACAACTTGGGTGGAATGAAAATTGCTCCTACAGCAATTGAAACTCTCTTACTTATTTTGTTAAACTTTGTGGAAAATTTCTTGTCTTCTTGCTTGCATGTTGAATCAACTTAATTGAAGATTATATTAACTTTTACATATGAAAAGATGTAGGAGTTTCTATGCATGAAATCTGAGGGTTTACGAAACTGCAAGGGATGTCTGATTGAGTTAACCATAAAAAGAAAGTGCCTTTTAACGCTAATGAATATGATATAATTTATAGTTGCTGATAGTTTTTTTATAATTCCTTTGTTTGATTTGGTTGTGGTATCAAATAAGCCCAGAATCACTGTGATCACTAGGTTTATCTCTAAGGACTTGTTTTTCCTGGAGAAGAGACTTATTGGGTCGAAGTACGTAAATTAAGTTAAGCTTTTAGCCTTTTCTCGTTACTCCAGTCTTATTTTCTAACCTGTCTTAACAACAATACTACACTTCTCAATCATTATGCCAATATTTTCATCCTAATTTGATGTAACAAAGTCGACACTGCTATCACTTGCTAACTCAATCTGAGACAAAGGAAGAATGCTGTGGCAAGTGAACTGGCAATGTTGACCCAATTGCACATCAATTCAGATGGAAATGTTAAGATAATAATTGAGTGAGACAAATTATCAGGTGCGGGATCTCGCACGTTTTTTCGTGCATGATTCTGATTTGCACTAGTGCAAATTGATCTCCGAGTTTATTATGCACCAGTGCAAAATGGGGTCCCGCACCAAAAACATGTGGGATCCCGCACCTGATAGTTTCTAATAATTGAGAAGTGCAGTATTACTCTTGTAAAGTGAAAGGTCTTTAATGAAAGGAAAATTATAAATCAAGTTAACACAAATAACTTTGAACTTGTATTCCTAAGAAAAAAAAAAACAAACACGAAGAAACAAACAAACGTATAATTAAAGCTTATGGATTCAGAACTATATTGACTTAAAATTAAATTCATACTTGTAAAGACCTAAAAAAATGGGGCAAGTTAATTTTGAAATGCAATCATATCAAAAATGAAGTACACTTGTCTTAATGTGTTCCACCAATAACATGTCAATTCTAAAGATTTGAGAATTGTATAGATAATAGTGCTTGTTGCTTGATTCGTTATCTCTTATGCGATAAAGATTATGCATTCATTATACGTCTTCTCATTGACAACGCTTATAATCTCGTGCTTACAGCTTTTATACTATGGGGCAAGTTGCCCCAGCTAATGGCGCAACGACCACCGGAAGTGGAACAAGTAAACCTCAGTCATCATCATCCCCAGTTCCATCGTCGACTCCTTCACAGACTGCAAAGGATTTCGACTTTTCCTCCTTAACACAAGGGATGTTTTCGAAGCACTGAGTAGTCACGGCCCATGGGGAAGCTTGTTAGTGCTGGCTGGCATTGTCATACCATACCAAAATAGTTTCATTACAGGAAATAGCACTTGAGAAGTATTTTTTTTGGTTCTCTTTTCTCCTGTTCTGGGGGGTTGTAAACTATTTGTAGAGGTATTTTATGTTTTTTTTTTTTTCCTTCATATTTGGGTGATGGCTTCATTTGTATGAGTAGAATGTATTCAGAGTAATAAAAATGAGTTTAGATTGATTGGATTGATTTCCCCATCAAATTCTATTTTTAATGTGTCATAATTTGGATCAAGAAAATTCATTAACCTTATTCAATATTTGGTTAAATTATATGCAGATTTGTTGGTTTTGAATTTTATTATAAACTGCCCTTGAAACTTAAGATTTTTTTTTTTTTTTTTTTCTCTTTATTATCTTGTAAAAATGTTTAAAATGTATATTAGTAAAAAAATGTATCGGAGTATGATTCCTACACCTATTCCATGTCGTTGAGGATTTAAGTTCCTACACCTATACTATGTCGTTGAGGGTTTAAGTTGTCTTTCTCCCTTAAATCACAATTACAAACCTCTTAAGAAAAGATTATATATATATATATATATATATAAAGGAAGTAAATTATACAAATGTACTTAACATTTGATCTAATTGCAGGCATGTGAGATTTTTGTCCATAATTAAAATTACAAGAGTATTATAATTTATTTATTTTTAAACTATTATAATATTCGGGATTGGGGTTCTTTGATGTAGGGTTGTATAGCTGCTTACCGCTTATGCCATCTCCAATAGAGATACGAAGCTATACTTATATTTGAGTCTCAGATAGTACCGAGGGTGATACCATTTAGATTATTGGTGAATACTTCAAAGTTAACAAATGAAATAGCAAAATTAAAGTTATTTTTGTCTTTTGTGAAATTGAAAGGCAAAGTAAACTTGGGATTTGTGAAGTTGAATCGCAAGTCAACAAAAGTGGCTGAAGAAAGAATTGATTCACGCTGTTAAAGGCACAGTGGTGTGAAGCGTTGTCTAGGCCAAGTGAAGCAAACCGCTGGGAATAGCGCTCTAGCTTTCATAGTGGTCATGAGAGCGGTTCGCCAATTGTGAGAAGTGTTGTGTGTTGCACTATGAATTTCGAGAGCAGTTTTGTTCCAGAGGTTCACATTGTGAGGAGCGTTGTGGCATTTAGAGTGGTCAGACAAAAATCCGCATGCAATGAGATTTCTTGCTCAGAGAACAAATAGGAAAAGGAAATAGATCCCAATTAGGACTTGGCCAACCCTAGTGCTCCCATATAAATATCACCATTATGTGTACTCTGACGTGTGTGTTAAAATCACCAAGTGTGAGAAAAAATTGCTAGAAAGATATAGAGCAAATTGTAGAGAGACTGAGAGATTATAATCAACTCTGAAAGTAATGAATTGAGTGCAGTGGGCTCTATGAACGTAGGCAAATTGCTAAACCACGTAAAATCTTTAGTGTCGTCTTTTTCTTCGTATTGCTTTCATATTATCTATGTGTGTTTAGATTTGTGTGTGCAATTTTTTTCTTACAACAATTGGTATCAGAGCCCTAGATTGGGGCAAATTATTTTTCACACAAGTCTAGGTTTTCTCGAGGTCAACGATCTTGTTGTAGAGATGGGATCAGAGAAGGATTCTCACAAGATTAAGAAATTAGATGGGACGAATTTCAATTTTTGGAATATGCAAATGGAGGATTATCTGTACCAGAAAGACCTGCATTAGCTGTTAAAAGAAAAGTCGGAGGCTATGACCTATGTAGATTGGTCAAAGAAGCGGAAGCCAAAGAACATGGATGAAAAGGATTTCGAACTCCTGGACCGGAAAGCATTATGAGCAATTCGTCTTAGTTTGACAAAGCATGTCGCTTTTAACGTAAAGGATTAGCAGACTGCCAGAGATCTTATAAAGACTTTATCAAACCTATATCAACAGCCTTCTACGGTTTAGAACCTATGTCAAGATACTATCAAATTTAAAGATGACGAAAGGTCAGGGTTTTAGAGAGTATTTAAACCAGTTCAACGAAGTGAATGATGGGTTAACTTCTATGTCTATGGTTTCGATAAGGAATTCTTAGCGGTGTTTATGCTTACCCAATTGCTAGAAAGTTGGAAAGTGACATGTCAGTCTATTGCCAACTTGTTCGGAAAAGAAAAATTGGATTTCTCACAGGTTGTGAACATGATCATAACCGAAGAGATCAGGTTGCATGAAGAGGGATTAGTGGCACCTACATCTTCAGCACTGAATATGGAAGGTAGAGAAAGCAAAAACAAAAATCGAAACATGAATCAACAGGGAAGATTAAAATCAAGAAGAAAGTCTAAATCCAAGTATTAGGTCAACTATTCAGGAAATTAGTAACGAAACAAGAAAGATTTAGAGTGCTGGAACTGTGGTAAGAAATGCCACTTCTCGTATGACTATAGATCTGAGAAGAAAGATAAGGGTAAGGGCAGTGCGATCTGTGTGTCGGAGGAGTCAGATGATGCCTTATCTGCTCGTTGGAAAGTAAGACGAAGTCCTGGGTTCTGGATTCAAGAGCATCATTCCAATATTCCATACCACACCTTATAGGGAGTTGTTCGAGAATTACGTCTCTGGAAATTTGGGTAAGGTGTATCTTAATGACGATCAATCATGCAATATTACTAGGAAGGGAGATGTGAAGATTTAGCTGAAAGGGTCGGTTTTGAAGCTCAACAATGTGAGACACATACTGGATTTGAGGAAGAAATTGATCTCTATTAGGCAACTAGCATCAGATGGTTACATGACAACTTTCACAAGTGATAAGTGGATGATTTCGAAGGGTATTATGACAATCGCCCGAGGAAATAAGAATGGGTCACTTTACAAAAGCACGAATGGTTGTGGTTCAATCTCTATGGTAGAAGGTAAAGATAATCTGAACTTGTGGCACTAGAAGTTTGGGCGCATGAATAGTCAGGGGCTAAAGTGTTTGCATTCGAAAGGTAAGTTGCTATATTTGAAAAGAGTTGAGGTTGATTTCTGTGAGAGCTACGTGTTGGGAAAACAGAAGCTAGTGAGCTTCAAGAATACCGGAAGGATATCGGCAAATGAGAAGTTGGAACTAGTGTTCAGTGATGTTTAGAGTCCAGCTTTAGTCTCGTCAACCGGAGGTAAATAGTATTTTGTCACATTCATTGACGACCACTCCAAAAAGGTATAATGGAAATTTAGGGTTCAAGAGATGGAAATTTAGGGTTGAGAACGAGATAGGGTTAAAGATAAAAAAGATGTATTTAGATAATGGTGGAAAGTATGAAGACAATAAGTTCAAGAGGTTTTGCTACCTGAGCTGGATAAAGCTCAGTAAAACGATACCTAGAACCCCACAACAGAATGTGATAGCAGAACGGATGAATAGCTCATTGACTGAGAGAGACAGAAGCATAATGTTACATTTTGGGTTGCCAAAATAGTTCTGGGCGGAATCAGTCAATACAACATCATATTTGATCAACAGAGGACCATCAAAGCCTTTGGACCTCGCTATACCAGAGGAGCTCTAGACTGGGAAAAAGGTAAAACTTTCTCATCTTAAAGTGTTTGAGTGTGTTTCTTATGTACATATAGGTAATCATGCGAGGAGTAAGTTAGATGCCAAGTCAATGAAGTGTACTTTGGTGGGCTATGGAGAAGATGAATTTGGTTACAAGCTGTGGGATGACCAAAACTGCAAGATGATCATAAGTAGAGATGTTGTCTTCAATGAAAGAGTTATGTACAAAGGTAGAAACACATAAGTGTCTGAGCTGAAAGAGCCCGAGTACTCTGGCTGAATGATGTATCAAATAACAAGGTCGTGAAACATTGTAATTAGAATGATGAAGAACAAGGTATGCAACACTGCAACCCTAAGTTCAAGAACCTATCCCACATAGAGATGTTCTAACGACACAGGCTCAGAGTGCAGTGAAAAGATCAACTCTAACTTCTATACCAAATCGGAAGTACTAGCAATACATGTTGTTGACAAATGCAAGGGAACTTGAGTGCTATGAAGAGGCCTATCAGGGAAAAAATGCGAGCAAATGGGAGCTAGCAATGAAGGATTAGATGAAGTCGTTGATTTCTAATCAAACTTGGGAGTTAGCCAAGTTGCCTGAAGGAAAGAAAGCCCTACAGCATAAGTGGGTGCTTCGAATCAAAGAGGAACATGATAATTCCAAGAGATACAAGGCACGACTAATGGTCAAAGGCTTCCAACAAATAGGAGGTATTGACTACTCTGAAATTTTTTCTTCTATTGTTAAACTAACTATGATCCAGTTAGTATTAAGCATTGTCGCAGCAAAGGGGATATATCTTTGAGTAGTTATATATGAAGACAATCATCCTTCATAGAGATTTGGAGGAAGAGATATACATGCAGCAATTAGAGGGGTTTGCGGAAGAAGGTATGGAAGAGTTGGTGTGTAAGTTGATGAAGAGCTTATATGGTTTAAAACAAACTCCCCGACAGTGGTACAAAAAGTTCAATGGGTTTATGTAAGACAATGGATATTTCAGATGCAATGTTGACCACTGCTGATACTTCAAACAGGTTAAGTCTAGCTTTATTATTTTGCTACTTTATGTTGATGACATATTAGTAGCTAGTGCAAATTTTGATGACATGTTAGTAGCTGGTGCAGATTTAGAAGAAATTAACAATTTGAAGAAGCAACTCTCGAGTAAGTTCGAGATGAAGGATTTAGGTGTAACAAAGTAGATTCTTGGAATGAGAATTAGCAGGGACGAACAAAAAGGTACATTGAAGCTTTCTTAAACAGAGTATGTTCGGAAGGTGTTGTAAAGATTCAGCATGGATGATGTGAAATGGGTGAGAACACCTTTGACTAGTCATTTCAGGTTGTCCAAGGATTAGAGTTCGAGAACGAAAAAGGAGAAGGACTTCATGGCTAGGTTTCCTTATGCTTCAGCCATTGGAAGTCTAATGTATGTCATGACTTGCACAAGACCAGATATTTCTAATGCAGTGAGAGTTGTGAGCCATTACATGTCCAATCCAGATAAGCCTTACTAGGAGGCCATGAAGTGGATCCTAAGATACCTGCAGGGTACGACAAAGAGATGTCTAACCTTTAGAAAAGATGAACTCATGCTGGAAGGTCATATGGATTCAGATTTTGTTAGGGAGGTGGATCACATAAGAAATACCACCGGATATGTGTTCATAATCGTTAGTATCGCGATTAGTTGGATGTCTCAATTGCAGAAAATAATGACGATCTCTACAACTGAAGCAAAGTATATGGTTGTGACATAATCAAGCAAGGAGCTGATATGGTTACAAAGTCTGTTAACTAAGTTGGGATTCGATCAAGTGATGAATGTGTTGCACAATGACAATCAGAGTGCAATACACTTGGTCAAGAATTCGGCGTTTTATTCTAGGACCAAGCATATAGACCTGTGCTACCACTTAATTAGGTTGTTATCGAAGAAGGTGTGTTAAAGCTTCTGAAGATAGCAGGTAGCAAGAATCCGGCTGACATGTTAACCAAGCCAGTCACTACTGAAAAACTGGAGTTGTGCGCAGCTTCAGTGGGTCTTCAAAAGTGAAGACATGGGGGATGAGCACACCATTATTTATCCACTAAGTCATTGAGGAAGGATGGAGAACGTCTATTGAGTTTTAGTCTTCAAGTGGGAGATTGTTGGGATTATTGGTGAAGACTTCAAAGTCAAAAAATGATATAGCAAAATTAAAGTTATTTTTGTCTTTTGTGAAATTGAAAGGCTAAGCAAACTTGGGATTTGTGAAGTTGAATTGCAAGTCAACAAAAGTAGCTTAAGAAGGAATTGATTCATGATGTTAAAGGCACAGCGGTGTGAAACGTTGTCTAGGTCAAATGAAGCAAACCGCTGTGAATAGCGTTATAGCTTCCACAGCGGTCATGAGAGCAGTCCGCCAATTGTGAGAAGTGATGTGTGTTGCGTTGTGAATTTTGAGAGCGGTTTTGTCCCAGAGGTTCACGTTGTGAGGAGCGCTGTGGCACCCAGAGCAGTCAGACGCAAATACGCATGCAATGAGATTTCTTGCACAAAGAAGAAAAAGGAAAATGAAATAGATCCTAATTAGGACTTGGCCAACTCTAGTACTCCCATATAAATACCACCATTATGTGTACTCTGATGTGTGTATTAAAATCATCAAGTGTCAGAAAAAATTACTAGAGAGATAGAGAGCAAATTATAGAGAGATTGAGAGAGAGACTGAGATTGTAATCAACTCTAAAAGTAGTGGATTGAGTGTGGTGGACTCCATGGACGTAGGCAAATTGTTGAACCATATAAAATCTTTGATGTCATCTTTTTCTTCTTATTGCTTTCATATTATCTGTGTGTTTAGATTTGTGTGTGCAATTTTTTTTTCTTACAACAGGTACTTATATGTACTTCTACTCCAGTGGGACAGTGAATGAAGTCTGAGAGTGATATTTTTGTACAATAATAATACTTTGAACAAATTTGATACTCAAATCTGGTGCCCAAATAATGTGGCAACACTTTAATCCATTTATTTAAATTGTATTATATCCGCATGATTTAAATGAAAGGATTAGAGTATTGCCATATCATTTGGGTACCAGATTTGGACACCAAATTTTGACAAAGTAGCATTACTTATTTTTATAACAAATTTAATTATACTTAATTTTTAATAAGCGGTTAATAAATTGTAATTTATAAACTTTAATGTTGATAAAAATAATATTATTGTAAATTTCTCAATGAGATCTTTAAAATGATACAGTACTAATATTTAATATTTTTTTTATATTTTTAAATTATTACCAAGTTTGATAACATTAAAAAATTTAATTTTTAAATGTAGAAACATGGTAAAATTTAAATTTCATATATTAGAAAACACTCAACATAAACACAAACATAAAGAAAAATTATGATTTTTTTTTATAATTTTTCAGTTCTTTTGTTGATTTTTCTGAATAAAAAATATATTTACTTCGAATTTTAATGTCTGAAAAATTATAGACCCTTCATCTTCAATGATCAAATAAATCCGATCCGTCCATTTTTAAAAGTCAATAAATCCAGTCGGGTTCCATACATATCTCTCCTCATTGTTTTCTAGATCCCACCAAAAATTATTAATTTCATGGATCCCACCATTTAACTCTCACTACCGCCTTTACTAAATATATTTCAACCAAATAACTCACCGTCTATTTTAACTTTCCATTAGAGATGAGTTAAAATCTATCGGAGATGAACTTACCCAAGTCACTTTTATCTCGTCTACGCCTCAGTGACATTGTAAATGGCAAAGAATGTTTCCCTTTCTGATAAGTCTCACAAAATGAACCACGTGTGCAGTTACAAGCCAATCATATGAGTGTTTCTTCAGTTAAAAGTCAATACGCATTAACAACCTTACATTACTATACGCAAATTCTTGGATTTTTCACAGAAAAATTAGGCACACAAAATCTCAGGCTTGAAAAAAGAGGTACAAATTGAGGCCACTTTTAAAACTTTGAAACAACCTACAAAAATTGACTTCAACCACGGATTGTACGTAGTATATACGAATTATTCTTCCGACTTTCAAACTTACGGATATCCTTTCATCTTAATTTAAATAGTGATTATCTCTTTTCCACATTAGTAGTAGAGAGTTCGAATCCGATCATTTGTATTTTAAAAGTATGTATGTAGAGTTTTTTCTTCATCGTTGTGAAAATATATATTCAAACGGCACAAACAATACTTAATCTCAATAGGTTCCGACAGATACCTAACATGTTCGATACCGGATTTTTTTAAAAAAAAATTTTATAATAATCAATCTAGATGATACGTGTCAATTGTCCGTGTATTGGACGGTTTGATCATGAGTTAGTCAGTGTATTGGACGGTTTGATCATGAGGTAGCAAAGTAGAAATCATTATCTTTTGCTATCTTAAGCGTTGAGTAGGTTCTACTTATTCAACTTAAGTCCAAAGATCATAATGTTATCACCCTGCTCTATAGTGTCAAAAGCTGCCACGTTTTCCCCATGAAGCACGTGATTTTCACGTGGTTGGAAAATGCCGACACAAAATAGAGTTGTTTGTAGCTCCTAGCTAGCCATGACTGATTGATTTGAGGGAGGGTTAGGTGATGACTGATGAGCAATGGACGGTAATGATCAAATATGCATGCCACAATAACTTCACATATTCTAAACATTTTTTTTTTTTTTTTCATAATATTAATTATTAAATGTTAAATTTGTAACTATGTGTATATGATTATATGATGACATAATTCTCCAATCATTAGCTTTACAGTCCAATCATGCATACTTCATATTTTTAGGTTTTGCAATGTTTTTTTTTTTTTTCTTTACCAAATCAGTCACCATATCAAGTTTATATTTCTAGTTGAATATGTAAAAGTTTGGACTTTGGAGTCTATGTAGGTAGAGTTGGATGTTTACATTTTTAAATATCTAATCAAAATCATAATAATGATCATTTTTTTAATTAAATTTAACATTAATTGATCAAGTCAGGGTTAGGGTTCGTCAAGTACAATCATGTGAAAATAGAACTCGAACCTCTACTACTTTACTTGACGGGTGAAAGGGAAGTGTTCAACCATTTTGTGAGGCTCATATATCTCTTTAAAAGTATCTTTCTCTCAAGTTGGTTTGCACGACAAAAACACAAAAAATATTGTCACAATCTTCCCACTCCTGACTGTTTTAATTTTGTCGCGCACCCAGACATATATAATTTGTTGATCACTTTCATTGGCCATATTTTAGATGAAATTTCAACCGTCTGATCGTGATGTTGTAATCATCACAATGTGACATATATAATGTATGTAATCTGTCACCTTCAGATTTTCAAGCTTGACAATAGAGCTAGAGTGAAACCCTAATTGACCATAGAAATAGAAATAGAAATAAACACACATTTTTTGTATTGCGTATACGAAATAACCTTGTCTGATTTTTCTGCAACACACTTCATTAACTAATATACCAATATTATATGTTTATAGATGAGTGACCAAACAAATTCAATGTCGTCTGGGGTGTTCTTGCCAGTTTTTTCCAAGTTATGGACTGTGAAAACTGAGAAGTCTGATTTAAATTGCAGCTTATGCACCTTCATTTTCTTTGGTAGGCATATTTAGGAACAATAAGATCATGACAGGATATATATATATATATATATATATAACTCATATGAAGATATATTTGGTTGGCAAATTATTTTGACTTAACCAAATTAAGGATATAATATTCTTATTTACTAACAATTGTTATATGTAAATGAGATTGCCAATGAAAAACACAGGGATTTTAAATTGAGTGGAAGTGGAGAGAAGAAAGATGATGACAATTTAATTGATTAATATAATAGTTTTCTTTTTTTTCTTTTTTTTGGTTTTTTTTTTTTTGTTGGAAGAAAAGACAATATTCATAAAACTGGAAAGATACAGGAGTGAGTGACATCCCACCAAAACAACTCTTCACAAGAAGAGAAAGCTAAAGTGGTCGGCGTATGAGCCAAACTATTAGAAGACCTAGGAGTAGCATGGCAAAGACAGCCCACTATAAATATATGGAGGTGGGGCATGGGGGTGCATGGGGGATATTTAATAAAGCAATAAAGATGAATTTTTAAATTGAGTGACGATATTTGTATTCTTCAAAAACTGTATGTACACCTTAAATTAGTATTTGAAAGCTTTTCCTTACAATCCACAAATTATCTATTTACATTCAAATTTATTTTTTTTTAATTAATGACAATTTTAACCTAAATTAAAATTACTAAATTCAGACAAAAAAATTTAAAGACCATTCCAAACTAATTAAATTATTAAAAAAAAAAATTTCTCTCTCCTAAATCTATTATTACCATATTAAACACTCCTCCTAATTAATCTCTCGCCATTTTTCAAAAAAAAAAAAAAAAAATCATATTTATATATTTTCTCAATCAATCTCTGATTAATAGTTAAAGAAAAAAAACTTATGAATATTTTAGTTTTTTACTAACAGTAATATATATATATATATATTTAAAAGTCAATTTTTTTTTTTTAAAAAAAAAAAAAGATATATATGAAAGTTTTAATTGTTTCAACTAGATTCGATTAAACTTAGAATTTCTAAGACTAATGAAATAATTAAAGTTATCTAGGTAATCACATATCTACAAGAGTAACAAAAAGAATTTTTCATATTTTGATTTAAAAAAAAAAAAAAAAAAAACAAGGTACTTGTTTTTTGAGTTTTTTTTATTTTTATTCCTAAAAATCAAGTTTTTTAGTAGTTTTTTTTTTTCTTCTTAACTATGAGTCTTGCTTGAGAAAGAATGAAAATAGAAAATTAGAGATATATATTGGATGAGCGAGATTTTAATATGGTAATTAAAAATTTAGGAGATAATATTTAATATGTAATAATTAATCTAATAATCTAGGAGAGATAGTGGTGGCCACGGTTCGGTTTCGGTTCGAAACCGGCAGTTTCGATTCTGTGGCCACCCAAAACCGAAACCATAACCGGAAAACCGGTTTGGTACACGGTTTCTAACAGGCGGTTTTACGGTTTCGGTTTCGGTTTCGGTTTAAAAACCGACGGTTTTGGGTTCGGTTTCGGTTTTTCAAAAAAAAATTCAAAAAAAATGTCACGTGTCAGCTTCTGATTAGTCGATTTTTTTTAAAATTTTTTTTATAAAAAAAAAACAGGCGGTTTAACAGCCGGTTATTGGCGGTTTTTGGAAGTACCCAAACCGAAACAGTAACCGGTTCAACCGGTTTCCGACCGGTTTTGAAACCGCCGGTTCTGGTTTCGGTTTCGGTTTTGGGGCGATTTTTGGAAGTACTGTTTCGGTTAAACCGCGGGCAAAACCGTCGGTTTAACCGAAACCATGGTCACCTCTAAGAAGAGATAATTGATTTTTTTAATAATTTAATTCAAAAAAGATAAAAAAAGGATAATCTTGTAATAAAATTAAGTGTTTTTATAATTTTTTAAAATTTAAATTTTGAGAATGAAATGTTTTTAGAACAGAAGTGTAAAAAGAAAAAAATTGGATTGTCAAAAGAAGCTCTCTTAGTATTTTTTTTGAATATACAATATTACCCTTGAATAAAATTACTTAAAATGACTAAATATTTTATAAGTACACTGTACATCTACAATAATTATTAATTGTTATATATATATATAGGAAGTTTCATGTTTGATATTCACACATAATAAAAACCATTCTATTTTCTCAAACCCTAATTACAATAACAACAATTGATTACATGCCAGAGGATGAATACAAATTTCAATTTCCCAATTTCCAATCCATTTGAAATTTCAATCTCCCAATATGGAGAATGAATCCAATTCATGTTTGGTGCCATTTTTGTCCTTTTTGTCCTTCAAAATCTGGACAGTATTTACGAATAACAGTAAAACCCTTATTTCACATGAGATTAATATTCAATTAGCAATGTTGATGATTGACAACAATTTATTGCTACAGAAACACTGTTTCACTTCAGAAACTTCACCATCTTTCTCTATTATCTCTGTTTCTCTGTTTCTCTCTCCCTCTCCCTCTCCCTCTTCTCTTTGAGCAGACGATAAGCTATAAAATAATAAAATTTTAAATTAATAATAAAGCTATTATCTAACAAAATAGTTGAGTGTAATGACAAAAATATATTAAAATAAAAATAAATGGTATTTTTGACATTAAATGGGGTTTTTTTTACAAACTAGAGATTTTTAATAGATTTTAGGGATGTACTTACGAGAGGGATGTACATACAGTTTTTAAGGGGGTGCCAATATCGTTACTCTTTTAAATTTTTAAGTAGTGTGTACCTCAAAAGCGTAGCTGATCAGCTGGTAGATGGACGAGCTTGAGATTTAGATAAATGACTCCCAAGTTCGAATCCTATTAATGCCAAAAACTTTAAAAAATTACCCGGTCGTGGATAGATAGATATGTACTTTAAAATAAAAATAAATAAAAATAAAAAAAGCTAAGCTTATTTAAATTTGGGGGACATGAGTTTTTTATAAGGAAATTAAATAAAATGTAAATAACAAAAAAAAAATAGAGGTAAATGTTAGGGCTCAACAATTTTCTAGCACTCTTTATTACCTTACTTTTGAAAGAAACACCAACTTAATAATCTGAGTTTAAATGACACCAAATAACAAAAATGTCCTCATCTTTACTATTATTCTCTTTTCTATCCTTTTTTTTTTTTGGAGGTCACCTCCATCGATGGAGACGAAGAAAAAGATTTAAAAACATTAAATAAAAAAATTTGGCCTAGAAATATTTAAATCTCGGGTGCCCTACTCGAGACTTATTTCCTTTGACAATAAGTCTCGAGTACCATACCCAATACTTATTGCCAGGCCAAATTTTTATTTTTATTTTATATATTTTTTAATCTATTTCTTTATCGACCTTCATTCCCATTTGATGTTATTTATCCCTATTCTCCCTAAATGTTAACTATATTCAACTATATTTTTTGAAAAAGAAATCGGACCCTGAAGGCCTCTTTATGCCACAACGTGGTTTTACCAATGGTTCAGGTATTGTATCATGCAGCCCGTCATGCCCCCCCCCCCCCCCCCCCCACCATCCCCGGAAGTTTTCCAATTTTATAAAATTTTCCCCTAACTTATAGAATTTTTATGTTTTTACCCTTATTTCATATTTAAATTTTCTAATCCTTTTATAAATGACACCGTTAATAATTTTCTTTTAATGATGTAGAGAATATATTTGATCCTAAATGTACTATTAGAATAGATTTTGGATATTAGAAAATATTAGTAGTACGGTTTAAATTTCAATTTGTTTTCTAACTCTTAAACAATATTATTGAATCTTGAATTAATAGCTAATAATTTTAGTCTATATTATTTTTAGAGTAATGATAGATATTTCCAACTAGTTGTGTGTCGATTGACAAATAGATATATACATATTAATTTTTATTTATTATTTTATTTCACTCGATATATTTATATGAATTAAATTGTCTATGTTACAAGTTGAGATATGAGTTGAAATATCTAGCATTTTTCTTATTTTTATTATATTTTCATCATATTCAATGATCATTTTAAATGGACAAGATAAGGTCGATCTGATGGTATATCCTTCACACTTATGCTATGAGATCGTGGGTTCGAGTTCTCTTCCTTCTCTAAAAAAACACCGAATTTATGTAATATTAAAAAAAGAAAGAAAAAAAAAAAGAGATCATTTTAAATGTTTTTCATAAGTGCACAAATTAAAATAATTTATCTTAATAAAAAATTATTATTCATTTTAAATAATTAATAAAAAATTAATGTTTTAAAATATAAACACAACAATATTTTTTAATTAATGTTTTGTTTAATATAACTTCTAAGATATATGTCGATTTAACCAATTATTTCACGGTACTCTCCCTGGAACATGATCCTGGCTCCGTCTCTTGTATCACGCATGTTTTTTGTGTGAGAGATTCTACTCAATGCATCTAGAAACCAGTTTTGTACAAAACTAATTATGAGATGCAATGCGATAAACTAATATTTCGCATTAATTATACCTAATATATTTCTAATATAGTAACATTATGGTCAACATTTCTTATAAATTTATAGTTTATTATATATATATATATATCATTTACGGTGTCGGTTACTCAAACCTAAGATATTATTAGATTGAATGAACATCTATTACCACCGAACTACAGTATATGACGGTGTGGCATGTTATGTCTTGAGACTTGATAAATATAAATAATAATCATCGTTCAATGTGAACAAAATTTAAGGTAAATATTTTGTGAAAAAACCTGACCATATTATTTTTCACTATTTTAATGGCCACATATATTTTGTCTTTGTAACATGATTCAAGTGCGGTCGGCTTGGGATGTAACCACAGTGGTGTTTGGCACGTGCGAAACCCGAAACACCCACCATCTCCGGCCGGTGATTTAGGATCCTGATGATCAAATACAACAGTCAATTAATTAAATAGTAATATTCTGGCAACACCCATTTGGACTTTGGATTAAAATTTTGATTAGAACATGATTAGTTAGTCTTATACATTGTTTATGTTCAGATTCATTAGAAAGATTACTGAGATGGAATATGCATTATGCAATATTATTTTGATTAAGTTTAGCCTATATATATTCCCTAATATTAATTAAGAAAACTGTAATTAATTAATTAATTAAAGATTTGAAGAATCTAGAGACTTGGAGTGGAAGTGGGAACATGGCACATTTTTTTTATTGTTGTGATTAAATAAATAAAATAATTAATTAGAGCTTTGGGAAAGACAAAACAGCCTTTTTGTTAGTATCTACGTGGTAGAGTTGGCATCCAAATTTGTGTCAGACTAAATAGATTTTAATTTTCTAAATATTACATTAAAATCAGGATTAGAGTAAATGTAAGGCATGCAGTATATCACTGTACTAATTTGATAGGATCAAGATCCTCTCCTTGGTTCTTGTTTTTTTTTTAGTATTTTTTAAGTGTAATTAAAATATTAAGTTGCATGAAAGAGAAAAAAGTGATCAAATCTTGACCATGTATTTTTTATTTTACTTAGGTGTCATTAGATTATGAAAAGTCAAGAGAAAACAAGACAAGGAGATGATCCTGATCCAATCTGATATTGTCAAACTATATAGAATTAATGATCGCTAATTTAGATGCTATGATCGCTAATATATATCATTTATATTATAAGTTGACATCTAACTTCATTAACTAAATTATTACTATAGACCAATGTGGCTTGGTGGTAAATGGTTATTTTTACTGTCGTACTGTAAGTTTTGTAACTCAATTAACCTAATGTATCTAGATTTGTTGCACGGATTCACACCCTTTTTTTTTTTTTTGTGTGTGGAATTAGATTTTGTAATGTTGTAAAGTTTTTCGTATTTATTTTTGGAACAATGCATGTTAGATATCCAATACTTTTGTCCATTTACATCCAATTGTTGATGTGTCAATTGGTGAATGAATACATGGATAAATCATTATTAATGTATATCCATTCACCAATTGACACATCAACAATTGGATGTAAATGATGGACAAAAATGTTGAATATTTAGCATTATCCTTATTTTTGTGTTCTGTTCTCTAATGATCACTTCTCATGCAATGCATCTGAGTACCGCTAATTACAAAAAGTTATTGATTAATGATTGAATATATATATATATATATATATATTATCACGATCTTATTTTTATTTTTATTTTTTTATTTTATTTTATTTTTTAAAGAATAAAATGAAGTACCAAATAAAAGAGGTTTATATTCTCTATATATAATATAAAATTAGATAGTGGAAATGATATTATTGTAAACAGATTATTACTCTAAGCAATCCCTAGCTATATATATGTTAGTTGAACATGAAAGAGGATTAGGATCATTACGAGAAGATGCCATGAAAATGAGGATGTTGAAGGGTCAATTTCAACCATTTTTTTGTTGAACAGAGAAGATGGAATTTACTTATTGTTTGGTATCTTATCTAATTTTATTGGTTATGAATTGGTCATGATCGTGTTCTTTTTGCCTTGTTATTGCTAATGTCATATTTTTGAAAAATATAAGATAGTCTGGTAGTGGTAGCTATCTTTTTGGGGCTTCATATCACATTGGCAACACCATCCCTAAGGACCCTAACAAAGACTCTTTAACCTACGTATTCCATTTCTTTTTATAATTCCGCACCATAATTAGATCATAAACTAGTCAAGGTTATGTTCCGACCTTTGAAAATGAATTATTACTTCGTACACGGGTTAAAAGCATCTCTGATGTAAGATTGTAAGAGTGTCTTGTGAAAAAAAAAAAAAAAAAAAAGATGTCATATATGATAAATCGAAGATCTATTAAAAAATATATCTCTAACACGATTGTATATATTCAACATCATACTGATGTAGTAAAAAATATATCGAACATTATCAACACAACCGTTTACTTTCAGACGGCTGTTACTAGGGACGAGCATAAAAATCAAAACTAAAGTAAACCGAATCGAACCGAACCGAAAAATCAGCTATGCAAGTATACAACAGCCTGTTACATAGCTATTTTATCGATTGACACCGAAAATATATGTATTTTTAATAGAAGTATTAGAAATCAAATTATATCAACAATTTTTAGGTAAACTTCTTAAACCATCAAAGATTCTACTAATGATCATACCGCATGTCTTTCTATCAATCAAAATATAAGTATAAAATTTAATGTTTATCCCCATATCATCCTCTTGAAATTAATTAAATTAAAATTATAAAATAAAAAATAAAAATATATATTTTATGGTTTTTGAGTGAGTTTTTTTTTTTTATTTTTTTTATTTATATTTATTTTATTATTACAAATTCCGACAGTAAACATCGAATCCACCACCACAAATATAGAAGAAATGTGCTCACAACTTTATGAAATGTAAACACCAAATGAACGAACGTCCTTCAACGCTAAATCATAATCAAAATATATCATAATTTTTCTTTAAAAAATATCATAATTTAACAATTCATATTTGCAATCTTTTTTTTTTTTTTAATTTATTTTATAATCATATATCAATATGATTACATCATCATATAATATTAGTAACACTGTATTTATTGACAAGATAAAATTGGTCTAGTAATAAAGTATCTCACACATATACTATGACATTACGGGTTCAAATCATCCCCCTCTCTTAAAAAAAGGTTTGATAATACTTCAATAATAATAATAATAATAATAATAATAATAATAATACTGTATATATTTACTACACAAAATCATACAAAATTTCTACGTTCTTATCCCAATAACAAAGAACACGAAACTCAAGCGGCAGCGGTTGATATAGAAATTGGACATCAGCAAAATCACCCAAATGCCACGTGTCACCTTCCGATCCCATCATGAAACGTCTTCCAAGTTCCAACAGCCCCACCACTCTAAATCCAACGGCGCACATCACACAACCACCCCCACTCCTCTATTACTGTATATATATATATATATATATATCCTCTCCTTCACTAATATCACTTTCATTTTCTCTCTATAGACTAAAGAGCTCTCAAAACATAGCTTTAAAAAAGAAAAGAAAAAAAAAAAAAAAAAAAAGCTGTCAAAAGATGTCAATCTTTTCGAGTTCTGGAAATCTAACGTTCTCTTTAAAAGTCGGGCTCGTATCAACATCCGTGTTGTCGACTGCTTTGCTTTTGAAATTCTTCTTTCCGTTGATATCGGAGTTCGTGGCCTCCGATATTCCCGTTTTCTGGAACGTTGTGTTGCAGTGGTTGAAACCGCCGTATCTCTACCTTGTCATTAACTTTATAATCATCTCCATCGTCGCCTCTGCAAAACTCCAGCAAAAGGACGGCTCCGCGGCCGCGGGCGCGGCTCCGGATAAAGTCGTGTTGTCCGGTGATGTACGGATCGGATACGATCGTAGTACTGTTGAGTACGATGATGTGATGATGAGAGATTTGGCTACGGAGAAAGTCGTGTTGTCCGGTGATGTACGGAGCGGATACGATCGTAGTACTTTTGAGTACGATGATGTGATGATGAGAGATTTGGCTCCGGAGAAAGTCGTGATGCCCAGTGATGTGCTGACCGGTTACGATCATCGTGTTGCGTACAACGATGTGGTGAGAGATTTGGCTCCGGAGAAAGTTCTGCTGTCCAGTGATGTACGGACCGGAGGATATGATGCTGTGTATGATGATTACGTTAGAGATTTGAGTGAACAAGAGGATGAGAAGAAGAATGTTGGTGATAGTGAGACAGCGGTGGAATTCAACGGCGAGGTTGATGTGGTGCCGGTACCGCTGCAGCTGCAGCGGAGGAGTGATTCTATGGAGTTTCTGGAGAGTTTATTTGAAAAAGAGAAAGGCAAATTGAGAGAGAAACCGCCGGCTTCGGCAAGATTTGGTCAGAAAAAAGCTGTAAAAGCAAGTCCTGAAGGTACTCGATTATTCTTCTTTTTTTTAATATTTTTTTAAATTTTTTGATAGTAAAATTATACTGATTTGGTAGTATGAAGCAATCAGTTTTTTATTTTATTTTATTTTATTTATTTATTTATAAATATATAATAATAATTAAAGGAATCAGATATTCACCAGATGAAACTCTATACGTGGTTTGCGTACTAGTCTATACTCTGTACTACCATTGTTGGATATTTTGAATATTTTAGAGTTTAAAATATTCATTTGTTCTTTTTTTTAAAAAAAATTTAAATCATTTTTAAATCACATTTTGCTTGGAAAAGTAATGAAAACAATCTGAGAATTGCATTAATTTGAAAAGAAAAAAAAAATTCAGGTGGGAAGGCATTAAAAGTGTCAAAGTCGAAGCGAAGCGACACGCTGGAGAGCACGTGGAAGACGATAACGGAGGGGCGTGCAATGCCGTTAAACAGGCATCTGAAGAAGTCCGACACGTGGGACACTCAAGTGCGCCATAACACCCCTCCTCCTGCACCCAAAATGAAGAAATCTGATACCTACAACGACCGCATGACCACCGAAGGCGGAGACGGCGGCGGCGATAACCCGGGGAGGCTGAGGAGGGAACCGTCCGTCGGGAAATTGAAGAAGGAACCGTCACTGAGTCAGGACGAGTTGAATCGGCGAGTGGAGGCGTTTATAAACAACTTCAATGAAGAAATGAGGCTGCAGAGACAGAGGTCGCTGGATCAGTATAATGAGATGATTAGTACTCGTGGTTAATTAGGAGATTATGATATATGTACATTCGTCGAATAAAAATTTGACATGTGTGCATATTTTTGTATATACATCAAGTTTTGCTCACATGAAGGGTAGCTATTAATCCCTCCTAAATGGGTGATATGTCTCTATAGAGAGGGTTAATTTATCCAAACATGATTATTTTTTTGGATAAATTTATCCTTCTCTAGACATATATTATCTTTTTAGGAACCTTGTAGGGGGGTGAGAGGGAATGAGCAAAAATTGACTCAAGTTTTTAGTGGACAAATGTACGTGAGTATGAAATAATTTAGTACGGAAATTGTAAGGCTGAATTAGGTTATATGTGGGATATTGTACGACTAAATGAACGTATTTTACCGTTAGACCGAGATGCTTGATTAGTACCGGAGACTATGTCTAAGATGAGGATCAAAGAGAAGTTGAGAATTTTTAACCAGGTCCAGGTGGTGGAATTTATAAAATCTTTTATAATAAATATTTGGAATTATTTTCCCACCATTTTGTGTGAGTTTTGTTCCACTTCGAATGGGTGTGCTCTCCCTTTGTAGGAGTTGCGAATCCGGACTGTGTTTAGAGGTTTCATATCTCGATGGTTTCGATAATTGTTGTTGTAATAAAAATATATATATATATATATATATATTTGGAATTATTTTCCCACCATTTTGTGTGAGTTTTGTCTCACGTGGGTGCGCTCTCCCCTTGTGGGAGTTACGAATCCGAACTGTGTTTGGAGGTTTCATATCCCGATGGTTTTGGTAATTGTTGTTGTAATAATATATATATATATATATATATATTTGGAATTTCTCGAAACTTTTGTTATAATTGATTCTAGATTAAAATGGGTCCAACCTAGTAAAAATTAAGATGCGATTTGCAAGGCAAGTTGCTACCAATATAATATAACACATCTTGCGTGGAGATGAAACAATTTGGACAGATATTTTCAATCCTACTTGACCCAAATCACTTAAGTGTTGCGGTTATGATATGTACATTTGTCGAATAAAATTTTGACATGTGTGCATATTTTTTATATATATCTAGATTTTATTGGATGAATATCCGTGATTATTGATTTTTACATTAAATATATATATATATATATATATATGTACATTCGTCCAGTGCGGTGTATGATCAAACATGATCTTAGAATCTTCTTTTACATATTTCAAGTAGGACATTCAATTATTCAAAGCTTTTGATTGCATTTCATTAAAAAATAATAATAATAATAATAATAATAAATAAATGGAAAAAGGTTTCTACCTTCATTTGGACTGCCTACAACGTCCCATAAAAGTGTACCATTTATCACCATTTATCACACTATCAACGATCGATGATTTTCTAAACCATTAATGCTAAACATCTCACCTATAATCCCACTATTTCCATCCCAACACGTGACAGTTGATATGTTACTTGATGAGTGGACAAACATTAATTAGTGAATGAATACATAAGTAAGAGAGATAAACATCAATTAATTTATATCCACTCATCATGTGTTAGGATGAAAATGATAAGATTATAGGTGGAATATTTAGCATTATTGTTTCTAAAAATACGTATAAAAAGGCTTCTGCCCTTTCGTATGTCTTCAAGTGCTTGTCAGTATTATACAAACACGATGTTTTTTTGATGATGATACACAGTGATGTCATAATGGACATATTGCTGATGCACAGTGATGTCACTGCGTACACCAGTGGATCTTCATCTCTTCAACTTCATTCTCCATGTCAATTTATGGAAACAATGCCAAATTTGGGCTATCAACACTGGAAGATTCAATCAACTTTGAGAATTCTTCTGGAAGGTTCTCCAGTTTACATCACATCACTGTATCGCATACTTTTCTCTTTCCCAAAATAAATATAGGTTACGTACTTACGTCTCGCGATAATATCTTTAAGTCAAAGTATCGATATTTATAACAACATGTGGACAACTAAAAACATGAAAATTCTCAACCGAGTTCATGTTTATTCACACACTGTAACCAAATATTCAAATATTACTGTAAGATTGCATGTGCCTGATGAGGCATTGCAATGAGTATGCGACATCTAGAAGACAACTTTTTCTTTTTTTGTCTGTACAGTACCTTACTAATACGCAATGTTTTCTCTACATTGCCATCGTCGTGGCTGGGAAAAGCCTATCCAAGAACGTGTACAAACCGCCTCCCAACAGAAGTGCACCGCTGCAGGAACAATCAAGGTATAAGCATGTATTAGAAATGAATGAGAAATCTAAGAACGAGGCGAATGAGGTCATATGACAGGCAGATGTCAATTGTTTAGTCTCGTGATGGCCATGCAAATATCAATAGATGCTGAGGAGGATGTTGTTGGCCATGGTAATAGTGAAAAGAAAATTATCAAGAGTACCTCATCGGATTGATCCATGAAGAGAACTTGCGGAAGGAAAGCAGGCTCTGCAAATATACATGTCATAAGTCAAAATTTACCCAAAGAAGATGAATGATTGGGGAATGTGTTAATTTTCACTTGAACAAATGAATTTTTTTTGGGGCAAAAGGGTGCAATTTCAAAGTCAGAATTGAGAGCAGCATTTGCTGCCCAATTCCAGCAGGAATAGAACAAAACAGTCCATGTAAACACCATGTACCTGCAATGCTCCGGCGAAAGAAGCAGCAAGAAGTAAAGGAGCAACATAACCAGTTGTGTAAGTCAAAAGTAAGCTGCCACCTATCACTGGATCCTGTCATAGGACACTCTAGTTATTAATTTAGCCTTAATAAACAAGAGAATTCTGCACACTAACAGAAACTCGAAAGTGTTTTGAGAACTTAAAGCATATAAGAGTACCTTGGATGTAGCAACATATGCCAGCAGAGTGGCCAGCACTGGCGTACTGCAAGGTGACGCAGCTAATGCAAATGTAAGCCCAGCTAAATATGCTTGCACACCTAGGATGTCAGACATTTAAAATTGAAAATTGTTAGGGATATAATAGAACTTGGCATCTAACTTACAATTTCTTGATAATTAGAACAGAATCAATTACTTGATGGGAAGTTAGCAGCAGCAGCACGGGGATCAAAGCTGTCAAAAAAGGAAGGGAGTTGCAATTCAATTACCTGAAATATTGCTCACAATATTAGTCGATGAACAGAGAGAGAGCGAGAGAGACAGAAAATTATATCATACTAGCAAAATCAGACAAATTCTTAAACTTGATTTATATATTCAAAAACCATTACTGTATCTCTTTTACAGATTGGAATTCCTATAAATCTTCTTTTCTAAACCTGCTGACTTGAAAACATTGCTTACACTTTTTCTTATTAACAGGAAAGAAAGAGAAACTTGAACTCATAAAAAGATAAATATGGGAGATGTACATAACTGTGAAACAAAATGTCAACACTCAACAGGATTAAAAAGGTAAGTAAAAGCACACTTAGAAGCAAAATTATAAAGTACAGTAATAATTGCCTAAAGTCAAGAAAACATATGCAAAGCTTCTTAAGTAATATTTTGTAATCCAAGAGTAATACTTTGAGTTGAAGAAAAGCTCAAGTTCATATTTAAAATGGGCAGCCTTCATATCAACAGTAAGCATTCATAGTTAGGCTTCTTATAAATTCAATCGAATTTTGGATGAGAATGGCAGCTAGATCATCTACATATTATCTACTCACTTGACCTTCTATCCTTCCAAATTCAGATGGAAACAGGGCGGAACCAGAAACTTTTTTCAGGATAGGCTGTCAAGAAATTTTTTTTAATGGTAAACCGACATACTATTCAAGATTAAATATTAATTTTTTATTTTAATGGTGAATTTTGATGGTATGAGAGAATTTTCATTAATTAAAATAAAATATACAGTATACACATAGTTGAAATTGACAAATTAATATCAAATCTTTCAAAACAAGTTTAATTCAACTATTTACTTTTAAATCCAAAATTGACAGTTAAAAATTAAAAATTAGGTACTGTCACATTTTAATTTCTTACATGAGTCTCATTTAATTGTTAACATTTTTTGTTTAAAAAGCTAATTGAATAATGGAAGAAGCTTTGGAGCATTAATGTATTAACTAATAATAATTAACAATAATAAAAGTGAAAAATGTGAATAGTTTTATTTTAATTTTCTTAAAAATTATTGGTTAAGCTATAGCCCACCCAAGCCATGGTTGTATCAGCCATTGGATGGAAATAAGGACACGATCATATTACGTTTATGTGGCAGTTATTGAAGGTCTTTATCTACTTGAGATTCTTTTTTAGGGTTTAATCTCACCTGTCATCTTTACATAAGGTACTTAGTTCCATTAAACACTCAACATAAGATATCTCTGGCCAAGACGTGACCAAGTGTTCCATTTGCCAAGAAGAGGAAAAATGCTTTATAAGAAAAGAGACTTCTGAGACTATTTAAAACCAATTATAATCTTACTAAGTAAAATAATCCCTTCAAAGTCAAAACCCAGCATGTCCAAAAACTGTGACAATTCAAGAACTTATGTAATCCATGAAGCTGAATCTCAATCACAGAACTTAAACGGCTAAGAACAAATGGTATATTTTGTGGCATATTGCAAAACAAATACCATCTAGATCAAATTTCATTGGTTTTTGCAGGGCCCACACTACTGGTATATTCCTTTGTAGGAAATTCATTTACATCAACAATATAATGAATATCAAAACTCCCTCACAAATTATCATAATCTTATTAGTGTACAAAGAAAATGTTGAAATAAAATGATAAGTTTCCTTCTTGAAAGAATAGAATTTATGTGATTGCTATAAATGATATGAAGTTAAAACTTAAAAGCCCCTAAGACGAGGAGTTTAACAACTAATGAAACAGTTAGTTCAATACCTCAAGGAGATTCAGGCCCATCACAACAGCCAAACCAGAAGCAGCCAAAGGTAATCCCCTTCCTATTTGTCCATATGCCTTCCCTGCAAAGGAGGCTCCTATGCCTAGGAGCGCAAGTGTAGTTGCCAAACCCAATGCAAATGCAACGGAATCCCCTATGATCTGGCCGACATATATATCAAAATCATTTGAGAACTATGTGTGGGAGGGAGATCTCAGCACAAATAAGAAAATATGAATGAAAAGATAGAGGTGCTTTGTTTTGAATCTATATTAAAACAACTCCAAACAGACTAACTATAGTTTTTTTTGGTAATTTTCATAAACACCCTAAGTTTGCTATATCTACACTCAACTACAATTTGTTTAGAAATTTGCCAAAGACACCCACATGCTTTGCTTTGAATCTATACCTAAACAGCTCCAACTAGAATAATTGGTTCTTTCATCAGAAATTTAGAAAATGAAACAAAAAAGAATCATAGCCCAGGACAATTCAACCACAACCTCTGAATTTGGCATTTAGGTGGTATACACTCCATCATATAACATCTTTCTACTGAATAAGTTTGTTACTATTTCCTCTCTAATCTCTATGTTGAAAAAGATTCAATACTTCAGAATTAACTAATTCCAAAGTCAATAAAGGCTTCAGTATATTTGAGTTTCCTATCAAATTAGAAAAAATAAAAATAAAAATAAAGGATCATGCAAGGATCCAGAGATCCTATTATAAATGAGCATTCAAAAGTAGCAAAGGTATAAAGGACTAAATAAGCAAGTCACAACCTGTCCTCTGCTTTTCCCAGACCCATACGCACCTGGATGATTCCAGCCAGTCCGCAAATCAGCACAAAAACAAGACAGGAGTTGCAAACAGTTAAAGTACATTACGTGTGATGAAAAAACTTTTCTGCAATATTTTTTGTCTGTAAATGCTTACCGATATAACCAAGGGTAAGTGGTAAAACACTTAGTGTACATGGAGAAAGGCTAGTCACAAGCCCAGCCCCAAAAATAACTGCCAAACTGTTAGAGAAATAAGGAGTGAGCCACACAGCACACAAAATACGCCATAAATTTCTAAAAATATCAATGCACTTGATGGACAAAGTACAGAAACAAACCTAGTGAAACTGAGAGCTGATAACTGGTCCTGAACAGCTTCATTAGCCTGTTGTCCGGATGAATACAGGAAGCCGCCAAATAAATCTCCAAGACTTCCATCAGCTATGGTATAAACAGAAGCAGCTTCTTCCTGACTCGAAGGAAAATAATTCTAGTTCCTGAGGTTATATACAAGAAAAAGTAAAAATGAAATACAAAATTTTCAAAGTAACACACAGTTTACTAGGATACCCAAATCTAACATTTCAAAACAAGAACCTAAAAGATAGATTAAGAGAAACTCAATCCATGTAAAACTGCTATGACGAAAATTAAACATCATAAAAACTAAAAAGAAAACATTTATATTTCCAGAGTAATGAGCTCTCAAATAGGAAGCACATAAAGACAGGTAATCTCAAAGGAAATAGGAGGTTCCAACAACAAGCAATTGTAATCAATCTTAGCCCGCTATGAGTCAAATATACATTACAAAGCATAGGTTTAACAAGTTATAAAAGATGCATTGAGTGGTTTTAATGAAGGAATCAAAACGTAAAGGAATCCTATATAACTTTACTCCCATGGAAAACTGTGGTAGCTAAAAAGATGCATCAGGATGTCCTTTACATCATCTTTCACTCTCTTAAAGTCAAATATCTTATAATTTTCGACCAAGAGATAAATGTTAAGTGTAAGTGTTTGTAAGTTTCTAGTCTTAAGTTAAAAATCCTTGTGATGAATAATGAATGTGTGTGTGTGTCTGCTTATAAGTTAATCCATTTAAAAAGATCGAATGAGATGACAGCACAATAAAATGGAAGAAATGATATTTGTCAAATTATTCCAGTAACAAGATAAATTATACTAGCAGTGCATAATAAATCAGGAATGAAGCAACAAGGCACATATTCTAAAGGGAATAACTAGACAACATGCAAAATAAAACACAAAGAACTCTCACCAAGACTTTCTTCATAGTTAATGCCTTTGCACTGTCAATTGCAGCCAAATTTGCCACTGAAAAACATAACACATAGAAAGGGAAAAAAAGAAAAAAAGAAAAAAGAAAGTGTTCATAGTTACCAAAATGTACACCAAATAATCAGATGCACAACCAAATATCAAGAAACTAGAAGTTGAAGAGCGAAAGGGCTAGTTACACAAATATTAACATCTAAACCAACAGATCAAACATGACCAAGATAATTTACATTTTTTCTATCCATGCGTTTCCAAAATTAGAGTTTTTGAAACATTGCCCAAAAATTATAAGTACATAAAAAAAATAAAAAATAAACAAGATAAAATGCATTTGTACTCCATCACAAGCTTTGCAAACCTTTCAATGTAGTCATGTACACATAGTTAGTAACAAGAGCGGTCCGCAATCTTTAACAAAAAAAAAATCAGTTGCATACAAAATGTTGCAAAATAGATATACAAAATCACCAGACTTTTCTAGAAAATAGCTATTTAGTCTGTTTCCCATATATAAAACATATTCATTCAATAACTAACTAAACCAACCCCCAAGTTTGATACATAAAAACACAAGACATAGAGGATTGTAAATAAATATTGGAACAAACACCTGTGAACAAAAACAATGGCTTAATATCTACCAAATGAACAAAAACAAATACCTGTGAGAGTACTAACAAATGTCTTGATTGGAAAGTTGCTGCCTTTCTCATCCCTTGAGTGGCTCTTTTGCATGTTAACAATGGGTGCCATACGTTTGCCTATTCATACACCAAATTTGCAGAAATTAAATCACTTAACAAATACACATAGAGAAATGAAGAAGAACCCATGAAGCATATTAATAAATTTAAATGGGAAAAAAAAAAAAAGAAAAAAAAAAGAAAAAAAAACAGATTGCAACCCACCATGACTGCTGCTTTGATGATGCTTGTAGTTACAGTAGTAGCTTAATGTTTTTGAAAATTGAGTGCTGTAACTACTGGAGGAGCTGTTTATGACTAAACTCATCTGTAACATTTTCAAACAAAACCATTAAAGAGAGAAACTCGACCAATTAATAACTTCAAAGCAAACAAATCCATTTTCGTTTACCTTTTCTTTTTCTTACACCAACCAATTGCGCCAGAGTCAGAGAGGGAGTGTGAGAGGTACACCAGAAAATGTTATGGCCTTTTATTTATTTATTATTATTTAGAAAAAGAGAATTACCGATAAAATAGTGAATAAAATTGTGCGGTCGAACATACTGATAAGTGCCTACGGTGAGATGAACTTCCACTTAGAGGTGTAAATTGGATCGGATGATCCGGATCCGAACCGAATATAGTCCGAATTCTTGGATTAAAAAGTCTAAATTTGTAGCTATTCGTATCCGAAATTTGGATTGGAATGAGAAAAATACAATTCAGGTTCAGATTCGAAAGAATTTTCCAAATCTGAATTCGGTCCGAATCTTAATGGATCAGAATTCAGTCCAATCAAAAGTTTCAAAACATTAAAAATCGAGCGCGATATTCGCTTACTTCTTACTTTATATTTATGTTCCACTTTTTTAATTATACAGTATTTTTTTTTTCTTTATTAAAATTACTTAAAAGGACATATAATTTAAAAAAAAAAATCTTCTACAAAGTAAACTTATTAAAACCTCACATTCCTTTTCCAAAAAAAAAAAAAAAAATCATGTTCTTTTAAACTTTTTTTTTATTTTTTAATTTCTTAACTCTTAAACCCTAAATTTTGCTTCTTACACACATACAAAAATATTATGAAATAGTCTTTGAAAGATATTAAGCATATGGAAGAATCGTTCTTTAGAATGATATTAAGCTATCGTTGTATTGAATAAACTATGTTATTTTTTTTTCTCTTCCACCATAAAATAAGAAGAAAAAAACTCAAAATAAAATAAAATAATAAGAAGAAAAAATATATCATTTAATTGAGATGAGAGAAAGATGTATACAGAGATCAAAGATGGAGTGTATTAAGTTTGAAAAATAAGTAAATCGGGTAGTTTTAGAAATAAATCAAAACAATTAATAAAAACATTTAATTTTATTTTATTAAGTCGAAAATTTAAAAAGTGGGACATATATAGATCGATAGGGGTATAACAATAGCAACACTCTTAAAATATATATATATATATATATATATATATATTTTAAGTGATGAATACTTTGTGCTGATTCTGCTGAATGCATGTATTCACACTGCACATTGCAGTATTGCATCAATTGAATTAATTATTTTTTTAAAAAAAAGTTGAATACTTTGTGTAGTGTGCATGTATACGCACTGCAAGTCCAAAAATCCGAGCCAAATGAAATTCGAAGATTTTATTCAAAACCGAATCCGGTCCAAATTTCAAATTGGAATGCAATTTTTTTTTAAAAAGTCGGTCTAAATTTTTTCATACCGAATCAAAAAATCTGAAAACTTTGGATTCAAATTTTCCGAATCAGAACTGTTTGACAACTCTACTCACTTAAGATGTACATTGGGGAAATAGGGATGAATATAAGTCCCCCCTAATCCCCATCCCCATCCCCATCCTTATTTCCTAACCCTTTCCGCCCATTTCCCCATTTGAGAAAAATGGGGATGGGGGCCGGAGTTTTGGGGGAGGTATACCCATCCCCATCCCTAGTTCCTTGTTTTCTCCTCTTTTTTTTTTCTTTTTTTTTTCTTCATTTTTCTCCATTTCCATGTTTTCCCTCGTTTCTCCGTTTGACCCTATTTGACTAAAAATTACATATTAAAAAAAAAATCCATGATTTGTATTACAAATATAAATAAAATCCAATGCAAATAAATAAATAATAAATAAATAAAATCCAATACAAATACAAATAAAATTAATTGCAAATTCAAATAAAAACTAATCATAATTCATAAGTTCATAACACTAATTTGAATGTGAACATAGATGGGGTGCAACCAGAATCAAGGTGTGTTGGGTGGGCTAACCAGAATTTTGAAATAAAAAAATAATAATAATATTTTAAAACTTGTTAAGATATTTAATTTTTTAAGACTTTGTTAAACTTGTTAAGACTCAGTTATTTATTTAATTTTATTTTTGAAAAAATAAATTATTATTTAATATTAATTATATGTTAAATGATGATAAACTTCTTCCATAGCTTTCTAAACTAAAAATGTTAACAAGTATACTAAACCCATAAAAGAATTGGAACTTCTATTAGCTGAGTATCGTCTTGTACGTGATTTCAAAATTTTAATTAAGGAGAAGAAAAGGTCACAGTAATACATTCTTATTTAAAATTAACCTTTTCTCTCTGACTGGTACAATTTTATACTTTTTTTTAAAATTTTTGTATGCCGATTTTGAATTTTAAATAAGAGTTGTTTTAAAAATTTGTTAATTTTCAACTGTGTACAATTTTTGTCAAAAAATAATAATTTATGTGTACAATTTATTTTAATTAATGGATATTCACTCCTCATGTCAAAATTCAACATTAAAATTATTTTTAAAAAAAGTATTTCATTTTGAATAATATGAGTATATGACTGTTTAACAACAAAAAAATAAAATAAAATAAAATTCATAGCATCCTACCTAGAAAAAAAGTTTCTACACCCCCCATGAAAAGTTTCTACCACAAGGCAATAAATGCTTCAAGTTCGATATCACACCCACTCCCCATGAATTTCTTCAACCATGCACCATGGTCTGGTTTCTTTGATGAACTTCTATTGAGTTCTTTCCTTGCTTGGTTCAATTTTTGTTCAACCTCCTTCAACTCTTTTGTGAGACTGGTAAAAATGGAGCCCCAACACAGAGTAACATGAAATCATAAAATCTTCATGCGTAATGGCAGCTTCATCCCAAGAAAAGTTGAAAATTTTGGTGTCCGGTAGTGTTCAAAAATATGCGCTAGACGGCCTCTGGTCGCCCCCAAATATGGTCTAATTGGCCAGCCTAAGCAGCCAAACGCATAATCAAAGCCAGGTAGTGATGAGACAGCCTTTGTAGTGATTAGAGATTAACACTTAGGGTTTTTATTTTTTATATATGAAATTTGAGAAAACAATGTCTTTTTTAGATTCTTTTTATTATTATTATTATTATTAAAAAAAAAAAAAAAAAAAACCTATAACAACGTCATTTTGGAGTTTGTTAAAATAACCCTAAATTTCTCCTTTTTCTTCTCTATTCTCTCGCCTCTAGCCTCCACAAACCATGCTTCCAACACCCGCCAATGAATTGTCTAAGCGCCGCCTCAATGGCCTAGGTGCAACGGCCACCGCTCAACTAACACTTAGCGATGTAGTGAATGACATGGTAAGAAGACAATAAGTTTATGAAGTCACAAGATAATTGATGGTTTTTGCTTGGCTTGTGAATCAAATGGTTCACTAAATTTTGATCCACATTGCATGATTAATATTTTGAAGAAATAAAAGTTGAAGTTTTAAGCAAGGTAGCACGGATACGGGGATACGATACGATACGATACGGAGATACGAAAATTTTCAAAAACTAGGATACAAATACAGGATACGTCAATTAAAATTATATAAATTTATATTTACTATATAAATTAATAAAAAAAAATAATTCAATAAATACAACAGATGGGCAACACTCACCAATTATTAAGAAAAAAAAAAATAGTATAATACAAAATTAAAATGAAAAAAATAAGATATCTCACTTTCTCTCTTCCCCATATCCTGTGCAACAGCCAACACTTATTTGAAGATTGAAATCTTCCATCTCTTAGGGTCCTCTCTCTAAACCTCAATCTCTTTTGCCTCCTCATCTCCCTCTTTCTCTTTCCGGTCCCGCTCTAAAAGCTCTTAATCCCTCTGCAACTCCCACGCCCTCTCTTCTGTCATGGCCTAGGCATTTTAATTGTATTTTTGATATGTTTTTGTGTATTTTGCAGGTTTGAAAGTTGTTGGAAAATGAAGTACAGAAGAAGAAAGTTTGAAAATAAGAAGATAAAAATAATAGATTAGAGAAAGAACAGATTAGAATTTGAGAGACAGAATAGAAATTTGTTAAGAGAGATATTTGTTGTAATATTTGATTTTTATTCCCATTCATTTCTCACAATTAATACAATTCCTTTGAATCAGATTGTAACAATAATCTATTACAACTGTGACATCAGCATGACCTCAATACAAAGTATCTAGACTCTAACAGAATAAACGGGTTGACTAGCGGATCTGTTAACTTGATTAACAACTTTGACTTGCCTAAAACGATTGTGTTTTGGCTCCTAATAATACCAACATAAAACGGTGGCGTAATGCCTTAGGGAAATAATAAAAGACCTGACTCTTTCAAACCAAACACAATCTTAAATTCCTAAAATCCCAAAATAGTGAAACCCTAAATTAATCCATAAATCTCCCGATTCTTAAATTCCCTTTTCCTTGAAAACATACTTGTCCTCAAGGATGTAGGCTTGGAATAATGGTCCCATTTGGCCCAAATCTACTGTTGACCAATTCGTCAAGAGCCCAACTAAGTTGATGACCATAAATTGCATGTGGCCCATTTTGCCAAGGACTAATATGGTAACTAATTGCAATAATGACCTAATAGGCCCGATTCTGGTGATGACCCAGCTCGCCAAGAGGTGCTCCGACTAGCCCAAATCTCAGAGCTTCAAAACGATACCATTTTGAGATAGGGTTTGGAGTACACCTTTTTAAAAACTTCCCTTCATTCAGACAGCATCCCTAGTAGTTTCTCTTCTTCATTTCTACACCCTTCAACACAACACAAATCCTTCTCCTTTTTCTACATGCCTCCATTAAAACGACACCCAAATCCTTTACCATCTCTACCAAAACGACACCCAAATCCTCTTCCATCACAAACAGCAACCTGTCATTAGAGAGAAATTCCCAAATCTTCTTCTTATTTGACAAACCAAAACTGAAATCTCTAAAAAATAATCTCTGAATTTCCCAATTGATTTATGGAATTCTTAATAGCCGGAATCCCCAAATCTTCTTCTTCCTTATTTTATCCGGCAACAACTCTCCCCCAAAGTTGGTCATATCTTCACTGAACTCGCAACCTAGCACTTCTCTATTTCCAATTCTTCTTTTCTCACTAATCCGACAACCACTCTCTTCGATCCACCGTTGAGTATCTTCAAAAAATACCCAAATCTCTCTTTCTGAAATCCCTAATTCTCTCTTCATCGGCACCATAATCCTTTATATTTGTTACCCTATTTCTAAAATCCATAAACCGATGAATCATAGTAACAGACCATGCCCATTTAAGGTCTAGAAATGGCATGAGTTCATGATCAGCACGTTCCGGAGCTGACCCACGGTGCGGTTTTGGTGTTGGATCAGTACCCGAGCACGATCGTCCACCGAAAAGACCAGAGGTGAACTCTCCGATCTCAAATGGGTCAAACAAATGCGATACCTGAACCAATGGACATCTCCTGCTTGAACTCATGGACAAACCCAGAATCTCAGATAGCGACGGTAGCATCATGTAAGGTGTGGTGGTTGTTCGTGAGGTGTAGTGTTGGCGAGAAGAAGCTTATTGGCTTCGATGTCGGCGGCGATGCGTGATGACAAAGACATGCTTCGCTGTTGAAACTGGTCCCAGGTACTGTCAGCCACTTGAAAGACCATAAGCTGAATAATTCTATATTTAATTTTTTGGAAATGATTTGGTGGAATTTTGCCTTCTTTCGAGTTCTAAAAGTCCTATAAGAGAAGTAAAATATCTGAAATAGGAGGCATAGGTTGAGCTAGTAACCGATCTTTGGCAATCGCTGGAGAGGTTCAAAGCAGACCATCGGAATTCAATTCATTCAAGAGCTGAAACGGGGTGAGTTTTTCCTCCTTGAGTTAGTTGCAAAATTAAGCTCAGAGCCTCTATTGTATGTGTTTTGTAAAAAGTGTGTACACGTGTGTTGTCCGGCCATGGTTTGGGTATTTTTGAATATACGTAAGCTACCGTGTTTTTGTTAACTGTCTGGGAGGATTGTATCTAAATAGGTAGGAAATGTGGGTTTAGATTTGAGTTAGGTATGTTCTAGTTAAGAGGGTTAATTGGGTGTATGGATTCGGGTTAGGGAGTGGCATAATAGGTGACTCCAGATCTAAGCTAAAAATTACCTTGTTAGTTGAGTCTTTTGGATCTGGAACCTCTATAAGTTTTCATCCACTGTCAACCACGATTTCTTTATTTTCTTCTTCTTTTTCATCACTTTCATCCTCATCTTTGAGCATGTAAGGCTGTATTTTAGCACATCGATGCTCAAAAGAATAGACTTCATCGCAGTTATAACACAACTTCTTATCCCTTCTAGCCTTCATTTCCGCTTGAGTCTGTAATATGATGGGATACATTTCTAGTTGAATGTGAACTTGCCTCTATTTTGTTGCTCACTTGAATTTCTTGTTGAGTTTTCTGATGAGTGAAATTGAATTGTGATATGGTGGTGTTTTGTGTGAAAAAATTGGGTATATATTTGCATGTTTGTGGGAGAATACTACTGAAATTGAAGAATATGGAAGAAGAAGTAAGAACAAGTTGAAGAGAAGAAAAGAGAATAAGATCTCATAGAGATAAATTTGGACAGTGAAGATCATAAGAAGTTGGAGAAGAACAGATTAAAAAAAAGGTTCAGATCTAATCCCATAGGTTGCAGGAAAGATGTCCTGATACCATTTGTCATGCCCTAGGCATTTTAATTGTATTTTTTATATGTTTTTGTGTATTTTGCAGGTTTGAATGTTGCTTGAAAATGAAGAACAGAATAAGAAGGTTTGAAGATAAGAAGATAGAAAGAATAGATTGGAGAGAGAATAGAAATTTGTTAAGAGAGATAATTGTTGTAATATTTGATTTTTGTTCCCATTCATTTCTCACAATTAATACAATTCCTTGGAATCTGATTGTAACAATAATATGTTACAAATGTGACATTAACGTGACCTCAATATAAAATATCTAGACTCTAACAAAACAAATGGATTGACTGATGGATATGTTAACTTGACTAACAACTCTGACTTGCCCAAAATGACTGTGTTTTGGCTCCTAATAATACCAACATCAAACGGTGGCGTAATGCCTTAGGGAATAATAAAAGACCTGACTCTTTCAGACCAAACATAATCTTAAATCCCTAAAATCCCAAAATAGTGAAACCCTAAATTAATCCCTAAATCTCTTAATCCTTACATCTCTCTCTCTCTCTCTCTCTCTCTCTCTCTCTCTCTCTCTCTCTGGTCCTGGTTTTTTGGTGGTTCACGATGAAGGCTTTGGCTTTGAGTTCATTTGATTTACGTGTGATTTGGGTTGGTTTTGAGTTTGATTTGGTTTGGTTTTGATTTTGGATTAGATTCGATATATGTGTTTGTATCCAGCCGTATCCCCTCCCTATATCCCACCATTGACTTTCAAAAAAGTCAAAAAAGTCAACCGACACGTCAAATTGTGTCGGACACATATCCTGTCGTGTCGGACGCGTGTCCAACACCCACATCCACCCCCTCCTAGGCGTGTCCATACTTCCTTGTGTTTAAGTTTTCCTAAATTTATTTTAATGTAGTGCACATTATTTTATTTTTTTTTGGGTTGAGATAATTAGTTTTGTATAATTTTACATTTTGTAGATTAAATACAAAAAAGAAATATATTTATTGGTTTAATATTTATGATTGATTTGAAAATGATAAATGATAGGGGTAAATACACGAACCTCCCTGAAGTTTGACGTAAATACAATTAGAGAGCAAATATGCATTTATCTATTTAGACCTCTCATGCTCTTAAAATTTGACTAATAAAAAGACTAATTTGTCCTTAGTTATTAAACTTTAAAAATGAAGATAATGTTTTATTAAAAATCAATAAAAGCTAGTACAAATAATTTAAAATTTTAAAAAAAAAATTATTAAAAATTTAAACATAAAAAAAATTAAGAAAATTAATTAAGTACATTTTTATTTACTTTAAAATATTAAAAATCTAATTTTAAAATGAAGATAAATTATGATTTAAATAATAGATTCTATTTTTCCATTTTAAAATTATTATTTTTTAATTTATATTCAATTAATTTAGTTTAATTATTTTTTTTATAAAAAGATTATCTTCAGTTTTTAATTTTAATAAATAATGGTAATTTAGCCTTTTTATTAGCTCGATTTTAAGAGTATAAGAGGTTTGGATCGTATATTATTGTTTAATATTATATGTTCATAAATATCTTGCGGTCCATAATTATGAATTTCGTATTTTGTATATACCTTACCACACATATTGAATACAATTCTGATAATCAAATTGAAGTATGCGATAGTTAGCATCAAGGGGGCTTACATGCAATTGGGTAGATACAGCAACCTTTAAGTAGGTTTAGTCATTGAAATTAAAGCCTGTCATTACCAACTAAAGAAGAGTCAGTGACCTGAATATGCAACCTCAGATTAGGGAAAACCAAGCACACAATTAATAATTCATAATTCTGAGAAAATCTACCAACTTTATCTTCTTTTTTAAATTCATAATTCTGAGAAAATCTACCAACTTTACACCAACACTAAATGCTAAAAACGACAAGCGACAAAGTCATAACACTCTACATCAATGGTAGCTTCCATTACTGCAAAAATACTATGTTTTGAGGTTCAATGACGGGCTATTTTGAGAAAAAATTGTATTGACTTTCCATGATATCAAGTAAAACACCAGCATGAAAAAGTGCATAAACATTTGAAAAATTAAAACAAATAATTTCAATTTTCTTTTACCTGTTTGGTAAGCATAACTGGATGTGGAAACGCTCAAACATGCTCTGCATTCATAAAGAAATTTGCTTGCAGTATCGGAGCAAACAGTAGCAGGAAGCTGCTTTCGATCACCAACCTAAAAGAAAATTCAAACTTCAGTTTTACTTCTCATATCTATATCAGATTTGCTGTATTAAGTAAATAATTCTTCTTACCATAACACATTATGTCCCATTTGACTTTAAAAGCTGAAGAGGAACCAAAGTAGCAGGTTCTTCTTTTACATCACTTCACATACCAACAGCAACAAGAGATCGTTTGAGCTTTTATTTGTATTTTAATTATTCATTATATATGGAATTCATTTTTATATGAATCGTTTGAGCTTTTAAGTCTATCAGTTACTGCACAAGTTAACAAATTGTAGCAAATTTTATCCATCATTGATGCTGATATGAAATAATACTATGATGCATATGAGGATTCAAGATATCAAACGCCAAGCCAGAGTAGTCTTCCCAATTTGGTTTCTCAAGATGCAATTACAATCAAATGATAAGCACATATATATACAACTTACAGTTAGTTTATCTAAAGAGACCAACATTTCTATCGACAATTTTGAGCATTGATGCTATATACTGGGAGGAGAGAACTGAAATAAACTGCACCTTAGCAGATCTCAATATTCTGCGATAGTCGGATCATCTTTATCAACCGAATCCCTTGTTTCCACTAAATTGAATTTGGGGGCAAAACCAGGAGGGACAGGGGAATCGTTAAGCTCCTTAGCTAATAAAGGCGGTGGAGGCTTTTCCAAAGATAATACAGAAGATGCAGACACATCACAAACTTTCTCCTTTTCTTTTGAGGTCTCCATTGGCTTACTGAGAGTGACAGCGACATAGATGTCTTTCTTTTTCTGTATTAGTGTCTTCGATGACTTTTCCGAACTCTTCAGAGAAGAACTAGAACAAAAAGGGGTACCATCCCCTTCATTCACTCCATCAAGTCTATTAACTGATACTTCAGTGCTCATAGTACAGCTGCTTTCCGTTGTTCTTTTAAGTCTCTTTTTAGAACCAACTAACCTACTGACCTTTGCTGCTTTTGATCTCCTTGGTGTCAATAAAACACTTGGGAGAGCCTTTTTAATTGGCAGAATAGCCTCACTTTCAAATTTCGAACTCAACTTTGACTGCTTCCACCACTCCGAGTATCGTGTTGTCACACCAGCCTCATAAAGTCGTGATGGAATATGCAATGTTTCACAAGTAATTGGCCTGGAGTAATAATTCCATGCAACATGAGGAGTGTCATTAGCTCGAGCAACACAACCTGGAAGGTCTTGATCTATTCCAAATTGCATTGCTACTCGATGTGGAAGATAGTTCTCCACACAATCAAGACCAACTAGCTCAGAGGTCCTCAAGCAAAAAGCAAATGATGAAAACTCTTCAGGCAAATCAGCAACAACAGATACAGACATTTCATTTTCTGCATAAAACCCAGGCAAATTCCAATTATTCAAAGGTTTTGCATACGGGCGCCAATCAAAACTCACTCCGGCAGAGTCTAATATTGTCCTCACATTCCCAACTCCAGTCATTTGTTTGTGCCATTGAGCACATCTTGGTTCACCAATTTTGATCAAGTTAGTTTTCGGCCTAAACTCTTTAAACCTCTCCCAAGCCCAAATTTGGACTAATTGAAATGGTGAACATATAGGAATCTCAAAGACTTGATCTTTATCCCCACTGTTTTCTAATTCTGCTAAAGCAACAATTCTTTCTTTCAACAAACCCAAATCTCTATAGATGCTAGCTAGAATT
This sequence comes from Acer negundo, assembly GCA_035582765.1. Classification (NCBI taxonomy): domain Eukaryota; kingdom Viridiplantae; phylum Streptophyta; class Magnoliopsida; order Sapindales; family Sapindaceae; genus Acer; species Acer negundo. Next base: position 29,879,456 of record CM069241.1, on the reverse strand, counting down.
GTTGGTGCAAATGCAATTCTAGTCCCTCTAGACAAATGTATTGCAATTGGAAAAACAGCTTGGACAATTACAGAAGAGGAGCCTGGAAGAACAAACCTTGACAACCACAAGGCAAGAAATGCTTCATGTTCGATGTCACTACGACTTCCCATGAATTTCTTCAACCACGCACCATGGTCTGGTTTCTTTGATGAACTTCTATTGAGTTCTTTCCTTGCTTGGTTCAATTTCACTTCAATCTCCTTCAACTCTTCTGTTTCGAGACCCGTAAAAAACGGAGACCCCAACACAGAGTAGCCTGAAATCAACAAATCTTCGAGCGTAATAGTAGCTTCACCCCAAGGAAAAATGAAGCTTTTGGTGTCAGGACACCATTTCTCAGCTAGACCCAGAACCAAATCATTGTTTATTTGGATTTTGTAAGTAGAACTCCAAATAGCTTCACGAATACCGGATTTTTTCCAGGTTGATTCATGCAAAGAACACATCTTCTCAACCCATGTTCTCCACTCCTTTTGTGGGTATCTCCAACCATTGTATTTGACCTCTAAAGCCCAGTTTTTGGGCTCGAAAGTGGCCGGAACAGAGGAGATACAGTGGATCGGAATCTCAAACACAGACCCGTCAGTGGAATTGACGGTTGGTTGGAGAAAACTGGCTGATCTGAGGGTGGGTTCTCCATCGCCACTCGGTGAAACCATGAGCTCTTCTCTCTTTACAAAACCAAAATCTACAAGCTCCTCCATTGACTATCTCAACAACTGTAAATGGGTTTCTGTGGATTTTGTGTATATCTTTAAGATTAATCGAGAGAAAGAAAGTCAGAAGAGAGGAGGCAGGTGAGTGAAGTGAAGGGAATTTTAAGAATTGAATTCTGTTTTGGTGTGTTTATGTGTACAGGAGAAATTGTGAGAATCTAAACAATGCACGACCATTTTTAAAGCTGAAAATAGTGAGTTGGCCGATGGTACTTGGTAGTTGCAGAGAAAATATCGTGTGCAACGCTCTTACTTTAAATTTGTTTATTTGTTTATTTAAAAAGGACTAATTTCACAAACGTTCCTAGGTTTAGGCATAATTTCATACATGTAGAACTTTTATCTATAATTGTACAAACGTACCCTACCGTTAGTTGACTTCCATTAACTCTAACCGTTGACCATAATTTTAACCCACAATGACTAAAGTACCCCTAATTACCTATTCTATTATTTAAATTAATAATTAAAAACGAAACAGAAAAGACAAAAAAAACAAAAACAAAAACAAAATCAATCATATTTTTTTCTTTTTCATTTTCTCAACCCCCAAACACAATCCAAAAATATACTTACAAACAAAAACCAAAACTCAATCCCACAAATCAAAATCAAATCTCAAATCCTCAAACAAATAAAATAAAAAACAAAAAAAACAAAAAATCAAATCCACATATAAAAACCAAAATCCATTAATTTCACAACTAGTAAACCACATCCATTTTAAAAAAAAATAAAAAAAATTAGAACTTCAACGGTGGATTTTTAACTTTCTAGGTTGAAGTTATAATTTATGTATTTGTTTATTTTAAATGGATGTGGTTAATTGGTTGTGGAATTGATGGATTTTGGTTTTTATTTGTGGATTTTATTTTTTGTTGTTGTTTGAGGATTTGAGTTTTGGTATGATTTGTGGGATTGAGTTTTGGTTTGAATTGTGTTTGGGAGTTGAGAAAATGAAAGAGAGAAAAAAAATGATTGATTTTTGTTTTTTGTGTGTTTGTTTTCTTTGTCTTTTTTGTTTCTTTTTTTAATTATTAATTTAAATAATATAATAGGTAACTAGGTGTACTTTAGTCATTGTGGGTTAAAATTGTGGTCATCGGTTAGAGTTAACGGAAGTCAACTAACCGTAGGGGACGTTTCATATGCATATAATTATACCTAAACTTAGAGGATATTTGTGCAATTAGTCCTTTAAAAAACTATATAAAACATGAATTAGGAATTTAGGATAAGTAAATCTAATTGGTTTAATTAATCATATTAAAAGTCAAAACTTGAAATCATAGGTAATCAAATAAATTCATATAGTGCCAACATATACATAGTCAGTGGCTTGAATCCTATCAAAAGTGAAAGATTTAAAAAAAAATGTTTGGTATCGAATTAATAGATATTGTTAAAAAAAAAAAAAAAAATCATATAGCTTTGGTATATTAATTTACGAAGCATAAAAGATTAGAGATATGGATTAGTGTATTATATAATTTTTACATCCACATGTAAAGCATTATCACATATTTAAGAGCTACTCATTAACATCATGTACTATTTGATGAAAATGTATGGTATTCAAATTCTAAAAAAATAATAATAAAAACCTCCAAACGTTATACACCATTGTGGATCATTCGGATAAATCTTCAGATTTTATTTGGATCGTATTTTCGGATTTTTCGAATTTAAAAATAATGATAATTCAAATCTTCAGATTTTATTTGGATCGTATTTCGGATTTTTCGAATTTAAAAATAATGATAATTCAACTCACAGTACTGTGTCAGTGATCAACACTGCCATGTATGGTGCACCGTGCATGTATGCACACTGCACAAAGTATATATTTTAAAAGGGTTAATTGCACTAACCTACCCTAATATTTTATAATATTACAACTATATATAACGTTTACATTTATTAACAAAAACATACCCTTGATCACTTTGACTAACTATAATCAATGTTTTATTCATTCAAAAAGTCTAAAATACCCCCATTTATTATATTAGCATTTATATATTATCAAGACATTCAAATTAAATTTATAATTAATTAAATTTAAAAATAAAACTAATTAAATATTTAACGTTTTGGTGTGGATGTTAGAGTTTTTTTTAATTTTAATTTAGGGTTTTTTTTATTGTTATTTTTAATGTTTTTTAATTTGGATTAGGAAATGGTGGTTTTTGGAAATGATTTTTTTTTTTTTTTGATTTGGTGGAATCAAAAGTTAATTTTTTATTATTTTTAAACAAATTAAATATTTATTATAAGGAAGGGTGTTAATATTTTATTAAAAAATTTTGTATAATAAATTTCTCTTAAAATTTTAATTTAATTTTATTATTTTAATTTTTTTATTTAATTTTATTACATTTATTAATTATTAATTATTAATTTAATCAGTTTTATTTTTAAATTTAATTAATTATAAATTTAATTTGAATTTGTCTTGATAATATATAAATGCTAATATAATAACTGGGGGCATTTTAGACTTTTTGAATGAATAAAACATTGATTATAGTTAATCAAAGTGGTCAAGGGTATGTTTTTGTTAATAAATGCAAAAATTGAATGTAACTATAATATTATAAAATGCAGAGTGAGTTAGTGTAATTAACTCATTTTAAAATGGGTTAATTGCACAAATATACCCTCTATTTATCTAATAAATCAAATTTTCAAACAAATGCCCTATTCAAACACAAACATCCAATTGGAATGTGCTTGGGGTATAGAAAGTCAATAGTGCCCTTGGATAAAAGGGAGAGGTTATTTTAGTAGGTAAATTTCACAAACAACCCTGAATTTAGGTGTAATTGTATAAATTTTCATTTTTTCTAATAATTACATAAATTTACCCTACCATCATTTGACTTTTGTTATCATATTTGTATCCCGAAATGACTAAACTACCCTTGAAAACTTATTTATCTTTTCTTTTATTATTTTAAAATTTTTTTTAAATAACTTAAAAAATTGAAAAAATCAGTAAAATTATTTTTTGTTGCTGCTTGTATTTTCTTCTCCCTTTTTTTTCTATCATTTTTTTTTTTACATTTTCCATGTCTCCGAACACCAAATTTTCAGATTTCAAAACCAACTTTATCACCAAAACATTCAATTTCATACTCATCAACTCACAAACAATTTCATTTTATCAACATAATCAAAACCCACCAACAATTATATTTAATCAACAAAATCAAAACCCATGAAACTCGCTAAACACAATCAAAACCCACTAAACACAATCATTTTTTGAGTTTTGTGGGTTCTGATTGTGTTAAAAAAAAATGATAGAAAGAAAGCAATAAAAAAATTATACCGATTTTTTCAATTTTTTATGTAAAATTTTTAAATATATTTAAATAATAAAAGAAAAGATAAATAAGTCTTCAATGGTAGTTTAGTCATTTCGAAATGCAAATGTGGTTAAAGGTTAAAGTTAACAAACGTCAACTAACGATATGATATATTTATATAATTATTAGGAAAAAAATGAATATTTATACAATTACACCTAAATTCAGGGTTGTTTGTGAAATTTACCCACCAAATTAACCTTTCCACTCTACCCAAGGACACTATTGACTTTCCATACCTTAAACACATTCCAATTGGGATATTTGTGTTTGAATATGACATTTGTTTGAAAATTTGCTTTATTAGATAAATAGAGGGTATATTTGTGCAATTAACCCTTTTAATATAAATATATATATATATATATATATATATATATATTAATTCTTGTGTATCAGTGTCAAAAGAAAAAAAGTTCAACTGACATAGAGAGAAATTGGTTAAACTATCATATATTTTCATGGTTTTTGCTATTTTTTTTAAACTTAAAACCTAAATTTTTTATTGGAGATGTGGTTACCACAAGATGTAGATGTCAATTGGATTGGATTCAGATCTCTGAATCCAATTTCCTTTTTCTTTTTTTTTTTCTTTTTTTTTTTTTGAATTTTTGAATCTGAATAGATCTAAGTCTGGAAATTTTTGGATTGGATTCGGACCTATTACTCTCATAAAAAAATATATATATGTTGTTCAGATAATTCGTACCAAATCGAATTTGGATTTTTTCAGATTCAATTATGGACATTTTGGATTGGTTTCAAATAAATATTCAGATTTCATTTGGATCGAATTTTCAGACTTTTCAGATTCTATTTGAAAAGTTCTATTTTGAAATTATGGTTTTTTCGAATTAAAAAATAATAATAATAATTCAACTAACCATGATGTTGTATCAGTGTCTAACAGTGCCATGTACGGTGCATGCATACACAACGTACAAAGTATTTAATTTTAAAATGTATATATATTGATTCGTGTGTATCAATTGATATATTGATTCGTGTGTATCAATTGATAAAAAAAAACCTCAATTGATATAGAGAGATGTTGGTTAAACTTAGAGGTGGCCGCGGTTCGGTTAAACCGACGGTTTTGTCCGCGGTTTAACCGAAACCGGACAGCCAAAAACCGCAACAAAACCGGAACCGGAACCGGCGGTTCCAAAACCGGCCGGAAACCGGTCGAACCGGTTACGGTTTCGGTTTGAGGCGGTAAAAAACCGGTTCAAACCGGCGGTTTTAACCATGGTTAAACCGCCGGTTTAAAAAAAAATAAATTAATTATGGACGAATCAGAAGATGACACGTGGCATACGGTTTGAAAAAATTACCGTTGAACCAAACCGAAACGGTTAAACCGGTGGTTAAACCGCCGGTTTAAAAAAAAAAAAATTCGCCCAATGAACGTGTGACACGTGGCAGAAATTTTGAAAAAAAAATAAAGTGCCGTTGGCCAACGGCACCTGGCAGCTGCAGGCGTGCAGCTTGGTGACCGTTGGCCAACGGCCACTGTTTATTCATTTTTTAACCCCTAAACTTTTCCTAATTGCAAACATACCCCTCTCTATAATCCTATAAATACCCCCCACACTTCATTATTCTTCACACCACTCTCAATCTCTCAACTTCTCTCAATCTCTCTCAATCTCAAATTCTCAATTCTCTTTACAATCTACAATTTTATTTAATTTTCATTTCACATATAAATTCTTTCTTGTATTTTTTAGTTTTTACTATTATCTATTTTTTCAATCATCAAATTGATTAACAATATTTATTTCTTTTATTTTTTACTATTAAAATATTTGTTTTCATCACTATTATTTCAACAATATTTTTTTTCAAACATCTATTTTTTTTTTGAAAGTGTTACATTGTTACCACTATTATTCCAACAATATTTTTTTTTTATAATCTTCTATTTTTTTTTACTTGTTTACCACTATTATTTCAACAATATTTTTTTTTCAAACATCTATTTTTTTTTTGAAAGTGTTACATTGTTACCACTATTATTCCAACAATATTTTTTTTTTACAATCTTCTATTTTTTTTTACTTGTTTACCACTATTATTTCAACAATATTTTTTTTCAAACATCTATTTTTTTTTTGAAAGTGTTACATTGTTACCACTATTATTCCAACAATATATTTTTTTTACAATCTTCTATTTTTTTTTTACTTGTTTACCACTATTATTTCAACAATATTTTCTTTACATATATCAATATTTTTTGTATTATTAATTTTTCAATGGCTAGTGGGGGAAATAGTTCAAGAAATTTGAACAAAGAAAAGGGTCCAATGCACAACTTGTTGGAACACGTTGGCGGTGATGTTAATTACGACCGATCATACCACGAGTTCCTTCAAGACCAATTTGGATCCGATCACCCTTCTAGTCCTAATCCTCCTCTAATAATTCCCGAATTCGACGGACTCAACCACGATCCCAATACCACAAATACTAATGAAAATCTATCTAACCCCCCACCCCCTTCAAATGATTTTTTTGCAGGTGAAGGTGAAGAAAAGCAGATGAAGTCCATCCTCTTCAGGGTGCATATGAAGAAAACGGAGTTAGATGGTGGATTTTTCCATATACAGTGCAATTACTGCTCCAAATCATACAAGACTGCCAAATCCTTTGGATATGGCACGTACTGGGCTCATATCAAAAGAAGTCACCCGTCCGAATTTGAGAAATCCAATAACCAAGCCCAAATTGCCAGGTACGCAACCTCTGGTAATCAATTATTTCATTATACGTCTGAAAAAAATAGGGAAGAATTAGCATTAATGGTTGCAGTAGAACACTTACCTTTTTGTTTTGGTGAGAAAGTAGGTTTTGTTAATTATTGTCAAAATGCATTAAATCCTGCAATGCAACGTGTTCCTAGATCCACTCTCACACGTACACTAAATGTCATTTTCAAAAAAGAAAAAAACATATTGAAATTTTTTTTTTTATCAATTTCAAGGTCGCGTTTCCATATGTGCCGACATATGGAGCGACAATTATGGTAGTCATTCATATTTGGGTGTCACATGTCATTATATGGACAATGACTGGGACATGCAAAAAAGAATTCTTGCATTTCGTGTTTTCGATGACTCACATTCAGCTCAAAATATTTTTCAACTCCTTAAAATCATTTTTCAAGAGTATAATATCCTAAACAAAATTTTTGCTATTGGCTTTGATAATGCTGCAAGTAATACCGCATCTATTCCTATGTTACAAGATTTGTGCAATCCCTATTTTGGGGGTAAATTATTTCATCAAAGATGTGCATGTCATGTTTTAAATTTGTGTGTTCAAGCTGGATTAACAGAGCTTTCTGCTTTTATTAGACCAATTAGAGATAGTATTAATTATATTTGGAGGCATAACAAAATCCAGAAACAATGGTTAAAATATTGCTCTCAGAATAATATGCGTCCCAAAAAATTTTCTAGAGATATTACCACTCGTTGGAATTCTACTTATAAGCTGCTTAATGAAAGTGTTGAATATAAGGAATTATTAGTTTCTTTTATTACTTATAACGTTCCTTCAATTTCTCTTCAATTGAACCATTGGAATGCATGTATAAAAATTCTTGAATTGCTACGTGTTTTTAATGATGCTACCAATGCTTTATCTGGTGTTTACTATCCCACTACTCATTTATTTCTTATTCAAAGTGTTAATATTGCTGGTGCATTTAGTGACTGTGAATTCGATATTCAATTGAGTCCATGTGTTGCAGCTATGAAAACAAAATGGCTAAATTATTATGGGGAGATTCCAAATATTTATTTGCTTGCACCGTGTTTTGATCCACGTTTTAAATTAGAAAGTTTACAGATTATTTGACTCATTATTACAAATGTTTAGGATTAGAAATTGATGTTCTTCATTATTGTGATTCCGTTAAGACTTTGCTTTATGAATTATACGATGAATATCTTACAATGTATGGTCCGTCTTTGAACTTGCCGGTTTCACAACCCCCACCCACATCTGGTGGTACTAGTACTTCCGCAAAATTTCAATTAAAGGGTTTAGGGGATCGACTGTTTTCCCAAAGAGCCAAAAAATTAAGAACATCTTCATCCTCATCTGTCTCTGAGCTTGACCGGTATTTAGAAGACACTCATGAATTTTTAGAAGAAAAATTTAGTCTCCAGGTTTGGTGGAAGACTCATCAACAAGATTATCCAATTTTGGCTATTATTGCCAAACAAATTCTTGGAACACCGGTTTCTACCGTTGCTGTGGAACAAGAATTTAGTGCAGGTGGAAATATTTTGGAACCAAGACGGTCGGTTATGCCTCCACAATCACTTGAAATGCAGGCCTGTGTTGATGATTGGACAAAGGCAAAATACAGACAACAAGAACTTCAGCCGGAGATAGTGAACGACTTCTTTGAAGATGACCAAACCACCGGTACGGAAGGAAGCGACTAGATTCCGTTCAAACTTCCAAACTCCAACACTGAGCAACTTATTAAAGGTAAAAGAACTACGTGGCCTTTGATTCCTCTACATTGGTGGAGGATACGTAGGCAACTTAATTGTGGTAAAAATTAAGTGCAAGGCCGGTTTTTTTTGTTTTTTTTTTTGTTTTTTGTTTTTTTAAATTTTAACTTTGTTACTTTGTAATATTGTTTCTTTGAATTGAGCCTTCAAGGCCAATCTCTTATTTTTTTTTTATTTTTTTTTGTGAAATTGTAAAGTTGTATTTATTAATAAAAGTGAATTTCTTTTCTTTTAAACATTGTTAAATACTTAAATACTTCAATGAAAATGTTTGTAATTATTTTTTTTTATTTTAAACTTTGTTCAATTGTAATTATTTTTTGGCAAGATTTTATATTTACAACCAATTTTTATGATTTATCTCACTTGGAAAAAAAGTTGAAAAATAAAAAAAATTAAAAATAAAAATAAAAACGAACCGAAACCGAAACCGTCCAAAACCGAAACCGAAACCATCCGAAACCGAAACCGAAAAACCGACGGTTACAAACCGCCTCCAAACCGTGAGCCACGGTTTCGGTTTCGGTTTTAGTGGATCTCCAAACCGAAACCGCCGGTTTCAAACCGAAACCGAACCGCGGCCACCTCTAGTTAAACTACCATATAATTTCATGGTTTTTGCTATTTTTATTTACTTGGAACCATAACTTTGATGGGAGACGTGGTCACGGGTTACCACGAGGAGTATGTGTCAAGGATCAAGATCTTCTACTATACTAATATTTTTCTTGATCTAAAATATTTGAGAATGTGAATTTATATTTAAATAAAATAAATTAAAGAAATAAATAACAATTATTGATTATACATATCAATAGATTTATTTAGGACATGACATAATAAAAATCAGCTCAGCAGAGGATCTAAATTCATGTGTCAATTGGATCAGATTCGGATCTCCAAATCCAATTTATTATTTTTTTTTTTTAGTTTTTTCCAAATTTTCAGATAATTTGTTCGAAAATTTTCGGATCCTATTCGGACCTATTACGTGCCCCATCCAAAAAAAAGTGTTATGTTCGGATAATTCATACTTAATCTTATTTGGATTTTTTCAGATTCGGTTATAGACATTTTGGATCAGTTCGGTTTTTCAGATAAATCTTTGGATTTCGTTTGGATCGGATTGGACTTTTCAGATTATGTTTTGAAGTTTTTGATAATCGGAATTTAAAATATAAAAAATTAATTCAACTCAAAATGCTGTGTCAGTGTCCAACACTGCCATGGTAAACTGCATGCATACACACTGCACAAAGTATGTATCAGTGTGTAATGTGTATGCACAAATATATATAATTCGTGTGTATCAGTGTCAAAAAAAAATTAATTCAACTGACAGAGAGAAAGAGAGGTTAATATATATATATATATATATATATCCAACTGATGTGACATCTTAATTTATTTATAAAAATCTAATAAAATTTAAATGAATGGATTAAATATTGATGTCACATCGTTTGAGTACCAGATTTAGATATCAAATTTGGACTAAATAATATTATTAAAAAATTAATTCAGCTAACAATCGTGTATAGGGATGGCAAATTTACCTGGCGGGGTCAGGTACTCGACCTTACTCGAGCCGGAAATCCCAGGTAAAACCCGGACATGCCTTACTTGGTGCTAGGTAAGGGTTGAAATTTTGACTTGATTTAGAGGTTGAGGTAATTATATTAATGACAACAAATATGACTCATAAGTTTGAAAAATATTAGAATAAAATTCATGGGGTTATAGCTGCAGCGACTGTGTTAGCTAGATATAAAATGGATTTGATAGATTATTTTTTTCCTCAGATATATAAGATTGATTGTGAACTTGAAACTCAAAGGATATTTGAACTTTGTAATGATTTGGTGAGTGAGTATCAAGCAAAGGAGAAGAGAGGTTTGGGTGAAGACATTGCTGAGTCCGGTGTCAGTTCTGATTTTACATCTAGTTCATCTTCTTCTTTTATGTGGGATGTGAATGGCTTTGAATCTTATAAGAGGAAACATGGTCGTCAATGTAAATTGACATCCGAACTAGAGACTTATTTTGAGCAAGAAGAAATATCAGAGTCTGAAGAGTTTGATATTTTGTTATGGTGGAAGATGCAAAAAGGTAGATATCCTATATTATCAAATATTGCTCGAGATGCTTTGGCAATTCCAGTATCCATAGTTGCTTCTGAGTCGGCATTCAGTACTGGTGGTAGAACTTTAAGTTCACATCGCAGCAGACTCCATCCACATATAGTTGAGGTATTAATGTGCACCCAAAACTGGATATGGGCTCAAAGATGAGGTAAAAAAAATCACTTCAACTTATATTTATCTCATAATTGTTCTTTTTTTAATTGTTTCAATTAATTTATTTTTGTTAGGTCTTATTCCTGAAGATGAAATTTTGAGAGGAGTAGTGATGGATGAAGATAATGATGAATAGCCACAAACTATGAAAGTGATTATCAAGTGATTGTTATAGAACATTTATGTAATTGATGTTGATTATCAAGTGATTGTTATAGAACATTTATGTAATTGATGTTTTTGTAATGCTATGTGAGACTCTTTTTAATTGTTTTAGCTTTTATTGGATTGGATTGGGATCCAATGAGCAACTCTTACTATGATAAATGTCAGGCAAGCATGTCTTTTTTGTTATCATTGGAGTTGGAAAAATATTGATACCATTATTTGTATCAAACAAAAGCATAACAGTAGCATTATATTTATATAGCATTATATACCATTATTTGTATCAAACAATACCATTATCTGCTCAAACAATATCCAAAATTCAAGTACAAATTTAAATATAATTATATAGAATTATATAGCATAACAGTAGCATGTAGCAGCCTTGAATTATATAGAATTATTCATTCTTTCAAGGGCGAAATATATAATCTCTTATTGTAAATTTAAATTTTTGTTTATAAGTTGTATATAATATATTAGCTAATTTAACTAAGAATAAAATATAAAAAAAAACCGGGTAAAAACCTGGTAAAATCTAGGTATAGATACCCAAAAACCTGGCCGAGTTTATCCGGGCTGGGTACCCGGACTGTCAAAACCCGGGTACTCAGCCGGGTCCGGGTATACCCGTCCCGGACCTGGGTTTTTGCCATTCCTAATCGTGTATATACTATATATGTGTCCAATACTCTACATGCACACTAATTGATTCAACTGACAATTGTGTGTATCAGACTATCAGTGTCCAATATTGTTACTGTCCAAGGTATTCATTTTTTTTCCAAATTATATATATATATTTTAAATGTTTTGAAACTTCGCATTTGACCGGATATATCAGGATTCAGATTCGGACAGATCCAAAATTAGACTAGATTGAATTCGGATTCATATTGGATCGGATCCGAATTTGGAAAATCCTCAGATTTTGATTATTCGAATCTAATTCGTATTTTTCTAATCCATATCCGAAAACCGTATTTGAATAGCTATGGATTTGGACTTTTTTTTTGTCTGAATTTTTGATCCAGATCATCCGATGTGATTAGCACCTCTACCAAAAGGCTATGACCATGACCAACAGTTTTTGCTATTGATAGTGTAGTATTTATGGACCAACTATGGTTGCGCACTTGCGCTTATATGATATACTTAGTCAATATTTTCTCTTATTAAACAAAATTAATTCTTATATGATATACTTAGTCAATATTTTCTCTTATTAAACAAAATTAATTATTATAAGTTTACTACTGGCAATTATTAAGAGAGATTTTCGATAAATTTAAGATGATTTTTTTATTTCCTTGGGAAGATTGATTTAAACTTCAGTTTCAGACCTCAACTATCCATTATTGACCACAAGTTAAGAAGATGATTTTTAGTAAAATTTTAAAATTCGATTCACATTTACCTGATTTAGATTATCTGTTATGAGACTGGTAAATTTATTTGAGTATTTCATATATTCTAAAAGGGTTTGATCATTAAAAATTGTTTAATTAATTAATTATATATATATATATATATATATATATTTGGAAGGATTGTTTAATTATATACTGATCTTCAATGAATAAATGGGTTTTTATAATTTAGTCCCTATATAATTGGAAAACGTCAATATTTTACTTGATATTTGATTTTTAATCAAACTGGTCTCTAAATAATTAAAAATAGCTCATTTTAGTCTTAAAGTTAGTCAAACGTTGTCAAAACTAACATTTAGAAAGCAGAAAATCCATTACGTCTATTTTGACCTTAGAATATCTCCAATGCAAATATTCATTTTTGAGTTTATAAATAATGCCATATCAGCATTTCTATTCATTATGGACCCACTTTTGACAAAAAAAAAAAAATTAGAAAAATACATATTAACATCTCCAATTCAATTATCTAAAGTCAAATATGCATCCATTTTATGATCAATCATAATAAAACAATTATTCCACTATCTCTCCTCTTTTATTTTTCAATTAAATGAGCTTTAATCTTAGGGATTTTAGCAAAAATGCCTGGTTTTATGGGGCAATTTGCAAATCTACCCTAAAACCTAAATCAATTGCAAAAATGCCCTGAAATGACCTTGTTACCCTGAACTTAAACAATCCAATTTCACTCACGTTTTCCCTAACCATCTCTAAGCCTCTTGCCACCCCATCCTGATATCTCCCTATCTCGTTCCAGCCACAATCACCAACATTGTCGTCAAGTTGCCTATCCTACCAACCGTCGCCGTTGACTTTGCCTTTGTCAAACATCATGCTGTCTTCGTCACAACATCTTTGTTGGATTCGTCGGTGAGTTGTAAGTTGCAACGTCAACATCTTGCTGTCTTCGTCTTCATCTTCATCGCAACGTCAACAACACGTCGGCGTCGTCTCTGGTCGTCCTCTCATTCCGATGCAGCCATACTTCGCCGATTTGGGTTCCATTTCAGGTCTTTTGAGTTTCGAACCCTAACACTTAGGATTTTGTGGTTTTGATTTGAAATTATTGTTTGGGTTTTTAATTTTGATGTTTGTATTGGTTGAAATTAGTTTGTTCATAGAGACTGTCTTATGCTTCGCCGATGACTTGATGATTGGTTCTTAATGAAATGTAGGAGGTTAGAGAATGAGGATGGTTGCTTTGGTTTTCTCAAAATGAAATTTTAACCCAAAGTTTTAGATTCTTTGATGTGAACAACAATCAATTTGTAGAAACTAAGTTATTTTGTATTGATTTAGTTAATTAGAAATGAGATTGGATCAACCCTTATATAGGTTGGAATCCTAACTACTATTACATGTGAATACTTACTAACAGTTGTGTGCTGTCACCCAAACATTATTGCACAACAACCAACTACAAACCACAAACAATTACCAATAGACAACTACTTGGTTTAAATCCTACATAACTCCCCTTAAACCAAGTTTTCCGTAACTCATCATGCCCAAAGTTTTCTTCAATTTTAGAAATGAATCGACCTTGAATGGCCTCGTGAATATGTTTACAAACTGCTCCTCGGAACGGCAGTACTTAATCACGATCTCATTGTCTTTCACCAAGTCTCAAATGAAATGAAATGAAACTTGATGTCAATGTGCTTACTTTTACCATGAAAAACTGGAATCTTTGTTAGTGAAATGGTGGACTTGTTATCGCAGTAGATCACTATAGGAGCCTCATGTTGATGCTTTAAGTCATAAAGCATTCAACGCAACCACACAGCCTGTGTAGCGCCACTAGCAACTGCAATATACTCAGCTTCCGTAGTCGATAAAGCAATCACCTGCTGCTTTTTCGATGAGTAAGAAAATACTTCGGAACCCAAATGGAATGCATATCCAGAAGTACTCTTCCTTTCCTCCATATCACCTGCCCAGTCACTATCTGTGTATCCCACAAGTTCAATCCTATCAGCAGAAAGAGTAAAAGATACCAGCATCTAATGTACCTTTCACATATCGCAAAATACGCTTGCCGGCTAACAAGTGAGATTGCCTTGGAGAATCCATAAACCTACTGATAAACCTAACTCCATATGCAATGTCAGGTCTAGTAGAAGTTAAGTATCTCAAACTACCTACTAGCCTCCAAAAGATGGTAGCATCAACTAGCCCACCAGACGCATCTTTCGCTAACTTCAATCTTTCTTCAACGGGAGTAAGAATCGGCTTACATCCCTCCATCTTAAATTTCTTCAACACATCACCGCCATATTTTTTCTGACATAAGAAAATGCCATATTTCATCTGACTCACCTCAATACCGAGGAAGTAGGATATCAACCCTAAATCTGTCATCTCAAAATGACCAATCATTTCTTTCTTGAAATTTGCTATCATATCAAGGTTATTGCCGGTAATAATCAAATCATCAATATACAAACACACAATGAGAATATCTCCATATGGATTCGACTTTATGTACATAGGTGCTCGTAAGGACATCTCTGAAACTCATGCTGAATAAAGTATGTGTCAATGTGTGTATACTATG
Organism: Acer negundo; assembly: GCA_035582765.1. Lineage (NCBI taxonomy): Eukaryota > Viridiplantae > Streptophyta > Magnoliopsida > Sapindales > Sapindaceae > Acer > Acer negundo. The sequence goes on along the minus strand of CM069241.1, from coordinate 29,864,337 downwards.
CCCTGGGTGCCTGCTTCAACCTATATACGGCCTTCTTCAACTTGTAGACCTTCTTTTCTTGCCTCATTTTCACAAAACCTATCGGTTGGTGAATGTAGACTTCTTCCTCTATCTCACCATTCAAGAATGTCGATTTGACATACATCTGGAAGATCCTCCAATGATTCTGTGCAGCAAGAGACACAATCAAGCGAACGGTGTCAAGTCTAGCAGCCGGTGCAAAAACCTCAAATTAATCGATCCTTGGTTTCTGCTTATAGTCTTTAGCAACCAGACGTGCTTTATAACAATCCACCTCACCGTTTGACTTGTATTTTGTCTTATACACCCATTTAACACCAATGATATGCTTACCATGAGGCAAATCAGTAAGCTCCCATGTGTTATTCTTCTCAATTGCACATATCTCCGCATCCTTTACTTTTATCCAGCAATCATCTCGAGTAGCATCTTCATATGTGATAGGATCACAATCTGCAAACAGTGCGAAATTCACCAACTCTTCATTAGTTGGGTAGTCATCATTACTTAGAACATAATCATGTAAATGAGCTCGTAAGGCCCGTTGGCGTTGTGGACGACTAGAAGATTCTACTGGATATGGAGTTACACCAGGTGGTGGTGTCACAAGGGTAGGTTCCTCCTGACCAATCTCTTTCAGATCAACATTAACGTATGAAGAGCTCCCCTTACTACTAGACCGATCCCAACAGCCTTGCTAATCAAAGCTAACATCTCGACTGATAATTACCTTCCCGGATACCGGATTATATAGCTTGTATCCCTTTGTCTTCTAACTGTAGCCGAGGAAGATGGACTTCTCTGCCTTATCATCAAGCTTCTTCCTCAAAACATTAGGTACATGAGCATAGCAAATACAATCGAACACTCTTAGGTGTCCAATATTGGGTTTACGTCGAGTCCAAGCTTCCTATGGAGTCTTTTCGAGAACACTTCTAGTAGGGCACCTGTTCAACAAATAGAACGCACAAGCAACAGCATCACCCCAAAAACCTTTAGGTAATTTCTTCAAGTGCAACATACACCTAACCATATCCATGATTGTTCTATTCTTCCTCTCAGCTACTCCATTTTGCTGAGGAGTGTATCTAGCTGTCATCTGATAATTAATGCCATGATTATGTAAGAAACCATCGCAGACAATATATTATATGCCTCTGTCCGTTCTCAAAGTCTTGATAGATCTTCCACACTGCTTCTCAACATTCGCCTTAAATATTTTAAAGGCATCACAAGCATCTAACTTTTGCTGCAAGAAATACACCAAAGCTTTCCTACTAAAGTCATCAATAAAGGTAATAAAATACCTGAAATTTCCATTTGACGGAACCTCCACTGAGCATAAGTCTGAATGCACCAGCTCCAAGGGCTTACTGGTACTCCATGCCTTTCCTATGGGAAACGGGTCTCTGTGCTTTTTTCCTAAGACACAGGTCTCTCAAACTTTATCCGAGGAATAAATGGAAGGTAATCCTAAAACCATCTTCCTAGATGCTAGCTGTTTCAGACTTCTAAAATTCACATGGCTAAACCGTATGTGCCACAACCAATTCTCATTACAAATCATTGAACTAAAGCAAGGTAAACTATCACTGTTAATAAGCAGCGGAAACAAACGATTTTGTGACATTTTTACCTTTGCTATTAACCCTTTCTGTGCACTATTGATAGTGCAAATTCCTTCATGGATCCGTATGTCATATCCTTTCTCTGAAAGTTGTCCCACACTCAATAAGTTTTTGTGGAGATTTGGGATAAACAGTACATTTGAGATGGCATTCTGGGACCTATCCTTCAAGGTGATAGAGATTTTACCTTTCCCCATCACTGGCACCGTTGTGTTATTCCCAAACTTCACTAATGAAGTAAATGATTCATCTAACTTAGTGAACAGCTTCTTCTCACCACACATGTGATTGCTGCAGCCTGAATCCAGAAACCAGTTGTTCTTGGCTTCATCTTCTGCCATGTTGCATGCTAGTAATAATGTTTTTGAACCATCTTCTACAACATTTGCTTGGAACTCTTGCTTTCTAGATCTGCACTCAGCCCTGTAATGACCAAATTTTTACAATTAAAACACTGAACCTGAGATTTATTCCTCTGATTAGTGTTGTTGTTGTTGCTGTTACTCCCTCTGCCTATTCCCTGGCTAGAACTGGAAGCACCTCCTTGTCTGTTCTGCGAGTTCTGACCCCACTGTCTAGACTTAGAATTCCTCTGAGTCTCGTCTTTGTCTTTCTTAAGACTTAACTGGCTTTGTAAAGCCTCCTCCACCTCAATTTTAGACTTCTCATCCAAACGTTGTTCATGGGCTTGGAGTGAGCTCATCAGCTCATCCAATGTCATCGTCTCGAGATCCTTAGACTCTTCAATGGAAGTCACCTTGTACTCAAACTTTGAATTTATTGTTCGGAGAATCTTCTCCATAATCTGAACATCTGAAATCGCCTCACCATTGGACTTCATCTGATTAACAAGGACCAATGTCCATGAGATATAATCTGCCACCTTTTCTGTTTTCATCATTTGAAGAAGCTTCAACTGCCTCCTTATAGTCTGTAAGCAAACTTTCTTCACTTTTTCAACTCCTCTGTACATATTCATCAAAATATCCCATGCTCTTTTTACTGAAGTTGCATGTGCGATTTTCTCAAAAATCAATAGATCCAGCGATTGGTTGATGTAAAACCTTGCCTTCAGATCCTTCCGAGTTGTTGCAGCATCTGCTGGCCCAACAATACCGTCAGAAACAATAGTCCACAACTCTTGGTATTCGAACAAAAGTTGCATCTGGACCCTCAAATACTCAAAATTTATCTTTCCATCAAATTTGGTATTTGGGGCTGAATTGAATTATTTCCATTATTGAAGGTCGCCATTTGTAATTTGCTAAATATGGGTACTATTTGTAAATTTACTAGAGAGGGATATTATGTGTAATTTGCCAAATAATATATATATTTGGTCATGTGATTCTGATCAGACCAAAAACAAAAGCCAAACACGCCTTTGTCTTCTCTCCCAACGCTATTTCTGATACTTTTTCAAAATTATCCTCTGATCTACTATATTTCTCTCTTTTCCGGTGACTTTTCCGGTCAAGTGTTGACTCGGTCTTGCTTTAGCAAGGATGACTAGCAACTTCGACTAATCAATGATTGTCAACTCGTCTGAAACGGTGACAAACAACGAAACGTCATGAAACTGAAACTCCTTCTATTCATCGTCAATGGTGTTGGATTTGGACTCCGGTCACCTAGGGTTTGTTCCCGGTCATCTTCTGAAGATTTTAGTGGTGGTGGTGACAACCCACTCTCCCGGTGGTCGGCGGCTTATGATGGTGGTGATGACTGACTCTAGTAACTTCTCTTTTTTCGTCTGAACCTTCTTCGCCTGGTTACGAAACAAATTCCTCTGAACCTCTCTTGGTTCAAATCCGGCACCGGTGAGTATTTCCGGCTATCCAATTCCCAATTGGAATCTGGCTCAGATGATTCCCTCACATTGTATCTCTCACACTCTCAGTCTTTACCACTCACATTCACATTCAAGCTCTGATACCAAATGTGAACAATAATCAATTTGTAGAACCTAAGTTATTTTGTATTTATTGAGTTAATTAGAAATGAGATTGGATCAACCCTTATATAGGTTGGAATCCTAACTACTATTACATGTGAATACTTACTAACAGTAGTGTGCTGCCGCCCAAACATTATTGCACAACAACCAACTACAAACCACAAACAACTACCGACACACAACTACTTGGTTTAAATCCTACATTTTAGCACATTTTTGTTGCTTTGAACTCAGTTTTAACTGTAATAATATAAATTGTTTTGGTTTGGAAAAAGTGAGCGATCCTTCAATTTTACTGGGTGCCACTGAAGGCAACGACTCATAATCAAGGATTCAAGGAAGAGCTTGAACAATTATGCACTGATGTTGTTTTTGTAGCTAGAGAGGGTGTTGCTCAGGTTAATTTATCTTTCTCATATATCTCATCTCAAGGTTTATATTTAGCTTGGCTTTCTCTGAGTCAAACGATAACTAACCAATTATGCTGCTGATTACTGTGAAGTAATTTTCTTGAATGCCAAAGAGAAAAAAAAGTGAGTTTCAATTGGTCGTAGGTAGCTTTTGTTTTGCTGCAGCTGGGTTTTCAGAAGCTTGGACATAAGAGCTTCCACAGAAAATCATTGCAGAGTACTGAAATCATGTCCCTCATTTGGCAAATTAAACAATATGATAGTTTTTTTTTTTTTTTTGGAAAGAAGTACCTTGTATAAATGATGAACCTTTGTATGTAAATAATGTCACTTGATGTATAAATTTTCAAAAATACAAAAAAAAAAAAAAAAAAGTATATGTACATGCAATATTTATATGTTGTGATTGTGACTTGTGTGAACGATGTAGAGACTGTTGTGTGACTATTAGAAGTGTTATATTTGCAGGGACCGAAAAAAATATGGATTTGTTGAAAATTCAAATAAAAATCCGTCAAAATTTCGTTAATTATGTACTATTGTGGAGGTCTGTAACAGTCTCAGGATTTTCCATTCTCCACCCCAATTCAAAACCAAATGTATATTTTTCATCGTCAATCCTGAAAAATAATTAAACAAATATTATCAATCATTAAAATATTAATTATTTCAAAGAACATAAATGGAAAAAACAAAATTAAGCATGAAAAAAAAAATTGGACATTTTTGAAAAACCATCAGGTCGGGGGAACCGACATCAAGTCGGCTTGACCCGATGATTTTTTCATCGGGCCAAAGGGACCATCGGTCCCTCCAACACGATGGTTTTTTCCATATTTGAAAAACCATCGGGTCGGGGAGACTGATGTCGGGCCACCTTGACCCAATGAAAAAAAATCATCGGGTCAGGGCGACCCGATGTCGGGTACTCTGGCCTGATGGTTTTTCAAATAGTTAGTAATAGGGTGTAGTTATGATTAATGGTATTGAAGTCATTTTAAGGGCATTTTTGCAATTAATTTGGGTCTTAGGTTAGATTTGCAATTCAGTCCCTAAAATAGGGCAATTTTACTAAAAACCCTTAATCTTATTAGTAGAAATAGTTAGAAATCATAGTCAGCATTTCTAAGAGAGTTTCTAGAATTAAAAACTCAACTTCATATTCTCTAACTTTTTTTTTGCCACATCATCTTCATATTCAACTTAGATAATAGCATTGGAAAAAGTTTTTCTAACTTTTTTAATATCTATCATATATGACACTCCATTTTCTCCATATACATAATAGCATTGGAGATGCTCTTAGACTTTAGAAGGATATCAATCTTGTTCCAAAAAATATATATATTGATTTCTATTTAGTTTTGTTTAATCTGTTTTAAGTTTTTTATTATTATTATTTTATTTTATTTTTTATATATATATTCAATCTCCACCGTCCATCTCTGAGATGGAATGTGGAGATGCATCTATCTATTTTTTTCTTTATTTTTTAAAATTATATTTAATTTTATTTTAGTGGATATCCATCAATCTATTTATCAATTTTTTAATTTTTTTTTTTATCAATTATGGAAAGAAAAAACTATTTAATTAAAGGGAAAATTCATCTTTCCACTCGTCCATCATTTATTTGGGGTTAAAAAAGACTTTTACCTAATTTTGTGACAGTTGACTGTTAGTTTGACTTACTTTAGGATTGAAATGAGTTATTTTTAATTATATATGGATCAGTTTATTGAAAGATCAAATAATAAGTAAAAATCTGACGTTTCACATTTTTTTTTTTTTTTTTGATAAGGTTGTTGGGGATTAGAATCAACCGCATCCCAATATATTATTAAAGATAAAGAAAGAGAACAAAAGAAAAAAAAACAGAAGAAGAAAAACAAATCAACAGAACCTAAAAGAAGGTTTACTATAAAAATCATTGAAAATAAAGGAAGTGCAAAATTTCGGAGCGGTCCACCATCATGTAGGAGAGACAATATCGGGGCTCCTGGATGTTAAACTATCTGCAACTTGGTTACCTTTCCGATAAATATGAGAGACAGCAAAGTACATTTGAGAGAATAAGCTTAAACATCTATCTCAAGCAGGGCGTCAACGCCAAGGAACCTTATGAGATCTAGAACAAAGGATAGCCACTATAAAAGTCGAATCGCTCTCCAACCATAACCAACGCCAGCTAAAAGTCCAAGCATAATCAATTGCATGGATGACAGTGGCCAATTCAACCTCATAATCAAAGTAGACACCAAGAGGAATAGTAAAACAACCTTTAACGAAACTCTTGCATGTACGAAAAACCCCTGCACAACTAGCAAGACCAGAACTACCAAAAGCAGCCCCGTCCGTGTTAACCTTAAGACAACTCGGCAGGGGGAGGATGCTAATTAACCTCTAAAATATGAGAAGTCTTGGAAGGACGACCAAAGACCTAAAGCCGCTAAAGAGTCTGAAGCTCAATCACTGAATTCTTCATAGTGCTAGACTGAAGAGAGTCTGCCTTACGAACAGAACACAAAATTAAGGAAACAGCATTGGTAAAAACACGCATGCCACTCTCAAAGGTAGCTTGATTTCGAAGAAACCACAGCACCAAGAAAACCGTGATGATAGAAGGCTAAAGAGCTTTCAACTAAATGCGTTAAAGACAACCCTCATCGCCTCCTGCTAAAGGTCCAAAAAAGTACCATCCAACTTAAGCTTATGACTAAACATAGAGGATACAACATCCTACAACCCATGAACAAACGAACAATCAAGAAACAGATGTCTTAGGTCTTCCTCTGCAGCACAGCAAAACCGACAACGAAATGGGGATATATACACAACACAATGTCCATAGGAATCTTAACATGAAATAAACGCCAAACAAAGACAGAGCGAGAAAGAGGAATAAATGACACACAAATCTGCTTACCTAAAATAATAGAACTCTTAATCTCTGAAAGAGAGTCATAAGGGGATTTATAGGAAACAACACTATCTAGAGAACAAGTTTAAACTAACGAGTTTGGATTAGTGCTCACCATCACCTTCTCAATCTCAGAAGCAACATTCGGATGAGAAGTTTGAAAAAAAACAGGAATATCCCAACTTGTAGCATTCGAATAAATGTCCCCCATAACAAAATCCAAATAAGGCTATAATGATGAACTATCCTCAACCAAATCAATCAACGGATCTCCTAACCAATTATCCGTCCAAAATCGAACATTGGAGTGACGACCAACCAACCACATAGTCTAAAGCATTATGGGAGTATAATGCAATTTTAGCCCTGGCCAAACAGAAAAAACAACATACCAAGTTCTTGGTCTATGATCTTGGGTGAAAAAATGAGCCTAAAGTTATGTGAAAACGAAGGACTTCTCAATCAACATCCTCAATGTGAACTTCTTAAGCATAGCCTTGTTAAGAATACCAAAATCTTTAACACCAAGACCACCACCATCCTTAGGCTTGTAGCAAGACTTCCAAGCAATTTGGATAGATTTACGACCATCAATCGAACCAATCTAAAATAAATTCTGAATAGCAGCATTTAAATCTTTCAAAAGAGAAGAAGACCAATGATAAACTTGAAAGGAATGCAAGAAGAAACTCATAATCACTGAGTTAATAAGAGGACTATCATTGAAAGAGAGAAACATTTCCACGATTCCAATTTACTTTTAATTTTATCAACTCATGGGATCAACCATCGCCGTTTAGGAGCACCAATGTAGAGAGGGACCCCCAGATATGTCATTGAATCACCACCCTTATGCATCCTAAACATTGAGAGAAAATCAGTAATCTGAGGCCTAGAGATGCCTCTGCCAAAGAAGATGGAAGATTTTTCTCAATTAACACATTGACCTAAGAGAGAGCCATAAACCGCAAAAGCATTTAAAATCACTCATAAATTCTGAGGAGAAGCTCAGCAAAAGAGGATAATATCATTGGCATAAAGAAAATGTGAAGGAGCATACATCCCAACCGAAGAAGAGATATAAGTCATATAGTCCGAGTCTACTAGATAAGTAAAATATCTACTCAAAAAACTTGCACCAAACAAAAAAGCAATGGGGAGAGTGGATCACATTGATGTAAGTCACGCATCGGAAAATAAAGAGTTTTATTTGAAATTAATCAATAAAATTAAGAACGATAGGTTTCAAAAAATTTCTATCGTCATCTTAGGACCTTTTATATATACACGAATATGAGGAAGAGATTTGTTTTCATACCTTTGAAGAACACTCATTCGTTTTCTTTTCGATCCAATAGCACTAAGCATTTCTAGCTATGCCCCACGATCTAGCAATTGTGTGTAGGCACATCACGGATTCCGGGAGCGGTTGAATAGAGGCTTGATAGAACTGGAAGACAACACCCTGCTTACCCTTGATGAATTCGACCAACCCTAGTATGAGAGAAAAAAATTTCTTTTTTTTCTTTTCCTTCTATAGTTGCCACCCGCCTCTATTCTCTATAGGGTTTCGAATAGTTTCTTTTTCCTGATAAATATATCTTATATACTAGGAACCTACGGTTTAGTAAATCCAAATTAAAATAGGATTCCAAATCTTTTTTTAATTATTACTTTTACTAGGGTTTGAACCTTTGACCTATTTAGAGTAAACAAAAATAATCACTTATTATTTTATTGCTCTTGTCAATGTTAGAAACTAAAACCTCCATGAGAGAGTTAATAATTCTTAATTATTAATATGTCAATTAAATAATCATATTATTTAATAATATTTAATTCAACAATTAAATAATATATTAATTAAATAATCACATCATTTACTTAATTCCCAAAATATATTTTAAGTTATTTTCGTAACACAATTAATTGGACCATCCAATTCACCGTGAGTCTTATTACTATCAATCGTATAAGACTAGCAATAGGACCTAATGTGCCCACATTTTTGAGCTCTAGTAACACTTAGAAAAAATTAATTAAACTCTTTAATTAATATTTTACAATTATTAACCTTGGAGTTATTCCACTAAAAACCCAAGGTTGTACTCTCGTCACTGTAGATGTTTTACACAACCAATTTATCGGTGTCCATTGATATATCTATTACATATGGTATGATCCTCCATAAGTAGTTCATAATTAGAGCTATGTCAAAAAGTCCGTTATACCTCTCTAATTATATCTTTTCCTTTAAGTACCGTTGATTCTCTTGAATGATTATATCCTTCATTCCTTTACAGAAGAAAGAGAAAGCTCTTACTCGTTCAAACCCTAAATCAACCCTTAAGGGAACTACTTATCTACTTCTCATAAGAAGGAGTGAATTCCACTATTGTGTTCATACCTTCCCAACCACAAGCTAAACCGTGATTCCAAGATACAGAGATATTGGCCAAGAATGATATTCCAATCTCACCCATGGTAAATCAAAAACCACTATCTAACCTGAAGGAGTAAGTAAGATACTCAAGATTTAGATCACTCATATATAGCCTTCATTAGTCGATATATATGAATCTTTTCAACTAACGGATCTTAGTGACAGATTCATATAGATCGTGGCCCAATCGATATATATGTGGGATTTCTTCTACAATGACATCTTGAAATTCTTGAAACACCGATTAGAGCATTGGATGAATCTCGATTTTGTTGTTATTTGCCTCAAAAATAACAAGTGCATAAGCTGTCTTACTTTCCTCTGCTAAAATAAGAAAATCAGATGTAGAAAGGAAAATACTTCATTCGCTTCTCAAAGGTTTCGAGATTCCATCTAACTTACTAAGACCTAAGATGATTTAAACCAATTATCTTCCTCAACATGGGAAATATTCAAGCTTTGCCGGATAATCAAACTCTCACCTTTATCACCATAAGTGATTTCTTCATCAAATTGCGGCCCATCGTCGTCGATTAGTTCATCTTCTTCAATCAGATAGTCCATATTTTCCTTCACCAAAGAAACTATCTTTCGATTTGGGCAATCAGACGCAATATGGTATATTCCTTGACATTTGAAACATTGAATCGAAGAAGAACAATTAGAACTGCTTACTGCCTCTTCTTGCTTGCGTGTTGCTTTTGGAGTTGCACCAGCATTTATGGAAGAAACAACTTTGGTTGTGGACACTGATGCCTGATTAGTGTTATTTTCTCAAATCTAAGATCTTAAAGAACCACCACGACTTTCCTTAACTTGTTTCTCAACCTTTAATGACAGCTTGACGACATCGTTATAAGTTTAATATGGTTGTAATTGCATAATATTGCAGATGTCAATCCAAAGGCCCCCAAGATAACGAGCAATGGTTTTCTTATTAGGTTCAGTTAGATCGCAAAGCATACGTTTATTATCAAATTTGACATATACTCCTCCATAGACAAATCTTTTTGTTTGAAATTATGGAACTTTAGAAAAGAATCTTGACAATAATTTTCTAGCATGTACTTCCTCTTCAATTGTTGCTCATCTTTTGCCATGTTTCAATATGCAATTGTCATTCTCGAGCCCATTGTTTCTTGAGATTTTCCCACCAAATTGAAGCATGTTTCTTCAATTTGATAGCCACTAACTTCACCTTGCGATCTTCATGTACATCTTTATAATCAAATACTCGCTCCACAATATTGTGCCAATCATTGAATTCTTCAAGTTGTATTTTTCCTTTGAATTCTAGAATATCAACCTTGACATCAAAAATTGGTCAAAAAAAAATTATTCATCTGGCGATGCCTAAAATTATTCCCATCATTTGATGCTCAATTGTAGCCACGACCAATGGGATTGGTATTTTCTTCATCTCTTGGTTCATTTCCTGAATCGTGACGAGACTCATCATGTTCCAGAGGTTCGAAGTGCTCAAGACGCTGCTGGAGTTGTTGCACTTGTCTTCTAAGATCATCCACTTCAATGTCACGCAGATCTCGTTCACGATTTGGTGGTTCATGTCGGTTTTGAGGTTGGTGACTCTCATGAACTCCACGCCTCCCAATCATGATCGAATAGTGCCCTGATAAAAAACTGACATAGTATAAATGGAGATTAAAATAGAAAATCCAAAATGAACACTCCAAAATAAACAACTCAACACTCTAAGGAATCCACCTAATAGATAAAATTCGGAAAGATAGGAAGAATACACTCTTCACTAAATTAATATTAGAATAAATTCTCGTGATTTTTGGATGCTTTATTTCATATGGGAGAAGGGATTTATATAGTGTCATGGAACATCCTTCCACGGATAGGTTACATGTATTTATTAATAAGCACCAACGTAAATAAAAGCACTGAACTAACTTGAATTAAATGAGATTTATGCTTCATGTGTTGATTGAAATAAACCATGTGCTAGTTGTATTAAATGAAGGAGTTAAGTTTCGGTGTCAATTTACCTCAATTGATTGCACTAACATATTCTCAACAGATGTGACCTCGCTATGAGTTAATTTTAAAATCTCTAATTGTTTTCTACATCTCTTGAAACTCCATCAGTACATTTATGCCTTCTCGTCTCTAATTTTGATGGAAAGTAATAAATTTTTGCATTATGTTTAAATAAGAACACTTTTTAGTCCATTAGTTCTTAGCTTATGACGGAATGTGTATGGTTCAGTTTGATTCAAGTTTCAATCCAACTGAAACTACCCATTAAATACAATAATAATACATTAAAATTAATACTGTTACGATCACCATATCACATAAAAAAAAAAAAAAAACAGAGCAGTAAGAGATATGAAGAAAAGTATCCTCAAATGATTAGAGAGGATAGAAGAAGTAATGAACTTATACTTTATGAAAGTAGATGTGAAATAAGTAGAAAAAGCTTTCAAATGATAACTGGTTCATTTGGGTCAACTAATCAGAATTGTAAATGATCGAGCCATTGCAATACTAGATTTTGGCCTCCCTTTCCTTTGCTTTTGTTCTATTCTCAGGTAAAACTGAGTGTTTAATGGCTCGGTTGAGGCTTTTGCATGTTATCATTAATAGTAGGGGTGTTTTGGTATAAGAGAGAAGATTCCATGGCATAAAGTGTAATTTTAAGGAGTTGGAGCCTTGATGATGATATTGTCACGGTTGACTTGCCATTTTAGAAGACAGCGGCAGCCAAGCAATAGGAATTCTCATGGTTGAAGAGCCGACCAACCGCATCACACATGTGACAGCAAATTCTGAGGTTGATATGCCGTCTTGCCCAACCGCGACAGCCACACGACAGAAACTTTCACGGTTTAACTGCGCTGAATCCCATGCGCATCATAGAAGTCCAAGGCATGCCGCGGTGGAAGTGCCGTTTTGCCAAACCACGTCACACGCACAATAGAGAATTTCACTACTAAACTGTCGTCTTGCTGGACTGCGAAAATCATGACAGCAACAGTCTATTGGGATGACTTTCTAGAAGGATTGTTTTGCCATATTTGGAACCCATATAAATAACTCTCTTTAATTTTTCAGATGAAATCATCAGTCACACGAGTATTCCACACCCAATAGCCTTTCATACTTTTTCATCATCTCTTTTCACATATTCCTCTTTACACATTCATATCCATCCATCCTTGGAAGATTTGGAAGTAAGAAGAAGAAGAATCTCAAGACAAGGAAGCTCAAATGGCATATTTGGGTTTTCTCTACTCCTTTATCTTCTCTTCTCTTTTTCCATTGATGTGTAAAAACCTTTAGCTAGGGAATTGATGTAACCATATTGGACTACTCTATACAATTAATTAGTCTACTTTTCTTAATTCAATTCGATTTTAGTCTTATTTATTGAATTAATTGTTCTAATCTTTTTACTCATGTTGTGTTGTGACCACAATTGATGTGGGTTTATGGATTAGTTTACATAGGAGGTTGGGGTTTAGATGTAGATGATCTTTCCAATTGAATCTCAACCACAAGCTTAGTAAATGGGAAAGTTGATATATGCATAACCTTGCTATATTAACTTGGTTTAGAGTTTTATGTTAAATAGGGGTATTGACCATTGCTTATTACATCACCTTGTGTGAGTAATGGGAAAGACCTAGAACTTAATGGATTTATCTTAAATAAGCCCTAAAATTGGATTAAAGTGCTTAATAAGACTAATTGCGAGCGTTGAGTGGTCTAAGAACGGTTGCATCGATTTCCTAGTGTCTTCTCCCATACATTTCATTCCTTGTGTGTGTTGTGCTTAGTCTAATTTTTATTTACAAGTTTGCAATTAAATCATTTTCAAACAATCCAATTGTTTTCCAAAACCAAGCATTATGCAAATTAACTTTTCGCACTTAGAGTAGATTTTTCTAGATTTGTTAGTATTTGACTGATATAATCGTCGATCCCAACGAACGAACTTTTATTTTCAATTGAACAAAATTTACTGCATCAATAAAAGGAAAACTAAGAGTATATAAACAAAAATGTTTATATTTTTTCACTCATCATCAAACTGTGAGTAAATCTCACTCACTTAAAACCCTAAAATTCACAAAACAACAAAGCAAAATGCAAAAACATAGATCTCTCAAGTTATCTCAAGTTGATTTCATTTGAAAGTGTACCTGAGCAGCTCTGTAAGCAACGTAGTTTCCTCCGCAGCAGCCTCCCTTTCGTCACAAACCAATCGAAATCTCGGCCTCAAGGATGGCCTCTCCGTCTTCGTGAAACCATTGGCTGCCAATTACGCAGCGTTGTGGCATTTCTAGCACCGCCTCTCAGTATTTCTCTCCGTTCCGTCGTCACTGTAACTGTCATTGTCGCAAGCACTCCTAGGGATTTCGTGGAGTTGGCGAGCAAAAAGGCGGTTGTTGAGAATTTTCAATTTTGCTAAAAGGGGTTAAAAATGAGGCAAATGGATAAACATTTAAGATTTTAAGGATTTAAAAAAAATAAAAAATAATAAAAAAGATTTTAAGAATTTAGCTACAGTTTTCTTTTGTTTTATTTATTTATTTATTAAATAAGAGTAAAAAGAGGATTATTTATATATATATATATATATATATATATATCTATATTAAATCAAAATTTGAATAAAATTAAATGCTACAAACATTTATTAAACTCATGTTACCAATAAATATGATTTGTACACCCATATTTTATTAACCTTTATTAACCTTTATAAACATTTAGCTTTATTAACCTTTATTAACCTTTATTAAAAAAAAAATTGATTTGTACACCCATATTTTATTATAAAAATTTAATTACAAAAGCATCCCAATATAAATTTACCAATAGGTACAAGTTACTTTAATTAAAAATAAACCAAATAATATGTACACCCATTATTAATTGATGGATTACACTTATTATATATTTAACTACATATCTTTATTAAAAAATATATATATTAACACTAATTAAAACCTAATTTCCTTTTAAAAGAAAACCTAATTCTATTTCAAATATCAAAATGTATGCTGGGAGGATTCGGAGGATACATTTGAGTTGAGCCAACCAACAATGCTATAGATGATGAAGCAAAAGTTAAGCACTTAGCCTTAAAAAAAACAAAAACAAAAACAAAAACAAAAACAAAAAGCACTTAGGTCTTAGGGGGATGGAGTTCGCTCGCCTCAGTTGGCAGAGGAGCTTTTGCCAAATTCACTCGAGGAAGGTATTGTCCAGCAAACTTAAGCCCCTCTTCAAGAAGATTCAATGTTCCATTGTGAACAACAAACCCATTTGAGAGCAAAACAAGCCAACCAAAAAGTTGTAGTATTCGAAACGAGGTTGATGGATGGTTTAGTTGCACTCGCTTGCTTGTTGATTTGGACTATGAATTGGCGTTTTCGATCAAGAATGGGATAGAGTTATTGAGACATGCAAGCGCGGGTTAAAAATAGAGAAATCGACTGATTATAGGATTAAAAAACTTTTTGGTGGTGGTTTATCTGATGAATCAATAATTGAGGATGAGAAACAAACAATTATAATGCTGTTAAAGGATGCAGAGCAAAAGAATCTTGAATTTACTATTATAATATGATTTTTTTTAAGTGGAAACGGTGGTAAATATCACTCTTTTTATGTTGAATTTTGAGAATATCACTACTTAAATAAATAAAATTTAAATGGTATCAATAGACTAAAATATCTTTATCTCCTTTTATTACATTTATACAATTTTTAGGTTTTTTTTTTCTTTTCAAAAACCTCAATTAATGGAGGACCAGTCCTCCATCAATGAAGATGAAAGAACACCATTGGAGGACGAAATCAACCTCCATTTGAGGTTTCGACCTCCAATGGAGGTCTCCAAGAAGAAGATGAAAAAAAAATTAAAATTGAAAATTTTCTTTTTTGCCCAACAAGTCTCAAAATAAAAAAATTTACCTAATAAGTTTCAAACCGTCTAAAAAGTCTCGAAAACTACTTGAAATAACTTGGAAATAATCTAAAAAGTCTCAAAAATTAGAAAACAGGTCTCATAAACACAAAATAAGTCTCGGAAACACAAAAAAACTCAAGACTTATATTTGTGAGTGTATTTTAACGGTATTTTTGTTAAATCCACACTTTAGGTGCTATTAAGTTATTAAGTTGATAGTGGTCTAAAATCTCACTCTCAAAAGAGTGTTATTAAATTTTTAAACTTTTTTTTTTAATTGTATGTATTAATAGTTTGAGAGGGTTTACAAATAAAATGTATTAAAATAATAAATTCATTTCAAAATATATATACCGTATATATTTTGAAAAAGGCACAATTTATTAAGCACAAAGGCAAAAAACAGAGAAAGAGCCCACAACAAGAAAGCAGAGACGCCCAACCTCAGACCCAAGGCAAAAACGAAAAAACAGAGCGAAGCCTGAGACAGAAAACACAACAGGCAAAACAGAGGCCAACCCTTAGGAACAAAGACAACAAGACAGACAAACCAAAACGCAAGACTCCCCACTGAAGGATGTCTCCCATTTCAATATATATATATATATATATATAAAGGTACTATTGGCATTATGGTTTAATCGTTAAATATTAGATATGGTGTACTTATAAAATGGGTGTGTAAATCATATTTATGAGTGGCAATATCGGCACTCTATATTGAAATCTAATCGGTATTGATAGAGAGAAGATAATGTTGGTTTAGTGGTAGGCCTCTTAAACCTAGATAAATGAAGTTGTGGATTCGAGTCATGTCCTGCCTCCAATCCGGAAATATTGCAATAGTTCAAAAAATAATAGGTATTTTAACAGCTTTGTCGGGCCAATAGTGAAACTGTGCCTTAGTTCATTGACAAACAAAAGCTTCATAGTTGAAATTTTTTTGGTACAAATGGCCACCAAGTTGCAGGATGTTATTGTTGCAATATTAATAAAGTAATGTTGAAACTGAAGAATGCAGGAATCGTAACTAGGAACATGAAGCTAACATTTTACAGCCATCCATGGCAGGTCTACCGGTTATGGAAACCGTGTTTTCATCACATGGACAGACCATGTTCTGTGCCATTTTGCCAGCCATTGACGTGCGAGTGCCCTGCTTTGCATGTGCCTTTATATATATATTATTGGCTTTAACCCATCACAAGAAATCAATCACCATATTAAGATTATTAATATATCTAACAAGTTGGTCTTTAAATATATCCGACAGATGAAATTTCTTTATTCGTATTCATTGTTAAGTTTGATTCCCAACCTTGTTTGGCACTTCCCCTTCACTACTACAATAGAGATTCGATTCTCAAAGTGTGAGAAGAACCCTACCCTATGGTGGGAGTTGTATTTCGAACCATACTTATAGTAATTGATATCGTTAAGTCCTGGCAGACCCCTGACCTGAAAAGTTTGATTCCCAACCTTCTATTCTTTAAAGCATTACCTGGCACAGTTCTTTGCTACCACCCCTAACAACACTTTAAAGCCTATAAGGCAGAATGTCAACTTGCCAACTTTTAAATCAAAATTCCACGCTCCAAAGCTTTGACCAAGATTAACAATCCAGCAAAGTAATTAAGAAACCAAAAGAATTCTAAGAATCTTAGATCAATGTAGGATATATTACTTGTACTTGTAAAAAGAATTCTAAGAAAATCCCACTTGTTGAGTTCTTTAAAGAGAGCAGAAAAGAGATTCTTAGACAAGTACTTTTGTGAAGTTTGGTTTTCTAGCTAAGCTTCTAGCCTGTTTTGGTATAATGAGGTTCTCAAGCAGAAACATGGGCTTGATCATTTTGTTAGCCTTAGTTTCAGTTGTGGTACGAATCCATGGAGCATCTTTACTCTGCACCAACGCTAGAAGCCGGTGCTTTCGCAAGGTCATAACTTGCCCAGCTCAATGTCCATCAACATCGTCAAAAGATCCGACAGCTAAAGTTTGCTACGTTGATTGTAATTCTCCCTTATGTCAAGCTGTATGCAAAAGTAAGATCGTCTCTTCAAACACTACATTTTTACGATATATAAATGTCGAAGCTTAACACTACTGTTTAGGCTCTTATGATCTATAAGTTTTATTAGGATATCCTGGATTCAGATCCTTCCACTAGACTAAAATTTGTGTTGTTTTGCTTTTAAATATTCTGTACCAACATTTTTGGTTTAACTAAAAACAATATGGTTTTGTAATTGCAGATCGTAAACCAAACTGCAACAGCCCTGGAGCAGCATGCTTGGACCCTCGATTCATTGGTGGAGACGGCGTTGTATTTTACTTCCATGGAAAGAGCAATGAGCACTACAGCTTAGTATCTGACCTCAACCTTCAAATCAATTCTCGCTTCATCGGCCTCAGGCCAGCAGGCAGAACCAGGGACTACACTTGGATTCAAGCACTTGGTTTCCTCTTCGACTCTCAAACCTTCTCCCTTGAAGCTACCCGAGCAGCAACATGGGACGATAAAATTGACCATCTGAAATTCACTTACAACGGGAAGGAACTTATCGTACCTGAAGGCCATCTCTCTTCTTGGAAATCTCCGGAAAGCAGCCTCAGAATTGAGAGAACTTCGAGCAAGAACAGCGTCTTGGTCACTATCCCAGAAGTCGCGGAAATATCAGTCAATGTAGTGCCTGTAACGAAGGAAGATGATAGAATTCATAACTATCAGATACCTTCTAATGACTGTTTTGCTCACTTGGAAGTACAATTCAGGTTCTATGGCCTATCCTCAAAAGTTGAAGGAGTGCTTGGGAGGACTTACCAACCAGATTTCCAGAATCCTGCTAAGCCAGGAGTGGCAATGCCGGTAGTAGGCGGTGAAGACAAGTACAGAACATTATCACTTCTCTCAGCAGATTGTACTTCTTGTATCTTCTCTCCAGCGGGAGTCCTTGACCAAGAGAATTCACTGCTGGTGGATTACGGATCCTTAGATTGTACCGGTAGTGCCAGCAGCGGGAATGGAATAGTTTGCAGGAAATGAATATGAAAACTGTCGAATGCTCGGAAAATAACTCAATGTTACTAGTTCGTAGAAAATAATTGAAAAATGACTGATGGAAAGATGAAGTGAATTATGTGGTGTTATAAATTATAAATCTTTTGTTTCTTTTATATTTGTATCTTTCTACTCAGAAATTTAACCTAGTTTTCAAATTTGTTTCAAAGCTGGTTCCAACTTCTAAGTTTCAAGAATTCGAATCCTCTGTTTGGTTTATATTTGTTTTGTGCTTCCTATTCACAGAAGTTCAACACAAAGCAAAGTCAAACCATTGTATTCAATTCGACTAGGCTAGTTTCTTCATATCTACATTAGGGACGAAACCAGAATTTTGGCTTTAGAGGGACCAAGACAAAAAGAAATTTAAGTTTGTAAAAGTCAAATATATTAATATTTAAAAACTAAATTATTATAAATAAATAAATGTAATACCGTTTTGTCTCATAAATTAATAAATAAAATAAATAAAATTTTTATGAATCAAAATACCGCTCTTTAAAATCTAAAAAATCATTTATAATCAAATCTATACTCATATTTAATTATTGTAATTAAGAATCAACCGCAACATAAAATATATATATATATACCAAATAGTACTGTTTAATTGTAAAATTATTTTGCCGATGTTGAGTTCGACCTCGTATTGCAATATAACAAACATTAATATCTGGAACATCTATGTTGCATGTTTCACAAAATGAATTTACTACTTTAGTAAATAATCTATCACACCCGGTATTTCTTAGTGATCATAGTTAATAATCCTCATAATATTTATTCATTAAATACATTATTAAATAGGAATATATAAATAATTTCTTCTTAAAACAGTTATAGTCACAAGCTCATAGTTGCTGATGTTGCCTCACATAAAACTTTCTTAGATATATTGGTTGGATAAGACTTTTAAGGGTAATAATTATGTTTATAATTAAAAAATAATGTTATGGATCAGAGATATCTTTACCTATATAACACATTATGATAATTTTATACATATAAAATTTATTGAAGATATTTTGATTGGGAGGGCTATGGCCCCTATCGGCCCCTGCCTATCTCCTCCCCTGTCCATATGATACTACGAAAATGGAAGCCGGTAGTGGGAAAAATTTTCCCTATTAACTCTTGGCTAGCTAATAATGGATAATAATACTCTAGTTCTTAATGCATACAGCAAAAGTTCATGTTCTAGACACTCATTAACAAGCATTCCGGTCATTTTCTAATTATCAGAAATACCGGATAGTTGACATCTCGGTTCTAGCAACCTGGAAATTGTGTCGAAAGCAAGTACAGTACTACTGTGGCATACCAGAAAATTTACATAATGCAGTGCATAGTTAGCAGAAGGAAGAATATAAACATACTACATTTACGAACCTAGCAAGTCAATTCCAACATCACAAGACAGTATGTGATGTCTTATTTTCTGTACTAATTCAGTGAAGAAAACATAATAAACAGTACATTTCATATCTGGTAATTGTGTAAACAATAATTATAATATCAGCAACTGAATCCAGCTGAATCTAAATCCAGACAACGATATATAGAATCCTTCAGGTAACTTACATTCAATTTTGGATGGATTAATTGGCACCCATCAACCAACTATATAAAAAGCTAATTACAGTATGGGCAAAAAAAATTGACGTAAACGAACAGAATTATGTAATAAAGAAATAACCTTCATTCACTCATTCGGAAAATTTTCCTAGGTCATTAAAATTTAAAAACAAAGATAATAAAAAACAATTAAATTATACTAATTGCAGATATTCTATTTTTTTTTTATTTTTTTATTTGGTATCAATGGGTGTCCGAGTCAGCTTGTGGGCACCTCGACTAATCCCACAAGGCCATGAAGTTAACGGTCCGAGTAAACCTCCAGTGGCCCTAAGAGAAACGTGACTGTTAGAGATCGAACCCAGGACATCCGAGTTTACGGCTTGCCCCAGTGTCCAGCGGCACCACCCCTTGGTACTTTTACTATTTTTAAAGTGAAAAATGTTTTTTCATTTTTAAATTAAATTTTTTGTTTGATGGTTTTACAACATAAAACTTTAAAATAGTAAAAGAAATAGTATTTTATGAGTTATTGAATTATTTTCATTTTTAATTACTAACCTATAAACTAGTAAAAAATTAAATTTTAAAATGAAGATAATTTAAAATTTTAAAAATTGTTTTTATTTATTTTTTTTTTCCATTTTAAAACTGTTTTTAAATTGATACTCTATAAAGAGTTATCTTCAATTAATTTATT
The DNA here is from genome assembly GCA_035582765.1 of Acer negundo. Lineage (NCBI taxonomy): Eukaryota > Viridiplantae > Streptophyta > Magnoliopsida > Sapindales > Sapindaceae > Acer > Acer negundo. The sequence goes on along the minus strand of CM069241.1, from coordinate 29,843,675 downwards.
TAATTATTTTTTTATAAAAAGATTATCTTATTTTTTAAATTTCAATAACTAAGGGTAATTTGAGCTTTTTATTAGTTTAATTTTTTGAACATAGAAGGTCTGAGTAGATAAATGCATACTTGATCTTTAACAAACTTCAGGGCAGTGTGTTTACCCCATTAATTTTTAAATTTTAGACATATTTGTACTAATAAAACGGGTGTATAAATCATATTTATGGGTGACAATACTGGCACTCATGGGATATATAAATCACATATTTATGGCAAAAATATTAAAACATATATGACAATAATATCTCAAATAAATCCTTTCACAAATATATCAAATGAATATGATAATACAATATAACCTCTCTAAATTAATATTCTTAGGACCCACCCTTGAGTATTAATTTAGAGGGGTTTTCAATTTAAAGGGTTTTACCTTATAAAGTGTTATTTTGTCTTAATAACATATGGAAGTCGGTTTTCTTGTTCTGGGAAGGTTTTTTTTTGGGATTCATTGTTTAGTCCCAATTTTATTCTTTATGGAAAGTTCCTTTTTTTTTTTTTTTAGGATTCCTTGTTTAGGACAATTTTATTAAGGAAATTTCAAGTTGAAATGCTAATTTAATTTAAACATTTTGGTTACAACAAGAAGGTGATCATAATAACTTTTTGAGTACAATTCAAAATATGGAGTAAGAAATCAAAAATATCAAACACGATGGCTTTGTGCAAACTTGCATCTTGAAGCACTTTTCTAGTTTTTGATTATTACATAATATATTTTATAATTTAACAAAATTATTAATTTATGCGACAGTCAAGACCGAAATTTTACTATAGGTTTCAAAAAGAAATTATTAATTATTATGATAGAGAGAAGTTTATTAATTTTTTACAATAGCTCGAGTCGAACCGAGATTTTTTATTAATATAAGGAGGTTATTAATTTATAAGAGATTAAATTAGGGGGGGTTCTACTGTATATGATATGTAAATCACATATTTGTGGCAAAAAATTTAAAACATATATGACAATAATTTCACAAATAAATGCTTTCACAAATATATCAAATAAATATGATAATAATCGCATATCTATTAAGAAATCAATTCAAAGGGTTTCACCTTATAAAGTGTTATTTTGTCTTAATAACATATGGAAATCAGTTTTCTTGTTCTGGGAAGGTTCTTTTTCAAGATTCATTGTTTAGTCCCAATTTTATTCTTTATGGAAAGTTCCTTTTTTTATTTTTTTTTTTATTTTATTTTTTTTTTTTTTTTTTTATTTTATTTTTTTTAGGATTCCTTGTTTAGGACAATTTTATTAAGGAAATTTCATGTTGAAATGCTAATTTAATTGAAACTTTTTGGTTACAACAAGAAGGTGATCATAGTAACTTTTTGAAGACAATTCAAAAGATGAAGGAAGAAGTCAAAAATATCAAACATCGTGGCTTTGTATAAACTAGCATCTTGAAACACTTTTCTAGTTTTTGATTATTACGTAATATATTTTATAATTTAACAAAATTATTAATTTATGCGACAGTTAAGACAGAAATTTTACTATAGGTTTCAAAAAGAAATTATTAATTATTATGATAGAGAGAGAGGTTTATTAATTTTTTACAATAGCTCAAGTCGAATCGGGATTTTTTATTAATATAGGGGGGTTATTAATTTATAAGAGATTAAATTAGGAGGGTTCTACCGTATATGATATGTAAATCACATATTTGTTGCAAAAAATTTAGAACATATATGACAATAATTTCACAAATAAATGCTTTCACAAATATATCAAATAAATATGATAATAATAGCATATCTGTTATGAAATCAATTTAGAGGGTTTCATCTTATAAAGTGTTATTTTGTCTTAATAAAATATGGAAATCAGTTTTCTTATTCTGGGAATGTTATTTTTCGGGATTCATTGTTTAGTCAATTTTATTCTTTATGGAATGTTCCTCTTTTTTTTTTTTTAGGATTCCTTGTTTTGAACAATTTTATTAAGGAAATTTCATGTTGAAATGCTAATTTAATTGAAACCTTTTGGTTACAACAAGAAGGTGATCATAATAACTTTTTGAAGACAATTCAAAAGATGAAGAAAGAAATCAAAAATATCAAACATGGTGGCTTTGTGCAGACTAGCATCTTGAAGTACTTTTTTAGTTTTTGATTATTACGTAATATATTTTATAATTTAACAAAATTATTAATTTATGCGGCTGTCAAGACTGAAATTTTACTATAGGTTTTAAAAAGAAATTATTAATTATTATGACAGAGAGATATTTATTAATTTTTTACAATAGCCCAAGTCGAACCGGGATTTTTTATTAATATAGGGAGGTTATTAATTTATAAAAGATTAAATTAGAAGGGTTCTACTGTATATGATATGTAAATCACATAGTTGTGGCAAAAAATTTAAAACATATATGACAATAATTTCACAAATAAATGCTTTAACAAATATATCAAATAAATATGATAATAATAGCATATTTGTTACGAAAACATTATTCAATGTTTCGATGTGTGTGGATGTCCTGATGTCCACATTGACAAAATCAAACTTATCATTTTTCTCATTTCTTTTGTAACACCCAAAGAATTTATAGTCCAGTAATTTATATTCATTGTTGTCATATTGTGTAAGTTATGACTATAGTAGCATTTAATTTTAAAACTTGATATGTAATAGAGTTTTTCCTGTGTGAATTGAAATCTTATTTAACCAACTCTCTCATACTAAAATATTTCAACACAGAAAAAAAAAAAAAAGTCATAGGGAGATTAAAGAAAGAAAGAGCTCCAGAATGGTGAAGAATATTCTGATAACAACCTTGCTGATATTCATGATAATAGCAGTTGTAACAGCTCGTCTCGATGAGAAATGCTACAGGGACTGCATTCTACCCTGCATTAGCCAACTACTTTATTCACTGCCAACTACCTGTTTTAAAATTTGTGAAACATATTGTCAAGTACGGTCTTGACAATTTCGACTCCGGTATGAATATATCTTAAACTCTGCATTCGTTTATATATTACATGCATGGTGTCCAGGGGCGATCCCACTTTAGGGCTAGGTGGAGCATGTGTCCCATCTCAAATATTTTTTTAAAAATTTTGATTTTGATTATATATATATATATATTAATCAACACAATATTGCAAACAATCTCTTAGCATAGCTGTTTGTGTACCTTTCTTCAACGTTAGTAGTGGTGGATTTAAGTCCCATTATTTACAATTTTCGAGCTAAATGAATATCATTTTTTTAATTCAATTTTATCCTATAATCTTAATAAATCTTTTATGTTATCTGTATTTTACCATCTTTTCCAATTATTTTCTCAAATTTTCATTTCTTTTGAAATAAAACAATTCACTTTCTCTTTTCCGTCATTGTCAACTTCTTAACTACCCTCAATTTGTAGTTACTTAATTCAATTTTATTTTATATTAAATTATCTATTATTATTTCTAATAGTTTTATTTTGACATGCCTAGTATATCCAATTAATAAACCCTAAAATCTCAAATTTTAATTTATTGTACTAAAATAGTTCATCTCTTATTATGATTCATTTTATTTTATCATTAGTATTTTTTATTGTTTTATAGTTTTAATTTATTTAAAATCAATAAATCAATAATTTATTAAAAAGTAGAAGAATAAAAAAAATAAAAACATATCTAGTAATATTTATTAATCAATTCTTTTTTTATAAATTTAAAGTGAATTCATTATAAATACAAAACAAAATTTCTTATTATAAAACTAGATTATAATTTATTATTTTACGAATAAATATTATAATTTTTCATTGTTTATGTTGTTTTTGTTGTTATTGTTATTTATTTTTTTATATATTTTGTTTCTTGTTTTTATTTATTTTTTATTATAAGATTATTTAGTTCATCTTTAAGTATTCTACTTATCACAACTATTATGAAAAGCAGTGGTAGAAATTCAATTAAGAAAGGCTAAAATAATATTAAATAAATCAATAAAAACAAGAAACAATAAATATATATATATATATATATATATATATATATCAATTAGACAGTAAAAACAATCAATATAAGCCTAGTAAACATAACTAGGTTCAAATTAGTGTGATAGTTGAAAAAAAAATACTAATTATTAATTATAATTTACCACAAATATTATATATGGTAATTAACGATCACAATTCACAACTTAAAAAAAAATTAGAATGTATGAAATCAAAGGTAAAACTACAAAATTAAAATAACACGAAATGGAATATACAAGTAGAGACATTTTATTCACAAATTTTGCTAGTATAATAAATCCAAATCACAAAATCTATTTTCAGTCTCATTTTTGTGTGACAAAGACCCTCGACATAGTGAGGGTGTGGGGCATTTCAATTTCTCATTTTTAATAATAAAAGTGAAAACAAAAGACATAGACAGGTTTTGTGTTTTAGCTGTAATTATTTTTTTAATAAAAGATAAATTTAGATTAAATTAGTTATCACATGGTTTATTTCGAACACTGGATCGGGTTTAATTATAACCCCATTAAAAAATCAGATCTAAAAAATATATAAATTTTTTTTTTTTTTTGGCTTACTAATCCCTAGGGCCTTGAGCCCCCACCGTGCATAAGGTATCTCGACCGCTGCACACACAAATAAATAAATATATAAATATATATATATATATATATATATATTTATACGTCTTTCTATTGCCTGTTAGTTTTAACAATAAATGAATATGGAGAAGTTTTAATAAATACACACACTTTGAATCAAAGTATGTAAATCAAGTAATTCACATTCTTCGTTCTGATATATTTATTGTCAGGACGAACTGACAATAGAAATTCTATATATATATATATATATATATTTGATTACTAATGACAATGAAATACAATGATAATGCAGGGGAGGATGTCAACAAATTAACAAGTCGTATGGGATTATGCGCTGAAAAATGTAAGAAGAAGAACTAGTTGTTGCAACCTAAAGACGGATATATATTTTTGGTTAAAGTTTGTTGACATAATGTATGAATGGCTGAAATAATGAAATAAATACAAATAAATGATTAAAGTTTTAGCTACATGGATTATATATGTCCTATGATATTATTTCGTTTACGAGGTTTTGCTCCTTAAACAGATTTCATTCATCTCCAAGATGATACAAGTATTCTTGTCAAGTTATTATTGGACATTTTAAATGGTAATTAAATAACTATTTTTTTTTTTTTTTTATAACTATTATCAAATGGAAAATGATATGGATAAATAAAGTCATACTAGATGTAATCTATTGGAGCGATTTGTAAATTTGATGATTGGTTTCCGCAAAAATGGAAACCTAAATATCCAATTTAAAAGCATGTAAATAGACTATTTGGGGGATTTATTGGGACAAAAAATGTTCCTTGCTATTAGGGGCGGACCACCGAAGAAGGCTGCAGGAGCCAATGTTTATATATTTCAGTCATTTGTTAGTGTTAGAAAAGTCAAATGTACTTGGTCTGATCTCTACTGTTTTTTTTGTTTAATTGCACTAACTTACTTTTAATTTATTGAATCTTGCGCAATTCAAAAAGATATATTTTAATTAACACAAACTCTCATTGTCATTAAATCAATCCATTAACATTAACGATTGACTAACCTTGACATGTAGAAAGATAAAATTATCCATGCCACATCATCCCAAATATATAAATATTTTTTAATTAAAAGTTTGAAAATTAAGTTTAAAAAAATGATGGATCACTTCATCGTCTTTTCTTCCAAGCTATGTGTCTCGAACTCGGCGACTTCTCTTTGGGTTCACGATCCTCATCGGCAGGGGTGAAGCCAAGATTTTAGTTTTGGAGGGGCCAAAACAAAAACTAATATTGTAAGTCAGTAGGAATCCTATACAATAAAAAGTGTGGAATCTCTCATCTGATACTTTTTAACAAAATGTGATACCGTTTGGTATTAAAAGTAATGATACAAATAAATAAATTAAATAGACATTAACTAATTAAAATATAACATGTCTATTTTATATCTAGAAAATTATTTATAACTAAATCAATCTAATTTTCTTCTTAATTTCCATTTCAATTATATAATCAAATAGTGTATGAAAAAACATCTTTTATTTTGTTGTAAAATTTATGCATGTTCTTAACGGTATGCATAACTAAAATAATAATAATAATAATAGTTCTCGGCTTATAAAATATAAATTTCAATAGCTTAATTAAAATATCATTATACCATTGATATATTTAAATCACAATCATTTACATACTTGTAACTTAATTTTATAGTATTCATGTCAAACCAAATTAATTTATAATAATTTTGAAGAAAATTTAAATAATAAACTAATAAAGTAAATTTATCAAATTCAGATTAATATTTAACCTAACAAAATATATAATAAAGGTAGTCGCAATAAGAGTTCAATATTTACTTAGTTTGTTCTAGTAAAATCTATAAAACAAAATAAAATAAAATAAAATAAAATAATTATATATATAATGAGTAATGTTAGGCTTCCCAATTATTTTTTTTCCAAATTCTTTCCCAAATGTTTGTATAACTTAAGGTGTCAACATCACATCATTCCTGCTCATCGGCCTTCTCTCCGTTTTCTAAGATATAATGGAGTCGCCTCCATCTGAGATGGAATTGACCCCGTCAAAGAGGGAGTGGAGCTCTATCTGTTTGATGGAGCTGAACTCCATCTGTGACGAAGTTGACTACATCTTAGATGGAGGCGCTCCATCTGCAATGAAGCTGATCTTCTCAATTGATGGAGCAAATCTGAATTTTTTTTTCTTTTAGATCTACTGCTCCATATTTTATTCTTGATTTATTTATATATTTACTTGTGTGGAATATGATTAAAGATGATGATTTAGATTGATGAAGTAGATGTGTTTTTTCCTTTTGGAATTTGATGGAAGAAAATTGTTGACATGGATTTGTGTTTGAATCTATGTTTGAGATTATAGATGATGGATTTGTGTTTGAGATTGAAGATGGATTTGTGTTTGATATTGTAAAAGATGGATTTGACTCTCAAAAACAAAATAAGAAGAAGGATTCGTGTTTGAATCTATGTTTGAGATTGTAGAAGATGGATTTGACCTAAAAAAAAAGATGGAAGATTTCTGTTTGAATATGTGTTTGAGATTGAAGATGGATTTGTGCTTGAATCTGTGTTTGAGATTGTAGAAGACGAAAATGACTTTAAATAAAAAAATAAAATAGGGATTTGTGTTTGAATGTGTTTGAGATAGTAGAAGATGGATTTGTGTTTGAATTTGTGATCACCAGGGGTGATCTCCACCACCGGAAACATCTTATACAAGTTTGTGGGATTTTTTTATGGATGGGATGATTTATAATATTAGAAAGTTTAGGAGTATTATTATATTTAATTTAGGGGCTGTTTTAGATTATTGGATTTATTTGATAAACGAGATGACCGAATTACCCACCCCACGTTAAGTACTAACGGGCCGACTTTGACGGCAGCGGTTATTTGTGCTAATTTTTGGTATCTTTTTAAAATTCTTGCTAAATTCAATTAAATAAGGGCACGTTACTGCAATTAACCTTTTTTAACAATATATATATATATATATATATATATATATATAACATTAAATATTTATAACAATTATTTATATTGTTCCTCAGACAAAGTTAGATTTTGGGCTTTATCATTGCCGTCATAGGTTACATATTTGTAAACCATGAATTGTAATTTCAATATCTCATACTCAACATAATTTTATATAATTTCTCTAAATCAATCTAACAATGTCACACATAATTTTTAATCCAAAATTATGCAAAATAATGAGAAATATATAACCTTCTTAAAATCACATTGAGTGGACATTATCTGTGAGCAAATAGAATATATGTAGGCATCAACAAGTATTAGGCACTTACATCATTTCATTCAATTGAATGAAAATATATTAGAGGTAACTTCCGAAACTTTTTATGAAAATTTCTAACATATTCACAGACCATTGTAAAATTACTATTCTGCCCTTAACATCATATAAATAAATTATTTCAACAAGGTTGTTCTATAAAAATTGAATACCTCAAGATGATAAACATTCTACGGAGAAGAACATCACCTATCAAATGTGATAATCGTCCTACGGAGATGATTAACACATGCATATAATTCCATCATTACAGTTCAAATTTAATAATTGATAACAAACGAATATCTTAAAATCTTAATTGTTAGTTCAGTACGTGAAAACATAATCATCAAGTCACCCCGTCCCCGAGGCTTTTTTCAAGCCATAAAAATTGCAAAGGGCGATTTAGGCTATGTTTAGGATTGTTTTACTTCAAAAATAATCTACTTATAGCTTAACTTATGATAGAATCAACTTAACAAAAAAATGAGAAGGTGTTTGGTAAACTAAATTTTAAAATTGATTTGCATTTGAAAAGGTGGAAAATGTATTTGATGAAATGACAAAAATAGACATCATTTTATTAATGTGTTTATACTATAAAATGATATTTTGGGCTTTTTTTAAAAAAAAAATGATAGCTTTAGGAGAATGGATTTGTTCATACCAGGCCCAAAACAAACCTAACACGTGACTTCGACCCGGTTTTCTTGAACCCTATTTGCCGCCGCCCTATGCCTAACCATTGCTGTTCAACCTCGCACAAGCCCGCCGCTCGTCTAATGCCGCCGCTCGTCTGATGTCGTCGCTCGTCCCATCTCCATCAGTCGTCACCAACCTCTGTCTTCTCGGCCGATTCCTCTGTTTTCACGAGGGACGTTTTGGGTGTTGCTTTCTACCGCCTTCGACGTCACCAGAGGAATCGATCCTCATTTGGCACTGGAGGATGCAAGATGCCTCCTTCATTTCCAGATTTTATTGCGCCTCCTTCAACTTCCAACGGTGGCCACCACAGCAATGGCAACCAACCCGATCAGTTTTGGTATATTTTCATTTTTTAAAAAAAAAAATTATATTATTATTAAATACAAGGGTAATACTGGCTTTTGTGAGGGTATTTTGGACATTGTATAAGTAATAAGCTAGCTTCTGCTTCAAAAGGCAACCCCCTAACCAACTTCTCAAAAGCTACTTATTGGAGGAGCAAGTTGTAAAATAAGTGCTTTTGAAAAATTTACCAAACATCTATTTGCTCAAAACTTAAGAAATAAGTGATTATTTCTCAAGTAAAAGCAATCATAAACATAACCTTAATCTTCATAAAATGAAATGAAAAAATATATTAAAAAAAAAAAAAAAAAAATCGTTGATATTTCAAAACTCTCAAAATAAGGCTAACGGAGTTGAAAAAATAATTTTAAAATGTAATACATACCTTCAAATTACTTTATATAATCTTCTCCAATATTTTTAAAACATAAAATTGAAAAACAAATATGTGGAAAACAAAGTGATGTAGTGTAAGAAAATTGTCAAATAGTGTTTACTTTATTTGTTTGATAAGTTGGTTGGTAAATGGTTAGTAAAAATAATAAATAAGGATAATAAATATGGTAAGTGATGAGTGAGGGCATTTTGGAAAGAATAGGGTAGTTTTGCAATTGAATTTGATCTTAGTGTAGATTGCTATTAAGCCCCTAAAATAGGGCTTTTTTGCTAAAAGCTCAAAACAAAACATCAGTTACAATATCAAAACCATTCAACATATGCAACAATATGGCATGCTCTGATACCACTGTAAGCATTATATAAATAATCACGTATTGAATACACAAATATAAATAAACACGTACCTAGAAGCGCAGCGGAAACCATCAAAATTATAAGAGACAATTTTGTAGCACCCTTTATAAATAGTATTACTTACTAGAATCCTAACTCATAAAGGATTTTCAACCCTAATGGGATGGCTAGTCCAAAATGAATACCAAACTCACACATATACAATAGCTCATACCATATCCTACATAAATAATGTAGCTAAGATGCACCAAACCCAACTAATATTGATCACATCAGTAACAGGCTTTATCCGGCCAACTCTCTCTTACTTAAACATCCCAATCAATTCGGTTTTCATAAACTCAAAAGTATATTGCCATATGTTGCTCATAATTTAATAAAAATCTTACATGGCAAGCCGGTAGTAGGCGGTGAAGACAAGTACAGAACATTAATTGTCGCTTCTCCCTGCAGATTGTACATTGTGTATCTTCTCTCCAACCGGAATCCTCGACCAAGAGAGAATGCACTGCCGGTGGATTACAGATCCTTAGAACGTACTAGTAGTGGCACCAGCAGGAATGGAATATTTTGCAAGAAATGAATACAAAAACTGTTGAATGCTCGGAAAATAACTCAATGTTACTAGTTCTTAGAAAATACTTGAAAATTGAATGATGGGAAGATGAGGTGAATTATGTGCTGTTATAAATTATAAATCTTTTGTTTCTTTTATATCTGTATCTTTCTACTCAGAAATTTAACCTAGCGTTCAAATTTGTTTCATGGCCTGTTCCTACTACCAAGTTTCAAGAATTTGAATCCTCTGTTTGGTTTATATTTATTTTGTGCTTCCAATTTACAGAAGTTCAACACAAAGCTAGGTCAAACCATTGTATTCGACTAGGCTAGTTTCTTCATATCCGTAAGATACTACGAAAATGGAAGCCGGAAGTGGGAAAATCTTTCCCTATTAATTCTTAACTAGCTAATAAAGGATAATAATACTCTAGCTCTTAATGCATACAGCAAAAGTTCATGTTCTAGACACTCATTAACAAGCATTCCGGTCATTTTCTAATTATCAGAAATACCGGATAGTTGACATATCAGTTCTAGCAACCTGGAAATTGTGTCGAAAGCAAGTACAGTACTACTGTTGCATACCATAAAATTTACATAATGCAGTGCATAGTTAGCAGAAGGAAGAATATAAACATACTACATTTACAAACCTAGCAAGTCAATTCCAACATCACAAGACAGTATGTGATGTCTTATTTTCTGTACTAATTCAGTGAAGAAAACATAATAAACAGTACATTTCATATCTGGTAATTGTGTAAACAATAATTATAATATCAGCAACTGAATCCAGCTGAATCTAAATCCAGACAACGATAGAATCCTTCAGGTAACTTACATTCAATTTTTGATGGATTAATTGACACCCATCAACCAACTATATAAAAAGCTAAATACAGTATGGGCAAAAAAATTGACTTAACGAACAGAATTATGTAATAAAGAAATTAACCTTCATTCACTCGTTCGGAAAATTTCCAATGCTTGAGGCTGAATGACCAAATACATTATAATAAGACATCCAGTGGTCGGGATCACAACTACATGGGAGTCTTCTCTTCTCATCTTCCACGGGGATTTACTAGCTGTGAGAATACGGCACTTGTGGCAACATCTCCGCCATCATCATCAGTGCCGGAGTTACCTCCATCAATCATACTAACACTATTATCAAATGGCTCAAGTGGTGTCAACTGTATATCCGGAATATGGTTTGTGCTATTATCTTCTGGTTCCATGAGAGCAGAAGACGTCTCCTCTAGCTGGAGTGCATATTCAAGGTTCCACAAGACGTCTCCCATGGATGGCCTGTCGACCCCATACTCAGCCAAACACTTCTCAGCTGTCTCTCCAAACTTCTTAAGAGAAGCCGGATTCACCTTCCCCAACAGATTAGGATCCATGATTTGATCCAACATGCCCTTCTTTTGCCAAGTCATAGCCCACTCTGCTATATTAACCTGCTCTCTTGGAAGAACCGGATTTAGAGCTGGTCTAGTGCAAAGAACTTCCATCAGAACCACTCCAAATGAGTACACATCGGATTTCTCTGTTAGCTGCTGCCTTCTGAAGTATTCAGGATCAAGGTAGCCAAAACTACCTTTAACAGCAGTACTCACATGGGTCTGATCAAGAGCAGGGCCGGTTTTTGAGAGGCCAAAATCAGCTACTTTTGCAACAAAGCTTTCATCCAAGAGAATGTTTGTTGTCTTCACATCTCGGTGAATAATGCTTTGAGTTGCACCGGTATGGAGATAATGAAGCCCTCTTGCAGCACCAATGCATATTTCAAGCCGTTGCTTCCATGATAGAGATGGCAGATCTGTTCCATACAGATGACTCCTTAAGGGTCCATTAGCCATGTATTCATACACAAGAATCATTTCTGACCGCTCATCACAATAGCCAATAAGAGAGACAAGGTGGCGATGCCGGAGTTTAGATAACATTTCAATTTCAGTTCGGAACTCGGCAAGACCCTGTTCAGATCTGGGATTTCCTCTTTTGACGGCCACTTTAGTCCCATCTTCAAGTGTCCCATTGTAGACCCTGCCAAAACCACCAACACCAAGAAGCAGGCTCTCATCAAACTTGTTAGTTGCATCTAGGATTTCCTGGAACATGAATATCCGACCAAGATTGGTGGAAGCTAATGAAATACAGCTCGCCGTCCCACTTTTTTGAGAAGTTGTGGACATCTTTGTCATGGTTTGGGAGTTTCCATACAATGGCAGAGGCAGCCATGAGTGCCCCTGGTGCGTAGTCTTCGACTTGCGTTTTACTAAGCAACAATAACAGATACCAATCAACACCACAGCAACTACAGCTCCCACAACAGAACCAATTATTATTCCAACATTGTTCTTTTTTGAGGGTGAATTGGGTATAAGAATCTTGACAGAAGACAGGCCGTCCAAACTTCCAGCTTCATTGCTAATTTTCATGACCTCCAACCCATTCAAGGTTGCATTAGTGATGTCTGCTACATTATCTGGACCAACACTAACAGTCAAAGTGTCCGAAGGATCTGAAGAAGCGTTGGAGACAAAATCTTTGTAGTAGGGAACATTCAGGTCGACGGTTAAGGAAGACAGGTCAATACTCGCAATGGCAATATCATCATTTATGTATAAATTGAACACAAGATTGTTCATCGAAAGACTTGTGATATCGCAGAAATGTACCCGAACAAAGTACCTGAAGTTTCGGTCAACAGAGAAGACCCAGGTCATGTTGAAGTTCACATCAGCCACGTTTGCATTTCCCATGGCTTCAGCAGTGGCATAAACCAAATTTGGAGCCGTTTCACTTGTGATCGAAGCTGTATATTTAATGGATGCAGGATTAGCCGAAACACTCACAGCAGAGCTGCTTACAAGGAGATACTTCTCGTCATTCTCCCAAGTCCTTCCGAGGGTATCATTTTGAGCAGTGATCAGCGGACCTCCCATGTTTAACCGGTAAACAGTTTCGAAGCCAAGGGCAGTAAGACCACTAAAAGGGGCAGATGGATTTAAAGCCAAAGCCTGATCAGGGAAGATCGCATCTGGGATAGAGACAACTTCAATTGCATTAACAAATGCAACTGAATTGTTAGACGGAAGGAAGGTAAGTGTCAAGGTATTGGAAGTCACATTGATTGCATACTCCTTGAACATAAAAGAACCTTTGAAGTTCTTGAAAGTGAAATTGTTCAAGAGTACAAATTTGTCTGTGGCTACTGTGAACCGTGCAGAATTCAAGTTTTGGCCTGATTTTGGAAGAGGGGAGAAATAGAGACGGACCCAATGACGGCCTCTTTGTTCAATTTCAAATTTGTAAGAAGATACGGTCGAAAAGATTCGAGCAGATAGGTAAACAGGAGATAGAAAACTAGCATTCGAGCTAGCAACAACAGAATTCCCATTTTTCGGGGAAAGTGAAGATTGTTCTGTATCAGGAACAAAAGTTCTTCCTTGGAAGGTAACATTTTGTGAAGAACCACAAGCAATTAAGTAGTTATCAGCCGGAACAAACGCGGCACATGATCTGTGACACACAAACTCAAATAGAACAACAGCTAGAACTATAGAAACCCACTTTCCTAGTTTCATCTTCACCATTGGCAAAATCAAAATCCTTAAACAGCTTATATGACAACCCAAATTCCCAACTAGCAAACCATGAACAACAGTACTAAAACATAGCCTAGCTTCAGTCTAGTGAGATCTGATTATCTGAAATTCCCAATTGCATTAACACCAAAAACCAAATGCCACAAACCTAGACTTCTAGTGCCCAAATAACTGAAATCTTCAAAACCCTAGATCTAAAAAACAATGCCAACCCAAGTAAAACAAAACAAGACAAGACCCTATAATCTACAAATTTCCTTGCAAGAAACAGTAATAAAACAAGAACTTAAAATGTCTGTTTCACTTGAACTTCAACAAAATGTAGATAAAAATCAAAGCTTTTACAGTACACTTACCTCACAATGAGAGCTAAAAATGTGTACAGTCAACTTGAAACTGAATTGTCTCATATTGAATGAGAGGACAAAAACCCAGTAGAGAGAACATGAATGCCACCATGAAAGACCACCAAGAAGAGCTTTTTAGTGTAGCTACGTACAACCCACCACCCTTTCCAGGCTGTTTGATAAGGCTGTCACTACTACGAAAAAAAAAAAAAAAAGAGGACCCCACCAACGAGCAACTACTATCAAAGTCACAAATTAGATAAATGACCTGCCATTAAGAAACCCAGCTGTTAATTTTAAGGATAAAGTAGTCTGGTCGATTTTTGATACAGAGTATCTTTGCATAGATTGGAATATCATTTCATAAGAAAATGCTTTGAAGGTTCTGCAAATGAGCTTTATATTGAAGATTTTTTTTTCAATACATATAATTAATGTTTTAGAGTTTTTTTTTTTTTTTTTTTTCTTTTGTTGAATTACACCAAGTGTCGAGACCTTACTAGATTAGAGTGTTAGACTCTACTATCACAGCTCGAAATACTCTCTTACTATCAAGGAGAGGATACAAATGGATTACAACTCTTACGACTAGAGAGAGGGTTGCTTCCAATAGAACTAGGAGAGTCACCCGCACTTGAGATTTAATAGCCAAAGTGGTACAAATTATTTATATATAGTTTTCTTCCTATCGGTGCATCCTGATAAAGATATTGAATGTGAACCACTCATTTATAACAGTGATTTGACAAGTGCATACATGTCGAGTCAGAGTATATAAAACGAATGGTTCACATTTAATATCTTTATATAATTCGATCATGATACGCTGTTAAAAAAATTTATATACATACCGATGAAGGCTTGAATCTTGGTAGTGGAGCATCCCTTAGAAGACTCCGACCATTAAGAAACAGGGCCATTGGTAGAGATGTTTTGTTATACAACTCACATCACATGTATAATCTAATTGTTTAATATAATATTTCAAAACAAAAAAAAAATTATTATATAATAAATATAGTCTGATTAATGAGAAATGTAATCTAAACTTTGCTTTGTAATGGTATGTATGGTTGCGGACCTGCGGGGCTTGGGGAGCCTGGGACCAACTATTACTGGGACCCGCTTTTACGCGGCTTTGTGATACGGACCAGACAGCTCATGCCGTTATCTGACGGTGTTAGACCCACCACGTTTATTGGGATTGCGGTGATGTCCATATTATAGTCGTTTGTGGTGGTTTGGTTGGTTTCAAATAAATATTGGTTTATCATCAAGTACCGTAGATCCAAATTTATAAAAACATAAATAGAATTACGAAAATATTCTCAAAATATCGAGATATTAATTAATATTTTTTATATTGATATCTTTAAAATACAAAAAATCGAAAAATGTCAAGTACAATATAAATATTTAGTTTTGTGATATTATTCAATAATTATATCATCAAAAATCGATTTCAATCAAAAATATAATATTTAATATTTACTAATTTTAATCGAGGTTGAATTAAGAATTCTCCAATATACCACATTTATAAATAATTCATAAAATGAATTTTATAATAATTTAAAATATATTTTTTTATGGAATTTAAAATATTTATAATTGTAGTAAATATTCCACCAATTTTAATATTTACTACAATTATAAATATAGTCATAATTATTTCTTTTTAAAAAAAATTATTTATATACATAATAATATTTAGATGAAATAAATGAAAATTATTAAAATACTTTTTGAGAAAGCATTGCTCCAAGTGTTTTAAAAACTATTTTACAGGTGGTTAAATCACATCCAAATTCAATTATACAACCATATACTCTAATAATGTTATACTTACTCATTAAATCACGAAATGTAAAGAAATTATATTCAATATATGAAAATTGTATTTTGATTTGTGCTTACAATGACTCCTAACATATTCCTTCCTAGAATCAATTCGTGTTAGAGTTTAAATAAAAATTTGATATACTTGGAACATTAAATATAATCGATAATATCTAAAATTATAATTTTATTACTTTAAAAATAATAATAATATGTAATATGGTAAATAAGAAAGAACTATTTAAAAAATAATAATAATAAGAAAGAAGTATGATGACGTTAATCAATCGTCAAACAAGAAAGGGCAACGGCGGGTTGGGGAGAAAAGGAAACCTCGTTATAGAATCTAGAGATATGAGGACTGTTATAACTGACGTCAAAATATCCATGTGATTAGATGTTTTTATTTAAAAATTTATAAAAAAAAAACGCCGCACTGAGGCGCACATGGCCACGAACACTAAAGTCCCTATCAATTTCCTTTTCAATACAATTTTATTCTTTTTTAGTAGCTAATAATAAAACCAGTAATAGATCGTTTGTTTTTTCCATTTAAAATTTAATGGGTCTAAATTATAATTATTAAACTGTTTTGTTTTTTTTAAGTGGTCAAATAATTTAAAAATACCAAAAAATAACTTAAAATAAAAAGTAAAAAATCACAACTTTTCACTAATTGTAAATCACTGAATTGCATTAAATGCAATCCAAAATCTTTTATTCTGATACTATCATTCATATATAACATATCTCCAATTTCATCATAATTATATATCGTATAGAAATCTTTATTTTAATATATTACTTATTTTAAATAGCTTTAAAAATAAAAAAGAACCTTAATAACTAGGTATTTAATATCAATATTTTATTATGATATTAGGGTGATGTATTTATATATTATTATTTTTAGAGTGTTTTGTATGAGTTTTCATGCTGCCACTTTTATTTTATTTTTAAAAAAAAAAACATTTTCTTTTTCTTAGTAAAAATAAAGTTTGTTTATAATCGAAGAGGAAGATCATGATTATATATGTTCATATAATAATTATTATTTTTGAATTGTTTTTATTTTATATTATATATATAATTGTTTAATATGGGTATAGATGTAAAATTATTTATTTTCAGACAATTTTATTTTTAAAAAACAAAGACGTTGACAATATATTCAGATGTGAGGAAAAAAAAAAAAACAAATATACCATTCAGATTCAGATTTCAGTCACTATTCAGTCTTCAGTAAAATTCGAGACTATTCAGTTTTTAGACAAAAAAACAAACGATCCCTAAGTCTTTAATTTTTATTCTTTATCAAAATTTAATATTTTCTCAATATGAGCTGGAGGCATCTTAATCTTATCTTAGTCAATCAATGAAACAACATTCATTTTTTATTTTATTTTTCCTTTGAAATGATCGAACAACATTGATTTTTCACATGAATGATCATTAGGGGATTGTGATATGACCTAATACGACAAAGTTTTTATTTACATTCAATTAGATCATTATTTTGTATAAATTTTTGTTTTTCTTTTTCAAAGGAGTGTAACATTAGTCGGAGATACATGCCCCTAATGAATGAGGTTTGATGATGAAAAGTATCCATTCAATCTGATAATGTCTCAAATTCAAGTTGTTACACCATACGTAATGTCCAAAAAAAAAAACATTAGTAAGAGATGCTGCATCCAAATATCGTTGACACAAGCATGTATATTTCAATTTGATATTTGGAGCCGATATAATGGTCTACTTTTTCTCATCATTCATGCAATTTGGTGATCATATTCATAACTTTTAATTTTGTTTTGTTGAGTTATTACATGATGATTTTATTGAATAGGATTCGATGTGTAAGTGTTGGTCGAAGTTTATATGAGCTCCATATAATTCTGACCACAAAAAGCGGGAACCTTCACGGCAATCTCACGGTCGCTCAAAGGTTAAGCAATAATATCGTCCTAAAGTTGATGTGACGAGCTCTCTTCCTAATCTAAATATTTCCGTTCAAGAATCGGTTGTAGTTTATTCTTATATGAATTCCGTGCCGGTTGAGGGGACGAGTTCTATTCCTAGAACGAATCCGATTGATCTACAAGACTTCAATGACCAACGGGTTTTGATTAATGGATCTATTTCTAGATTGGTTAATTCCTCGATGCAGGTTACTTTTGATTTTCCTACAGCTACTACGGTCACTTATCCTTTGCAAGATTTGATTGATCAGTAGGGTTTGATTGACTAGAGGATTTTGATTGATGGTTCTAGGCCCCATACTGCTTCTTCTGTGTTGGTTGAGGGGACGAGTTCTATTCATGAGATTACTGTCACCACTGCAGTCCCTTCTGTTCAGTGGAGTTAAACTAATATTACCTCTTCTTCGGCTTCTATCATGGTTGTGTCGGAGTCCAAGGTCAGATTGTAGACTCCATTTTCCAAGCCTCGGGCTAAACTTCGCTTTGTAGCCAACTCTTCCACCCCTTTGGTGAGATTGGATACTCCTCTCCATGTAACGCAAACTAAGATTCGCCCTGATTTTGCGGCTTCCGCGGCCCAAACAGAATTAATCATTATTACTAATTAGGCCGTTTGGGTTGATTCAAAAGGGAAGGATTTATAGAATATCACTTCAGTCATCTCTCTATACTGATTATCTCTAACAGTGTTGTTCGGTATCCTCTAGTCTAGATAGATTGATTAATTAGTTTAATTCATGTTTCTTTACCTTCGTTTGAGGCCTGCGTGCCTATTTAGATTTATATTTTAGGGCCTTCGTGCCCCTTTTCTTTTGATTTTCTTTTCCCTCTATTGTTCTTCCTTTTGTTTTTGTATAAACATATATATATATATATATATATGGGTTGCCTTTAGGTGCAACGTTACATGATGCAACATATAAAATTTTGACTATATATGATCATGTCTTCTTTGGTACGACATCAACTAATATGTGATTGCATGTTCTAACATGCGATCACAATAATTTAATTGTGTGATCACGTGCAATTCATATGCGATAACATTATATATATTTGTGATCACATGTAATCATATGTGATCACATACTGTTGTATCGTATAATGTTGCACCGAAGAATGACCATATATATACATATGTATACGGTTCTTCTAGGGTTTTTTCAGTATATAATCGTATGTAATGTTTTTTTCCTCTAAGTCAATCCGATTTTTTTTTATAAAAAAAGTTTATTAAGCTCCGGTATATAAGTTAACCGAAACCTACATACCTAAACAATAAACATTATACAATTAAATTCTTATCATATTTGGATAAATGGAAAACATATCTATCTTTTTATCAACTTATATAATTCTTCATAATAATAATAATAAAAAAAGAACTTATACAATTCTTCTTTAAAAAAAAAAATACTTAAGAATTATAATATAAAAAATTGTGATGTACTAAGGTTATAAAACATATAAGTTCAGTAATTTATTATTATTATTATTATTGCATAATAATATGAAGGTGGTAGTGTACTTCACCTTCAAGTCATACCATGCATATTTTACAAATGGGTGTATACCTGTATGGACATGAGCATACCCGGTATTTTTTACTAAAGTGGACTTAAACAAAAAAAAAAAAATATATATATATATATATATGTGATAATGGTAGATGAACTTCGGTAATACTAGAAAATTTCATTAATCGAAAAACAAAAATACATCTAGATAAAGGGACATAATGACTAATGAGTATGGTTGTTTGATATTGTAATATAAAATTATCAATCAATTTGGTTAAAGTGATATTTAATAAATTATAATACACTACAAATAATAAATTGTAGTGGAAAAATAAATTAATAATAATAATAATAATAATAATACACTAACTACAAATTACCTGAATCGAAGAAGAAGAATAATTTTTTTATTCAATTTTGTAATTGAGAATTTTGTAGAGGGAGGGAGAGAATTATTACCGGGAAGACAGGGAGAATTGGAACATTTGAGAGAGAGAAAGATAGGGAGAGAATTGCGACCGATGATATATATATATATATATATATCAATTATCAAGTGATGGATCTCTTAATTTCGGTAAGGATCTTGATGAAATCATATCTATTTTAATTTTATGAGTTTTGATCTAATTTTTGTATGGATGATAAGTTCATTAAAATTTATCTATAAATAAAATTTGAGAATTTTTCAAATACCATTTTTATTTTTGTAAAATTTTCGATATTTCTCCTATTTTTCCAATGCCTTCATATTTAACAAAAGGATCTGGATTCTTTCCTCACATTTTGTGTCTTCACATTGTCTTTACATTCATAATCTACCGTCACGTATCTAATATAGTAAATCAATTGTCTAAAATATTTTTATTAATTTTTATGTTTATACACTACAACAATATAGAATTAATCATAATGAATTTTACACGCTTAATTATCGTCAAATAAAACAATAACAATAATAATTAAACAAACAACAATATATAGCTTCTTTTGTCCTTTTTTTTTTTTTTTTTAAAAAAAAAAAAACTATTTTTTCCAATCATCAAACAAATCAATTTTTTTCATTTAAAATTTTGATTTTTTTTTTATATAAATCCATCCACCAAGTTTTTCGGTTTACAAACTAATTAAATGAATAAGCATTTGTAGTTGAATTAAACTAAAGTGAGTGAGTTGTGTTTAAAAACCATGTAGACTTGATCAAGTTCTGCAACTTTTTTTTTTATTTATTTATTATTATTTTTAAATTCTACAAGACTACAATTGCAACAATTTTTTATTCAACCACAAAACAATAATAAAAATAAATATAAATATACCAGTATGCATTCAGAATCCATGAAATCAATTTTTTGTTCATCTATTCCTTGACTATATGCGGAAAAAAAAATTATATTTCTTAATTGATGTTGGGTTTGATTAAGTATATATTATTAGGGTTTATAATAGATTGGATGTTCAACTTATGGAGGTAGGAAGTTGATTTAATTTCCAATTATAAAAGCTTTGTATTTTAAGTAATTAAATGTAATGGTATTTTAGAAATAAAAAAATTTCATTAAAACATGGATGTGGGAAGATATTTTATGGGTAACAGTAAAACACCCAAAAAAAAATTCAAAACAAATACCTTGTTTTTCATTTGAAAAAAAAAAAAAAAAACAACTGGCCATAGGATATGATTCTTAAGCTTGTGACATTCAAACGTTGAAATCATTACAAGTGAAACATATATGAAATATGCAAGTGGAGGAATTAGAGTAGCAAATGGCAAATAGTATATGCTAATGGGCATCCCAACAAATACCAAAATAATACAATTCTATACAAAATGAACCTGCTACTTGCCTTCCAGTCCACACTATAAACTTTAGTAAACAATGATAAACAAACTAAACTATAGAATTTCTAAGACCACTGAAAGAATTAAAATTCTGTAAAGTTCTTGAAAGAATATTAGAAAGCCGAACTTGCCTGGCTGGTTATATATTCACTCAACAAGGGACGATCATGATTACAGATTTAAGTACCTACTTAATACTTATTGTATTGAACAATACATATTCTTTTCATTTGTTCCTACAAAACAAGTTTTCATAGTTGTTTTTTTTTTTTTTTTTTTTTTTTAATCTTCAACAAGGTATTTTGTTTAGCAGGTTTTTATTATTTTTATTTTTATTTTTTATGTGTATATATATACATATATAGGCTTCATAAAAAATAAGGTTTCTTAACTGTTAGTCAGATATAGGCATTGGAGATCGAAGAAGGGTTTAGTAGGGTAATTAAAGTTTTTTTTTTTTTTTTTTCAAGTGGTAATTATAGATTTATGAGAGAAATCTAATACGGTGATATTTAAAGATTTAAGAGAGATAAATTCTTATATATATATATATATATATATATATTTTTTAATTCAAAAATATTTTATCAATTGATTGAATCTAAAGGCTAGGATGATTTGTTCTAACTTTAATTAATATTAGGTCAAACTGAAAAGAGAAAGAATATATATATTCAATAATGCTACTTTACCTAAATTTGGTGCTCATATGATGTGGTATCACTGTAATCCATTCATTTACATTGTATTAGATTTACTTCATTTAAATGAATGAATTATAATGATACCACATCATTTGGCATAGACACCAGATTTGGACAAAGTAGAATTACTCATATATATTATACAGTAATTTTCCATTATAGGATTTTTCGTACAAAATCGACGATTGGTACCGGTACTTATTGGATTGCCACCGATAGCAATCGATGAACCCATATGGAAAATCCTACACTTGGAAATTTTCATATATATATATATATATAATTGATGTTGATGACGTGATATGACTGTGTCTATGTCTGGCATTGGTAAGGAAGAATCAATTGACTACTCTAATGGTGTGTTTGTTACATGAGGCAATCTAGTCCCACATTTGGGGTCTGCATGGGATTAGATTTCTTCGATCCCATATATAGACCAATAGTCCTACTGTTTAGTCTTACTTAGGGATGTCAATGGTACGGTTTGGGGACGGATTTTCCATTACCATCTCCAATCACAATTTGTATGAGAAATACCATCTCTAGTTCTATGGTGAATACCCGTCTTATAATAAACGGTACGAGTACAAAGATTCCCCATTAGGGGATCGGTTATATAAATAAGGGTACAGGGATGTCAGGGATGGGTTGGGTAGGGATTGAAAATCCCTAAACCATCTCGAAATTATATATATATTTTTATATATATATATATATATATATATATGTAGGGTACGAGGATGTCAGGGATGGGTTGGGCGGGGATTGAAAATCCCAAAACCATCTCGAAATTAAATCAAGGATCGAAAAAAATTACCAAATCCATACCAAAATATAAATGGTAGGCACAAAACCCGTCCCTAACAGGACGGATTCCTGAGCCAATGGGTAATTTTAACATCCATATTCCCTGGTCCTACCACAAAGGTTGTGACAAAATATTGTCTCAGCGTTTGCTTTAAAAAAAAATTATTACTTATTAATATATTAATATATTAATTCTAATATTTAAAATATATATTTTTAATATCAATTAAAAAATGATAAGATGATGTTAGTCCGGTGATATGTCCATCACATTCATACCATGAGGTTGTTGATTCAAGTCTCTTCTTCTTTCCAAACCTCGAATTATTATAATATTTCAAAACAAATGTTATTTTATTTTTAAATAATTTTATTTTTTTAAAAAAAAAAATTTCAATATTTTTTTAACCAATTTTAATTTAAAATAATTTTATTTTTCTTTTCTTTGAATTGAATTAAAATGGTTTTATTTATTTAAAAATTAATTTTATATAATTTTATACTAACCTCTTAAAAAAAGACAATTATTTTCAATTATTATTTTATTCAATCTCATGTTATACCAAACAAGAAACAATATTATTTTAGTCCAATATATAATGCACTAATCACAATACTAATTTAATCAAGTCCAATCCAATTCAATCCCATAAAAATAGTCTAATTCTATCCAATCTAAATTCGTACATCAACCAGACCATAACTCTACTACTCTTAAGTCTTTAACGATTGTTGAATGATTAATTAAAATAATATTAAATTAATTATAAAATATATTTTTTTCAAAAAGCTGACCTGGCTGTAGCCTAGGTCAGCCTCTAAGAATGGTCCACCCCTGTTTAAGGAGTTTTCTCTTCGATGGTGTGAGTATATATCTGAGCCACATATACTATTTAATCATAGCAAGTCCTGACAAACCCCTAACCCGACCCCGACTGTTCAGTGCTAGAAGTTATTGCAATTTTTCTTGTAATACTTTAAAAAAATGTTTGTAGTTCGTTATCCTTTGCTGTGAATGTATTAAAAATAAAACCTCGTTATAGAAAGAAAAAAAAAAATTGACACCAATCGAGGTCATCGGATCAGAAGTCTGCTAGAACCTAGCGAGATCAAATACCACAAAGACAACCTGAAAAGTTACTCTCACTATAGGGGAGAGTAACTTAAATAAATGTGATATTCGAACCTCTATCACGAATGTAAAATGAAAGTGCACAACCATTTGAACTATGAATAGATGTACATTAGTATATGTTTTTTTCATAAATAAATATATAAAACTAGCTTACATACAATACGATATTATTCTACTTGTTACATAAAAGGTTTTCATATAATTCCACTCATACTATCGTTTCACACGGCTGTGATTATCAAGAATATTCAAAATTTAAAATTTAAGAATTAAGAATAATATAATATACACATGGTCCCTTATCAATGTGGTGGGCCTTTCATAAAAGAACCCCCATCACCAAGGTTTAAAGCCTAGTGTATGTATGAATTTGTGCAAATTTTCCCACCACTAGTGTGGGTGTTATCCCTCTATATGTGGGCGCTCTCTCCCCTCTTGTGACAGTTGCAGTCCGGACTGAATTTGTAGAACTCAATCTCGTTGGCCCTGATAGTTGTTGTGTAATAAATACAAAAAATAATAATTATAATATAATATCAAATATGTATTACCAAGTGGAGAAAATTAAATCTTGTATAGAATAGTTTCACTGACACATAGTAAGATTGTCCAATGAAATTTGCTGAATTTACATCGGTGATCGGACAATCTTACCACGTTTTCAAGTTTTTTTCTATGAACACATTTCCATATCAGTGGTGAGGGTTAGAGTCACGTAAATATATATATATTTTAAGATTTATATTGCAAAATTGTAATCACATTCATTTTTTATAGAACAAAAGTACCAAATTACCCATA
Source organism: Acer negundo (assembly GCA_035582765.1). Lineage (NCBI taxonomy): Eukaryota > Viridiplantae > Streptophyta > Magnoliopsida > Sapindales > Sapindaceae > Acer > Acer negundo. The sequence goes on along the minus strand of CM069241.1, from coordinate 29,818,764 downwards.
AATTTATCTACTTTTTTTTTTTTTTTTTGGAAACATAAATTAATCTACTAAAAGTTAATAATACATTTAATTTTATAACCTCCTCTTACAATTATCGTAGCACGAGTAATAGTCTTCTTTTTTTTTCTTATAAAAAAAAACAAAATATAAATGTGATAAATTTTAATTAGGTTAAAATTGTATTATGTTAATTGTCAAATCGACCAATCAGGAGAAGACACGCAAGCATGTGTTCACACGTGTGAAGTTGTTGCACACGACGTACTGAATAATTTCCAGAAAGAAAAGGAAAAGTAGACCGTCAATCACGTTGGTTCCGTGTAAACAGCCAAGCTGCCCGTCGTGATAATGATGTTTTCTCACAGTTTTAAACAGCTAAGTCGTCGTTAACTACTAAAAAGCTTGTCTGCAGTTAGGTCACGTTGTAATTAGAAAGTGGCAGATACGTGTAATCTTTGCATGTTTTCGTGCTTTGTCTGTCGTGTTTTTTTAAAATTTTTTTTTTTGGAAAAGCGTGCTTTGTCTGCTTTGTGCTCCAAAGTCCAAACTCTTTGCTTCTTACAAATTTGCCCAACTTACCTAATCGAAAACACATTCCTATTCAACTAAACTCGTTATTATTAACACAATTTGTTTGTTTTGATTACATTAATTAGGTTTTCAATTTTTTTTTTTAATATTATAGTAATTCAGGATTTAAGGGAACGGAAGGGACAGAAGCTTTTGGAGGCCAGGGACCATGAGACCCTTGTCCCAGAACAAAAAAAATTTAGTATTTAAAAAATATATAAATATTTTTTATAAAAATTGTTATTTTACATTTAGTCCTATTAATTTTCAGTTTTTGTTATTTGGCCTCCCCAACTAAGAATTTTGAGTTTCATCCCTAGGGAAGAGGATTGATTAGAACCTACAATCTCATGATATATATGTGAAGGGTAGATCACTAAATCAACCTCATTTTGTCTTCAGGTTTTCAATTCTTAATATCTTAAAAAAATTATCTAATTGATTAACAATTTATAAATAAACATATCCTTTAAATTTCAATGTTTTTTTCTTTTTTGTTTTTTATCTTTATATATCACCTGCTATACGCAACGATTTGAATGTATAACATTACTTGTTTGAATGAACGCCGTTAGAGATGGTATTTCATTTTTTATTTTATTTTTTACATATCATTTTCTATTGTTAGTTTATAGAAATGACCTTGTGATTGTAAAATTAATATCTTAACAACAAAAACGGTGTTAAGCGACTAAACAAATTAGCATAAAAATACATCTAAATTTCATGATCAAGTTATTTGTGATATTTATTCTTACTATATAACTCATGTTGTGATGAATGATATGGTAAAAACAAATCATTTATCGATAATTTGGTATGTGATATTTCAAAATAAAAGATAATTACTCTTCTATATGATTATTTAGATGACTATCATGCCAGCTGAAAATTAACTGCAACAAAATAGAGGTAAGACTGCATAATCCTTTTATTTATGAAATCGTTTAAATCATGAATATCATACGAATACAAGGCCTCCTTCTATGGCCTTTCAATAATAAATACGAATACAAAGGAAATGGATAATAATAATACGACGGATTATGACAAGATAAGGTTGATCCAGTGGTATATTCTCACACTTACATCAAGAGATTGTAAGTTCGAGTTATATCCCCTCCCCAAATCCTTAATTATTGTATTATTTCAATAATAATAATAATAATAATAATAATAATAATATGGCAGATCATGAATGGAGTGTGGTCACCACTCATGTTATAATTTCATAACACGATCTATTTATCTCCTATGAAGATTATCGATGCAAGTCATTATAATTCCGGACACCTTGTTCTCTATTTCGTTGTTTACAGCTGATATGGGTGATTCAGTAATCGGATATTCGGATTTTTAATTTCCTCCTATAAATATATTGACAATCAATGATTAAACGATATCAGTTTTTTATTTTATTTTAAATATTACAATAATTTAGGATTCGAGGAAAAGTTAAATTCGAACACAAAACCTTATATTGTGAAAGTGTGAGGAGTGATAATACGATTTCATTAGCTCTATATCCAATCCAATCTGATGATGTAAGTGGATAACCGTTGAATCAACATAGCTTGGTTACTTGCATATGGACTTGGGCCCAATTAGCCTAAATAAATATTTGGAAATTTGAAGCGAAGCTAATTGCACCCTATCCATTGCTTAAAAGCCTCCAATTTTTTTTTTTTTTTTTCCTTCTAATTTAGTAATTTTACGCAAACAGCAAACTTCCAAATTCGAATTGTTTTTAAAATATAGTTGTGGTGATACTAATAAATTAATTATAATACTTATATATATATATATATACATTCTTTCTACTGTCAGTTCGTCCTAATATAAAATATATCAGGATGAAAAATATTTATCATAGATTATGGTAAAGTTTTGACAAGTGCATACACTTTTAGTCAAAGTATGTAAATCTAATAGTACACATTCTTCGTCTTGATATATTTTATATCAGGACGAACTGACAATAGAAAAACTATATATATATATATGAATACTTCTCTAATCATGGCCATTCTGACTTTATAATTTCAAGACATCCAACCACCACAACCCCACATTAACAAATATCCACACCCAATATGAATGTGTGGTTGTGGTCAGACATCCTTAACCTATAATATCAGGACATCTTTACTAGAAACCACTGATATATATATATAGAGAGAGAGAGACTTTCATGAGGGATCCCTTATTTTAATTTCGGTAAGGATCATAATGAAAACACATTGATCTTAATTAATTTTAATCTGAATTTTTTTGTGGATAATGAGTTCAATGAAATCTATATATGAACAAAATTTGAGAATTTTCCGAACACTAAAATTATTTATCCAATTTTTGTTAAATATGAAGGCATCAAAAAATAGACGAAATATAGAAAAATTCAAGAAAAATAGTTCTAGTATTCAAAAAATTCTTAAATATTTTGCATAGGTAAATTTCAATGAACTCATCATTCACAAAAAAAAATTCAGATAAAAATTCATTAAAATCAATGTATTTTCATCAAGGTCCTTACCGAAATTAAAATAAGAGATCCTTCATAAGAGACTCACTATATATATATATATATATATATATAATTTTAATTCCAAATACTAACAAATGTCTAAACCTAAGTTGGAATTTCACTACTTGAGAGTTGAGATTGCTTAGATTTTGTATGCCTTCTTATATTTTGGATTGAAAAATTTTGAAAACTTTAAATTTATTTAGGATTAAATTAAACAAATAATATATTTTAGATTGAACATTTTAATATATATATATATATATACAGGGGCAAAGCTAGGACATATCGTCCGGGTGGGCTAAGTATAATTTTTTTTTTGGTATACACACACGGTATGTGCGACGACCTATACATGAGACATTATTAAGTTGAATTAATGTAATTTCCTACCAGAGCCACATTGAACGGTAGTACAAAGTTTTTTTTTGTAACAAACCTGACAATAAAATTTTTTTAACTAAAAAATATGTACCTAGATAATAAAAATATAATGATCTTGACCTCTAAAAACATTTAAAATGATTAATCTAGAAAATAGAGAAAAAATATATCAAGGGGAATAAACTTTAATGTGTTTGAGTGTCAATACAATATTGTTCATATCAATCTAATGAATTTATTGAGATTATCTAAACTAAAACTAGACTATTTTTATAAATTATCAAGTATTTTCCTTTTGTTTGTATTTTTACTTTTTCTTTTATCAACAAACACCTAAAAAAAAAAAAAAAAATTTATTAAAAGCTAGCCTGGGTTGAAGCCTAGGCCAGTTTCCAAATACCTCCGCCCCTATATATATATATATATATATATATATACGGTCACGTTCCTATCTGATCATCCTTATATAACTTTATCATGATATTGAATGTGAGCCACTCATTTATAAAAGTGATTTGACAAGTGCATACATATCAAGTCAAAGTATGTAAAACAAGTTGCTCACATTCAATGTTCTTATATAATTCTATCAGGGCATCCTCTTAGGAAAATTCCCGTATATATATATATATATATATATATATATTTTTTTTTTATATAGATTGGATATCAAAACAGGGTGAAACGAGAGATTGGGATGATCGGATATGAAATGAGCCTCTGTCCATTCTATATGTGCTCATGAAAACAAAAGACTGACCGGGCGTTCTAATCTTTTCGGCTGCTGTTATTTGATATATGACAGGTTTTAGGTTGGATAGGTGGTGATCATAGAGTCAACATACTGTAGATGGATATATGATGCATGCTAATTGTCTTTATCTTATGGAATGTGTGTCCAAATAAAGATTACTATGTAATTCAATGTGCAGTCAGCAATGGATGGTAAAACTATATTGTACCGGTAAAGTAAAAGAATGTCATGTGTATAATATAATCATACAACACTTGGTTTCGACGGAACGGATGCTCTTCACAAATGCATGTATGATTTTTCAATTTTATGCCTAATTCTTAAATGTAAAAATACAAAGTACAGACTATTATACAGCCGAGATAATAAACTTCAACAGATTACCAGTCCTGGAGCAATGTGGATTTCAATTTTTTCTTCTCAAAAAAACTATCAAATTTGGTAAACATGTAAACACAGTTAGACATGCAACAAGTTTTGGAGTTTTTTCCTTGTGGTTCAGATTGGGTAGGATGTCCAATCACTAGAAGGTCTACAACGGGTTACTGTGTTTTCTTCAGGTCATCATTGGTCTCATGGAGATCGAAGCGTCAGAAAACGGTGTCATTATCTTCAGCTGAAGCAGAATATCGCGCTATGACAGGTGCTTGTTGTGAATTAGCTTGGTTGAGATATCTCCTTAGAGATTTGGGTGTTACTTCGAGAACCTGCATTGTTGTATTGTGACAACAAAGCTGCATTGCATATTGCAGCAAACCCAGTCTTTCATGAGCGGACTAGACACATTGAAATGGATTGTCACTACATCCGAGATAAGATTCAAGATGGATCGGTTGTTACACGGTTTGTGAGTTCTACGCATCAATTGACAGATGTCTTGACTGAAGAGAAGTCTTTATATCTATGATTCGCAAGTTGGGAGTACAGGACATCCACTCTCCAACTTGAGGGGGAGTGTTAAGAATACTACCTGATGTATATCTTGTATAAGAGTTTTATTTGTTATATTCCTAGATTGTAGCTATCATTATCTTTAGAGCTTGTTTATAGGAGTAGTAGACGTGTAGAACAATATCTCTGATTGTATATGTACACCATTCGTTATCAATGAAAATCACTTAGCAATATTATATTTCTTTCACTGAGCATATCCGCCGAGATGGCTGCGGAACTGGAGAGAGTACTTGCGACCTTGGATGATTTCTCAGCTGAAGAGTTGGGTGCCAAGATCAAGGAGTATGGTATTACTGCTCCGTACACGAAGAATTCCCTTTCGGATCCTTATCTGTTCAACCTGATGTTCACAACATCAATCGGCCCCTCTGGTTTGATAGCCGGGTGAATGAGTATCTCACATGCATTGTTATGTTTGTGAATCAATAGCTTGGAACTCTGTTAAAAAAAATTATTTGTATCACTTCATTCACATGCAGCGTTATGTTAAATTGTAGTAAGTACTGGTGTTTTGTATGTCTGCTGTAGGTATATGCGTCCTGAAACAGCGCAAGGTCTATTTATGAATTTCAAACACTTGAATTATAGCAACGGAAACGAGCTCCCTTTTGCTGCTGCTCAAATTGGACGGGCATTCAGAAACTAGGTTTTCAATCTTTTCTATGAAACTGAATATATGTGCATGGTTTTATTGAAATCGCTTTATTGCATGAATGGAAGCGAAAATGTTATAAACTTTGCAATTTTGTGTGTGTGTGTGAGAGAACTAGGTTCAACGAAAACTTTTCCTATATGTAGATATCTCCTCGTCAAGGTCTTCTTCGACTCCGTGAATTCACACTAGCCGAGATTGAGCACTTTGTCGATCCTGAAGACAAATCTCATCCAAGATACTCCGAAGTTGTAAACTTGGAGTTCCTGATGTTCCCAAGGGAGGAACAAATGTCAGGCCAATCTGCATGAAACATTCCTCTTGGTGAAGCTGTTTCAAAGGTTTGTTTTAATTATATTTAGTATGACTGTATGTTTTGTCTTTGGCATATCTCCCTCACTTCTTACATTCCTTTTCCTCTTGCTAATGAGTAATGATTATGTTGTTCTGTCAAACTCTTGGCTACTTCATTGGAAGAGTATATCTCTTCTTGACTTGCCTTGGTATAGATAAAAAACGATTGCGTTTCCGGCAGCATCTTGCAAATGAAATGGCCCACTATGCCATAGACTGTTGGGATGCCGAGATTGAGAGTTCCTATGGGTGGATTGAGTGTGTTGGTATTGCAGATAGATCTACATATGACTTGAAGGCTCACTCGGTAAGAAATCACTTGATATTTTCTGTGGAAGTTTTATAAACATGTTTTCATTACAATTACTATCACGATATGGATTTGCTTTGCTCCATTTGTGTCAGTCTTGTGGTTCAAATAGCTTAGTACTGTTGATGTCGTAAATCCATTAGTTATGAACACTGATATACTAATTGCATAACAGGACAAGAGTGGTGTTGCTCTAGTTGCTCGAAAGAAGTTTTCAGAACCTAGGGAAGTGGAGGTACTGCTATATATATGCTTGCCATTATTAGTTGTATAAAAATATTATCGTTTTACATTTTTTTTTTCTTTGTATGAATGATCTGATTTTCAAACACATTTTGATATCAGAAAATGGTTATAGTTCCGGTTAAAAAAGAGGTCGGTCCTGCATTCAAGGGAAACCAGAGGAAGCATTGGAGGTAAACAATAATAGCTTCTATCTATAATGCTGTGAGTTTTGGAAGTGCTACCTATTCGACTATAATGTATAAATTTCTTTAACTATTAGGCAATGAATGAAAAAGAAGCTATGGACATGAAGGACATGAAGGCCGAACTGGAATCCAAAGGAGAGGTGGAGTTTTATGTCTGCACTCTCGGGAAAAATGTGTGCATTAAGAAGAAAATGCTTTCAATTTCGAAGGAGAAAAAGAAAGAACACCAAAGAGTTTTCACTCCATCAGTAATTGAACCATCTTTTGGTATTGACCGGATAATATATTGCCTCTATGAGCACTCTTTCTACACAAGACCAAGTAAAGCTGGGGATGAACAGTTAAATGTATTCCGTTTTCTACCTTTTGCGGCACCTATCAAGTGCACAGTTTTCCCACTTGTTCAGAATCAAGAGTATGAGGACGTTGCCAAAGTTATCTCCAAGTCGTTAACAGTTGCTGGAATCTCGCATAAGATTGACATCAAAGGTTTGTCCAAAGACTGTTATATGTCTTACCTGCTTAAATGATCAAAAATGACTGTTTTCATATGCACTCGCTATTGGTCCTAAATGTCGTGATTCCATGGACTACTTTTATTTAACTGTTTCTTATGATGTTTACAGACACCTCGATAGGGAAACCGTATGTAATAACAGATGAACTTGGTGTACCCTTTGCAATCACCGTTGATTCAATATCATGAGTGACAATCCGAGAGAGGGACAGCAAGGATCAAATCCGTGTTAAAGTGGATGAGGCAGCATCAGTTGTGAAGGCTTTATCCGATGGACACAAAACATGGGAAGATATCTGGTCAAGTTACCCTCATCACACCTCAGAATCTGAAGATGATTAGATTTCTTCTTTTTTTTTTTTAGATTTTTTTTTTTTTTAAACTATTACAATATTTCGGAATCATATAAGGGGTATGACTCGAACCCACGACTTCATGGATATGGATGTGAGAGGCTTGTACCATTATGTCAACCTCATCTTGTTTGCGGATGATTAGATTTCGAGTACATAACTTTACAGAATATTTATATATAATTAGTTGAGAGATTATTTTCGAAGTTTTTGTGGGTGATACTGGTGCACTTTAATGATCATTATTTCTTCAATTTGCACAAAACAATCCAATTAATTACTGGACCTTTCTCTAGTCAGGTTATGATTTATGAAGGATCATCCTTTTGTATCGTTATAGAGTACATTACATAGTTAAAGCAAATTTGTTTTGCTTAACTTTCTAACCTTGATTTATAAGGCTACAAACTCAAATTAGTTGTCCAAAAATAGAATCTCAATTTGTGTCTAACCAACCAAATTTGACATATGTCTGCATTTAATTATTTTTTTTCAACTTCTTCCATAAATTTTAAACACATATCCCAATTTGGTTGGCTAGACATAAATTGAGACACATTTTTGGACAACTGATTCGAGTTTGGAGATTGGACATAATTTTATTTCCGAAAACTTCTAATTAATTAATGAGAAGTGCTAGATACACTCTCTCAACCCACTCTTTGCTCATGTGGTGATACATTGACAACATTAAATTTTTCACATTAATCTTGTAGCCTTTATTAATGGTCTTCTTTTGTAATATATTTACAATACAAAACAACAAATAATTTTCCGGATAGCCCTTTTTTTTTTAACTTTAATAGATTATCATTTAATATCAGTTATATAAATTTAATATCAGTTTTTTAAAATATATATATATAATATATCTATCTCTCTCTCTCTCCTATCTATCTCTCTCTCTCTCCTCCATCCTCTTTGCATATTCAAAACTTTTACAATAATAAAATTTCAAGATTCAGTATAAAACAGTTCAATGGAATTATTTCTGTTTATTGAATTTGTTTTTACACTATGATGTGCATTTCTTTTAAAATAAGCAAACATAAACAGTCAAACACACCCAAACCAAGTTGAAAGCAATTTAAAATATTTGTCCCTAAGAATGAGAATGATACCTGTAAGGTAGAGATTAATTGTTCATATGTTTATGGACTCCATCTATTTGCAGAGCCGGCCCTGGGGTAGGGCGCTAGGGGCGCCCGCCCAGGGCCCATGATTAAAAGGGGTCTCTAAATCCCAGTTTTGAGTTGTTATATAAAGGGGTTTAAATAAAAAATGCCCTATTAAAAGTTTTTAATTCATAAAAATAAAAAAAAATAAAAAATAAAAAAACCCAAACATTTCAAAAACAAAAGTAAAAAAGGGTCCAATTTTTTCTTCAAACAATAGAAGATCCAAACATTTTTTTTAAAAATGCCCAATTAGTTCTCACCGTGCTATTCTCCATTTTCATTGATCTAGCCATCCAGCTTTGAGCTTAGTCCTTCTAGATCATTGTTCTGGATCCTGTTTAGCCTATTTACATATCTGTTCAAATATATATATATATATGGCCCAATTATTATTTTACACCTCCATTCTACCGTTTTACTTGTTTGATAACTTTAATTCAGAAAATTTGGTTGTTAGATAAACTAATAACTTGAACTCAAAGTCCCAAACCTGCATGATTTGATTTTATGTGTTTTTTAAATTTATTATTTGCTATTTGTGTACAATTTTGATTTATTAATTTCTTTCTTCTAAGTTAATGCATTGTTATCTTTTTTAATTGCATGACTGTTATATTTTACTGCCAATTTAAAAAGTTTAATCAACATCTACAAAAAAAATTCAAATGGGATTCTATCATTTCAGTGGGTTAGTTTCTCATTTACTTGTAAGTTGTAACTTGTAAAAGAAGCTGAAAAACAAATTCCCCATTCGAAAGAAGAAACCAAATGTATACCAACAACAATTTATAGTTGATTTAGTATAATACAAAAACACTTTGTTGTGTTTTGAAAACATATAAGTTTATTTTTACACAATCCATATTGGATATAATTTATTTTGATATATTTTCCCCGATTTTATTGAAAATTAAGCATCGGAAAATGAGACGAAAAATAGGAAAAAAAAATAGTTAGGTAGTTCTTTAAAAGTTTCAAATTTTATTTGAAAGTAAATTTAATTGAAATTTTCATCCATAAAAAAATTAAGATCAAAATTCATTAAAATCTATAAATTTTATGACGGTCCTTGTTTTATATTAAAATAAGAGATCTCTCATAAGAGACTCACTCTATATATATTGAAAAAACCATGAACAAGGGGTCCATTTTTCAGTTTTTTGACCCGACCTTTGAAAGGTCAGGATCGGCACTGCTATTTGTTCATTAGAATTTTTTTTTTTTTTTAATGAGGTATCCATCCCCTTCAATGCAATCCACGACATCACATGTGTTATTTTAAATATTCATAATGGTATCTTACAATTACTGAACTCAGATTATTAATCAAGGCAATACTTTTGTGTTATTATTTGAAGAGTTATGTGATTTTATAGTTACGGGGATAGCAAAACTTGATTCGTAATTATAATAAGAAAATGACTGTGATGAATATACATGAAGAAGGAGAAAGATGAAATTGAAACATATTTGTTTAAGGAGAGAGAGGGAAAATGACTAGAGGGTCGTTTGTTTTTTTGTCTGAAGAGTATCTGAATGATATATATATTTTTTTTTTCCTCACGTCTGAATGTATTGTCAACATATTTGTTTTTTAAAAATAATATTGTCTGAAAAGAAATAATTTTACACATATACCCATGTTAAACAATTATACATATAATATCAAATAAAAACAATCCAAAAATAATAATTATATATGAACACATATAATCATGATCTTCTTTTTCAATTACAAATAAACTTTATTTTTACTAAGAGAAGAAAATGATTTTTTTTTCAAAAAATAAAAAGAGTAGCAAAAAAACTCACACAAAACACTTTAAAATAATAATATATAAACATATCATCATAATATCATAATAAAGTATTGATATTAAATACCAATATGAGAAGTAATTATGGTTCTTTTTTATTTTTAAAGCTATTTAAAATAAGCAATATATTAAAATAAAGATTTCTATACAATACATAATTATGATAAAATTAGAGATATGTTATATATAGAGGATAGTATCGGAAGAAAAGATTTTGGATTGCATTTAATGCAATTTAGTGATTTACAATTATGTGAAAAATCAGGATTTTTTACTTTTTATTTAAAGTTGTTTTTTAGTATTTTTAAGTTGTTTGACCACTTAAAAAAACAAACAAAACAACTTAATAATTATGATTCAGACCCATTAAGTTTTAAGTGGAAAAAACAAACGACCCCTAAATGACCCAGGTTTCATCCTTATCCTTTGGGAAAAATATTTTAATTTGCTTTTAACTTGTTTTGGGTGTGTTTGACCGTTTCTGTTTACTTAGAGCATCCACAGTGAAGCTCTTTTGAGACCCATTTATGTGGATCCACTTTTAAGTGGAGCTGGAAGTGGACACAATGGAATAAGATTGGATCCAAATAATAAGACTCATTCGTGGGACCCATAACACAAGACCTATATTGGGTTCCAAATTTGAAATTCATTTTGGGTCTTATTCAATCATTGCATTTTGGGTTCCCAACACTCTCAATCATTTAGGCTTATATATATACGGAAATTTTCCTATGAGGATGCTCTAATAGAATTATATAAGGACATTGAATATGAGCCACTTGTTTTACATACTTTGACTTGGTATGTATGCACTTGTCAAATCACTTTTATAAATGAGTGGCTCACATTCAATTTCCTGATAAAGTTATATAATGATGTCCTGATGGGAATGAGACCGTATATATACATAGTTTAAATTTTAATATATATATATATATGTTTTATTATTTAAATTTAAATATTAAAATTTAATAAATTTTAATATTTAATTGCTTTTAATATATAATTTAATTTTTTTATAATTTTATAATAAATTTTGAATTTAAATAATTATATATAATGAACAAATATGAATAATTTCAATTGTTATTTAAAAAAATTATTTTAATTTCATTAAAATATTTTTTTTGAAAACATTAATTTTTTTTCATTTATTTTACTAGACTTGAATTATGAATACTATACTTTTCACATTATAAAATAACATTTTATTCGATGGATGACATTGCCAAAGCTTTAGTACTTCAACGCTTCAGTGCTTCATTGCCAGATATTGGATACACAATTTCGGGATAATATGGCTCATGCTACTCTTGCCAGATATTGGACACAAAATTTCGGAACAATATGGCTCATGCTACTCTTGCAGTTATCGATAAAAAGAGAAAAATAGGTATTAATAGTCAAAAAAGCTTCAGTGCTTCAACGCTCTAGTGTTTCATTGCCAGATATTGGATACACAATTTCATGATAATATGACTCATACTACTCTTGCCAGATATTGAACACAAAATTTCGGAATAATATGGCTCATGCTACTCTTGCCAGATATTGATAAAAAGAGAAAAATAGGTATTAATAGTCAAAAAAGCTTCAGTGCTTCAACGCTTCAGTGTTTCAACGCTTCAGTGCTTCAACGCTTTAGTGCTTCAAAAGCACCGGAACAGACCAAAAATATATATAATATTTTAAAAAAGAGTAATGATTGTTTAGAAAAAAAGTTATAAAAAACATAATAATAATAATAATAAATAAATAAAAAAAAAAAAAATCTACTTTCTCTTTTTCATTTAAGCTCCATTGTAGGGAAAAGAGACCCAAATAAATAGGACCTAAATAGGAAGACCCATTCTTTAAAAAGAATATCCATTTTTGATGATGTGTCAACAAATAGGTCTTTTTTTTGGGTCTTACCATTGTGGATGATGCTCTTATGGTTTGTTAAAGTTTTTTGTCTTCCTTTCAAAAGAAATACATACCATAGTAAAAAATTAAAAAAAAAAAAAAAGAAGAAATAATTCCGTAGAGGTTTATATATATATAATATTTCTATTGTCAGTTCGAACTGATATAAAATATATCAATTCGTTGCATGTGAATCATTGAATTTAAAAGATGTTTTGACAAGTGCATATAGTCAAGTCAAATCATTTAAATCCAATGACCCACATGTAAGGAAGTGAGAAACTGATATATTTTATAACAGTTCGAACCGACAATACCTTTTAAATCCAATGACCCATGTCACATGTAAAGAATTGATATATTTTATAACAGTTCGAACTGACAATAGAAAAACTGTAATATATATACATATAAATGTTCAAGTCAGTGCGCACTGATATAATTTCATCAGTGCGCACTGATATAATTTCATCAGTGCGTTGGATATGAACCATTAGATTTACATATTTTGACTCAAAGTGTATACAATTGTTAAAACTTCTCTATAATCAGTGGTCCAAATACATTGGTACTGATATAATTACATCAGTACGTACTAATATAAACGGGACTATATATTATTATTATTATTATTGGTCAATATTTAGATAGTCATATCCCATTAACTACTCTATATTATTATTGTTTATTTACTCCTATTTTATAATTTATAAATATTATAAACATGGATATATATAGGAAAAAATATATAGATCATATTGAAGTACTAAAGAAGATGGATATTAAATGACTTGTTTTGTGCTATGTAACGGTACAATGTAGATAATAAAATTATTCAAAAAAAATTTTTTGTATGCAATAAAATACATCAATCTCTCAACTTAGAAGAGTTGAAAGGAAGGTATCAATCACGTTTTTTAGTTGCTGTTAACTGATAGTCTGGTGTTTCCTTCAAAAAAACTGATAGTCTGGTCATCATCTGCTTGTGACTCTCTGTCTCTGTTCAAACTTTTTATAAACTGGATTGGACCACTGCTACAATTTTCTTTCATGCTCATGACAACACGTCAACACTACACTTTTTATTGATAAAATCAAATCAAATAAATTGTAAGGGCCCGTTTGTTTTTTACCCGGAAAACTTAAAGTCACTTGCTAAGATATTTCTATTTGTTTTTTAAGTGTTCAAATGTCCGAGAAACTATGAAAAACGTCTAAGAAAAAAAAGTAGGAATTACCTATTTTTTTACTGAAGTCTGTTAAACTCCAATTAAGTTTAATTTTTTTGCCCAAATTACCCTCCGCATAATGGTTTATTTCTAAAATCCGCCATTGACAGAAGTGGTTTGGCCGGTCAAACCATCTCCCAAAGGTCCTCGCCGCCGGCAAGTGTATTGTCATCATCCCGACCAAAAGCTTTAGGACGTGTCGGAGAACAAAATCCAGGTGTCCGGTGTCCAGATCCGATACCATTGACGGTGAAAAAAAAAAAAAAAACCTAAGATGGATGAAAATAAAAAAAGCTGAGAACTGAGAAGAAGATATGAAGATAAAGATAAGTTGAAGAGAAAAGAAAATAAAAATGCTGCCTTTTTATCTTCTTCTTCTTTCTTCTTCTCTGTTTCATCTTCTTTCTTCTTGAGTTCTTTCATTTGATAGCCGAGCATCTAACATATCTATATCTCTCTTTATCTATCTTATTTTATTCTTCTTTTTTTTCGCACTAATCACATGACACCTATCATAAGCATCTCACGTGCTTTCTTCATATGCTGCCACTATCAAATAAGGGTATAAATGTCCAATAACAGATTTTTAGATGTTTTGGTTTTAAAAAAACAAATAACTTAACACTAAATTCAGACATCAGAAAATAAAAAATAAATATATTGCTCATATTTCAGATTTCAGACCCAATTCAGATTTCAGACATAATTCAGAACTTTAAATCTTCAAACAAAAAAAACAAACGCCACCTAAATGTGTGTGTATATATATATATATATATATATACGGTCTCGTTCCTATCAAGACATCCTTATATAACTTTATCAGGATATTGAATGTGAGCCACTCATTTATAAAAGTGATTTGACAAGTGCATACATACCAAGTCAAAGTATGTAAAATGAGTGACTCACATTCAATGTCCTTATATAATTCTATCAGTGCATCCTCATATGAAAATTTCCGTATATATATATATGATCCCGTTCCTATTGGTGCATCGTAATATAATTTTATCAGGATATTGAATGTAAGTCACTAGCTTTGAGAAGTGCATACACACTTAAGTCAAATTATGTAAAAGGAGTGGCTCACATTCAATATCTTCACGAAGTTATATCAGGATGCACTAACTTGAACATTTCTGTATATATATATATGGTTTTGACTTGTATTTCTAAGTGAATCCAAATGCGAACCAACGACAGAAAGTGTGAATGTCAATTATTAATAAAGTTGTTTTTGGGTATAAAAGGCAAAACCTTAGGGAGGTTGAGTGCAATTTGCTCTTCTTTTAAAGTACTACAATAAATTTTGAATCGAATAATCGAATCAAAGGTCTATCGAGACCTGTTGAGATTAAACAGTACATGTAACATTATGATATCTACTCCCACAATAATGGATAAAACTCCCCACATATGCTTATTATTGAGATTCAATCCCCACCACTAACATCTTTCCAATTTTTCTTTGTATAATTATTGAATCATATTTTATCATATATTATATGTTTTAAGGAATATTATATGCATCACACATATGGCAACCATCCACACGATTATCATGATCTCAAAGCAGGTTTCCTGCTCCAAATACATGAAGAAATTCCGTGGCATGATCAATTTCACTCCTTCTAGAATCCAACAAACGTGTCAATCATCCAACGGTCGATCGAAACAATAATTATTGCTCGATCTTTAACATACACCCAACTATATAAATACTAACATAACATAACATTATTAGCTCTCTTAATTGTATTTTGTTGTTTGGGGGGTCTCTTGTTCAAATGGTTTGTTTCTGCTTCCTGGTGGACCAGAGGAGGAAGGTGAGGAGCTGCAAACCCGCGGCAGGGCTTTGTTCGCGGTGCAACAGTGGTGTCAGCGTGGCGGAGATGAAAACTGTGACCCGGTTCTGTTACGTCCCGTTTTACCGTAGATCATGGAAAGCTATAATCTGCACATTTTGTGGAGCTCTAGTGAAATCTTATAGATGAAAGAATTTTCAAGCTGTGTTACATTTACATGTAACGTTAAGGTACTTGAGTTGATCTTGTGAAGAAATAGATTTTGACAAGATTATATTTTCATAAGAGTAATGGTATATATATTTTTATTTTTTATTTTGGTATATTCCGCACGGTTCCGCCACTTAAATTGGGATATTACCCTACTGAATAGTCATTTATCACCGAACCAGATTTGGATGGTTATATATTTATATTCCTAAACACTAATTTAAAAGTATTGTTAGAGATAATTATTGGATTTATTACAAATATTGATTAAAAATAATGTGAAAAAGTAATTTGTAACTATAATATTATTCACCATAGTGGTCACAATTCACAAAGATCTATATTATAATCGTAAATCATTTCTTTTATGATTAGAAATTTATGATGGGTTTAGTACGTGTTGTATAGCTTTACTGTTTTAGTTTAAATCAATTAATTATAAATAGTTGATTTATTCAGGTTTTGTTGTTCAGATGATAGTTTTAAACAACCGAGTATTTTTCAACAAAAATATTGAGAAAAATAACTTATCTATTATATGCTTTAAGTTTTATAACATCTGAAGAATTTTTTTAGTTAAAATTATAAAATGAATACAATTTTCTTACTAATTAATTAATTAATTATATTTATGAGAATATTAATTCTCCAAAATTCTCCAAAATTCTCCAAAATTCTTGGGAAATATGCGGTTGGTGTTGTAGAACAATTAATCAAAAAATAAGTAGGAATGATTTGTTAATGCTTAATTGCTCATAATTGTACGGCAGTATGGGAAAAAAAAAACTGCAGTATATCTCCTGTCTACCAGTATGGTTTTTTTTTTTTTTTTTTTTTTGATTGAAGAAAAAACATTACAAAGCATAAACACAAACACGATGGTTGGGATCTAGCCACAAACACTCAT
Source organism: Acer negundo (assembly GCA_035582765.1). Lineage (NCBI taxonomy): Eukaryota > Viridiplantae > Streptophyta > Magnoliopsida > Sapindales > Sapindaceae > Acer > Acer negundo. The sequence goes on along the minus strand of CM069241.1, from coordinate 29,801,904 downwards.
TTTAAGAGGAGAAGGCTAACAAAGCTAGATTCTGTGCCAAGGAGTTCCCCTTTTGAGAGGATGCTTGACACTTACAAATACCAACAAATGAAAATAAGGCCTTAATATCGACTACGATAGGGTCCCCAAGATTCGGATCATCGTTGCTTAGTGAGGAGACAGCAGACGGAGAGGAAATTTCAACAATAGAGACAGAGATGTTGAAGCACTTGGCCAACAAAAGACCCTCACGCAACGCCAAAAACTGCCCCACCTTTAACGAAAAATTGCCTTTCAAACTGGCATAAGATGTGGCAATTACCTTTCCTTTATAGTCCCGAATTGCAGACCCAAAACCAATGAATATCAGAACCTTTGCGAGAAACAGCAGCAGAGTTGAGTTGAGTTTCAGTTGTCCAAGCGAGGCACAACCCAGTCAACACCTTTTATAGCCACCGGGATAGGAGCCGGAGAGGAAAGAGAAAGCTTAGAGTTGATGAACTCCTCCAACATCGAGAGGGCTCTACACGCCACCAAGGAAGAAACACAGGGCTTACCACCATTAATCAGCACATTTCTGTCATTCTAGACAGCCTAGGGAACAACACAAAATTGCCCAAAACCAGCAGAATCCAACAGGGACATTAACAAAAAGAGCGTGGGCAACAGATTCCACCTTAACCTTACACCTACCATAGTAAGGATTGGACATAACCCTCATTTTCTTGAGATTATCTATAGAAGGAGGCATTCAAGCACACTCCCTATAAGAAAAATCTTTGGCGGAACATTAAGCTTCCACAAAAAAGGCCACCACTTACTCCACCCCGGAGAGGAGAAAGCTTCAGCTTGGTAGCTATTTTGGAGAGCACACTGATAACCACTGCTCTCATTGTACACACAATTTTTATCAAAATGCCACCTAAGGAAATCCTTACCCCCCTTCCAACTAATAGGGATGGAGAGAATCGCTTCCCTATCAATAGGGAGTAAAAAGTTATTAAGAACATCTTACTTCCAACATTTCCGAGATCTGTCCAGCAAATCAGCTATAAGCAAATTCGAACCAGGGTCAAAGGTAATAATTTTGAAAAAGCTTAGGCGGAGAATCCATTTATCCCTAAAAACAAGGATACTCTTACCATTACCAACATTCCACCTTAAGCCCTTAGACAAAAGATCTCTACCCTAAGCAATACTCCTCCAAATATGCGAACACCTAGGTCTAACCGGAGCAGTGAGAAAATCATCCTAGGTGAAGTATTTTGCTCTTAGAACCCGGGCCGACAAAGAATCCAGGGTGGATAGGACACGTCAAATTTGCTTAGCCAGGAGGGCCTGGTTAAAAAGGGAGAGATCCTTAAAACTCAAGCCGCCCTAACTTTTAGGCAAGCATATCCTTTTCCAACTGACCCAGTTGACTTTTAGATTCCCATCTTTTGAACCCCATAAGAACTTCGAGGTCATCCACTAAGGTTATTGCACAAACCAATAGGAATTTTAAACAAGCTCATCGAATACGTTGGTATGGATTGAGTAACCGCCTTAATAAGCACCTCATTACCGCCTTAGGAGAACATATTCCCATGCCACCCCCTGAGTTTGATACTCACCCTCTCTTTAATCTCATTGAATAGCCCCTTTTTGTTCCTACCCACCATGGTAGGGAGGCCCATGTATTTATCATGAGACTTACAAACACCAATGCCAAGAGTGTTTTGAATGGCTTTTCTTAGATTAGTCTCGACTTTTGGGCTAAAAGAAACAATAGACTTGTTCAAATTAATACACTGGCCCAAGCCTTTTTTGTAGGTAGCCAAAATATGACTAACACATTCACTGCTAGCTTTGGTTGCCTTGCAAAAAATCATACCGTCATCAGCGAAGAAGAAATGACTAATCAGAGGACTCCCTCTGCAGCTCCTAACCCCCAAAATGCGACCGTTTCTTTCGGTTTTGGTTAATAGACCAGACAATGCTTTAACACAAAAGAGAAAGAGATAAGGGGATAGTGGACATACCTGTCTCAGACCCCTTGAGGGGGTAATCGAGCATACCAGATTGCCATTGAGCTGAAAGGAAAAGGTGGAAGTCGAGATACAGTCCATAATCATGATGATCCACTTTTTCGGAAAGTCCATCTTCTTCAAAATTTCTGAAAGAAAAGACCATTCGACTCTATCATATACTTTGCTCATGTCCAATTTTAGGGTCATATGACCTTTTTTCTCCGATTTTTGCCGCCCCATAAAGTGGAGGTTCTCGAATGCTATCAGGATATTGTCGTAAATCTGTCTACCGGGGATAAAAGCCGACTGATACTGGAAAATAATAAGAGGCAGAACACCTTTTATTCTTGCAGCCATAACTTTAGTCACAATCTTGTAAATGGCAGAACACATAAATAGGACAGAAGTCTTGAATCTTAATCGGCTGGTTCACTTTTGGAATAAGCAGTCACCATTTAAAATACTCAGGAAAACTCTCGTCATCTCCGCCCTAATCAGACCCTAAGCTTTCTGGAAGAAAATAGCCTGGTAGCCATCTGGACTAGGAGCTTTAGTTGGACCCAAATTGAAAACTGCCAATCTAACTTCTTCAGCTGTGAAAATCAAACATAAAGCCTAAGACATTTCCACCAACAACCTGGAGTTTATCTCTCTAGAAGCTCTCTAGATATCAGCAAAAAAAGGATCAGAAAAAATAAAAAGGGAAGAGAAAAAATCACTAACAACATTTGAAAGGCTCTCTTCAGTCTCTTGGGGATTCCCATTAGCATCCAAAAGACAGGAGATAAAGTTTGTCTGCTTTCTAGCAGTAGCCTTCGCGTAAAAAACTTTGAATTTCTATCTCCCGTTTGTAGCCAATCGACTATGGACCGCTATCTCTAGAAGATTTCTTCTCGATCAAGAAGCCCTTCCAATAAAGACTCGAGGTGCTTAATTTTTAACATTACACTTGGTTTCCCAGTAGACCCATACAAGCGATCAATCTCTCTATTTTTCTCCTCAATCTACTTACCAAAATTGTAGAATCTCTTTTTGCTCCAACCATTCAATTTAGAGGCACACCAATTGAGTTTCACACATAAATTTCTTACTGAATCAGCAGAACCCACTTCATTCCAAGCAGTTTTCACAACACTGCTATAACCAGTCTCTTTAAGCCAAAAAGGTTCAAAACGAAACAAACCACCTCTAGTACACAAGGGAACATCAGGATTACTGTTGAGAAGAATAGGTTTATGATTAGAAGTAAAGAAACTAAGATTTTCCACTTTCGCAAATCTGAACAAGTCCCTCCAATAATTATTTACAAAGAAACAATCGAGTCTCTCCTGAATATTTTTGTTCCCATCTCTCTTATTGTTACAAGTATGTCTCGGACCACAAAAGACAAGGTCAGACTATTCACAATCGTTTATTACCTGCCTAAACTGGTACATACCCGAAAAAAGACTTAACCGAGCCACAAACTTTATCATCAGGGCTCTGAAATCACCTCCAAAAACCCACGGGAGGTTATCAACAGACCTAAGCCGACGGAGAAGATTCCATGAAGACACCTTTTTACTAACATTTGGATCACCATAAAAACCCAAAAACCGCCAACTGAAACAATTTTCCATCTTCACACGGGCATCAATGTGGCCCATGGAAGAAGAAAGAATCATAACAACGCATGAATCCTTCCAAATAACCAGCATGCCACCACTATTGCCCACACTATCAACACAAAAACAATTACTATAGCCTGCTAACACCCCACACTCACCAATTTTAGAATTGTGAAGCTTTGTCTCTGAAAGGAAGACGATGTCCGAAGAATACATTTTTAGCAACCTTGATAAGACCGTGAATGCCCAAGGATTCCCTATAACCCGAACATTCCAACTGATGTAAATCATTATTCTCAACGAGCTTGTACTTCAGGCTTCACCAATTTAGCATTAATATTAGAATTGTTTGAACACTTCCCTTTCTTAGGACTATTCTCATTCTCATCCAGTTGATCAAAACCAACTTTCCTCTTACACTTTTTGATTATCTCAGAAATCACAGGATTAGAACCATCACCAAGATTTATGGAGCTGCAAGGAACACTCGGGAATTTCTAGGGGCTTAACCTACTTCTATTGGCCAACTTAACCTTCTCAATAGACGGGAGGGAATTGCTTTTTTATTTTTATTTTGGGATCTTCTAAGAGACCCACTGAAACCAAGGATTCTCTGGAGGGGGTTGGAGGTTAGAAAAGGAGATTGTTTCTGCTTTGCCTCACGAGCTGAACGTTTCCATTTCTTTGTAATTTTCTTTTTTTGGGGATAGTTTCAGGTTGAATGGAATTTGTGTATTAGGTAGCAGAGAAATAGACTCTAAAAACAATTTGGCTGGAGAAATTGCATGTGAGACAATCTTTACCTGATCTTGATGTTGGTTGGCTTGGGCAATTTCTATATTAGGTGGGTTAAAGGTTTTTTTTTTTTTTTTTTAGGTGTGCTAACAGTAGACTCACTTAAGGGGAGGCCCAGATATTTGAAGACACCTTCCATAACTTGGTCCAGCCCATCCATGACCATCTTACTCTGAATAGGAGTCTCGACACATCCTACAACGAGTAGGGTTAACCTCATCTTCTTCTTTAGAGGATTTTGTACCGCCCTAATAGAGATCGCCGACAATTGTTTCTAAGACAATCTAGACCCCTGTTTGAGACTGACCGACTCATCACCTTCCAATTCTTGAGATGCTTCAATGGATCTGGTTCTATCAGAAGAATTTCCATTGGCCTGTAAACCAAACCTCGATCTTGAACGGTCTAGGATCGAGGCCTTCAACCATAACCCATATTTGTTCTGGGCTCCCTTTAGAGCTGATGATCTAGCCTCCTCATCTTGACACTTCTTAATGCAATGACCTATTTTTCTACACATAAAACATAATTCGGGCAATCTTTCGTATTTAAGGTTAACCATAGTGACCTCATCTGACTTGCTCAACTTTAGTTTTAGCCATCTTTTTAGAGTTTTTCTAATATCGATTTAGACTTTCACTCGCATAAATTTGCCCCAGCACTCTCTTGATTCTGTAGGGATTTCCACTACTTCTCCAAGTTGTTCAGCTAACCATTTTGTTGTTCGACGATTCATACAACATATAGATATGTCATGGATCTAGATCCAGATCCAGAATTCAGCTCTATTGAAATCCAGCTGAGCAATGTTACCCGACCCCATCGGTTTTTCCAACACTATCAAACTATTGCCAAAGTGCAATGGTCCTTTGTACCAAACTCTGTTTCGGTCTTCCTGGTTAGCAAAATGGAACAAGAAAATGTTATCATCTACCATCTCAAATTCAGCATAACCATAAGGATTCCGGATCTGTTCAATCAAACCCTTAAAAGCTTCTCTATTGACTTTCTTTCCCGACAGAACTTTCCCAACTAGGCATCGATCTACGTCTTTCACTCATTCTAGCTCAACTTCCTCTTCCATTTCAAGAACAACTTCATTCTCATCCACCAGAGTTAAGTTCTCATACAACTTAGAAATCTCTATCTCACTCATATTTATGGGGAACAACAAGACACTACTAAAAGATATATTTGAGAGACCGGATCTAAAGAAAAAAGAAATTGCGAACTACTTTTGTGAAGGAAGACAAGCTACCTCACTGACATATCTACTTTTACACCGTTCTCTTTTAGAGAGAGAAGCGGAGAAAAAAAATCTTACTTTTGGTCAATCAATAAGACAATTACTTCACATACCAATAAGGTTACTTACGTGGTTTGGAGATTGGACATAATTTTATGTCCAGAAACTTCTAGTTAATTAATAGGCAGCGTTAACCTATTCCGTAAGGACATGTGCCCTAGTGCACAAGTCAACAGTATGCTTAATTAATAGGGGAATGCTATCTACATTTTCCATTTATCATTCTCACTCATTGTTTGACACGTATATACTTTTATTTAATAAAATAGCTTTCACTTTTTGCTTCACAGCTTATTTACGTCTTTACCTCTTATTAATGAAATAATAGAAACAATTATCCGGGGTAAAGACGAAAACAAGTTTACAGTACAAAGTGAGAGTTTTTTATTAAATGAAAAAGTATATACATATCAAACAATTAGTAGGAAAGATAAATGGAAAAACAAATAGTACTCCCAATTAATATAAGACGTTGGACGTATGAATTTATTATCAAATAAATGCTTGCGATAAATATCTTAATGAATTCAGGTTGTTAGTTGTCAGTCATATCCCATTATTATTGTTTATAAATAATTGCTTATTTTATAATTTATAATTATTATAAAATTGAAGAACAAAAGAAGATGGATATTAAATGACTTGTTTTGTGCCACGTATAATGTATGTAATAAAATTATTCAAAAAAATAAAATAAAAAATTGCATGTAATAAAAAACATCAATCTCTCAACTTAGAAGAGTTGAAAGCAAAGTATCAATCACAATTTTTAGTTGCTGTGAATTGATAGTCTGGTGACTCTGGTCATTATCTGCTTGTCACTTTCTTTCGTCTCTGGATTGGACCACTGCTACAATTTTCTTTCATGTTCATGACAACACTATGCTCTTAGATTGATAAAATCAAATCAAATAAATTGTAAATTTGTGTAAAGTTATATATATAAACATTTTTTTTTGTATAATTTTAAACGATTATATATATATATATATACGGTCTCGTTTATATATGTGCGGACTGATGTAACTACATTAGTACCAATGTATGTGGATCACTGATTATGGAGAAGTTTTGATAAGTACATATATTTTGAATCAATGTATGTAACTCTAATGATCCACATTCAATGCACCGATGAAGTTATATTAATACATACTGACTTGAATATTTACGTGTGTGTATATATATATATTCATTTGTTTCAAATTTTACTTTAAATTATTGGCATATAATTGAGTTTCTTCACTGGTCAATAGTCATAGACTAATAGACTCACATGTAAAAAAGAAAATAATAATTGATTCATACGAGATTAAACGGTATATGTACCACTCTAATATCTGCCCCGACAACTGTATAGAAAACTCCCCACACATAATTATAATTGAGATTCGAATCCTTAACACTAACATATTCCCAATTTTTCTTCGCATTATGGAATCATATTTTATCATATACGATATGTTTTAAGGAATATTATATGCATCACACATGGCAACCATCCACACGATTATCATGATCTTAATGCAGGTTTCCTGCTCCAAATACATGAAGAAATTCCATGGCATGATCAATTTCACTCCTTCTAGAATCCAACAAACGTGTCAATCATCCAACGGTCGATCGAAACAATAATTATTGCTCGATCTTTAACATACACCTAACTATATATATACTAATTACCTAACATAACATAGCATTATTAGCTCTCTTAATTGTATTTTGATGTTCAAATGGTTTGTTTCTGCTTCCTGGTGGACCAGAAGAGGAAGGTGAGGAGCTGCAAACCCGCGGCGGGGCTTTGCTCACGATGCAACGGTGGTGTCAGCGTGGCAGAGATGAAAAACGTGACCCGGTTCTGTTACCTCCCGTTTTACTGTAGATCCTGGAAAGCTATAATCTGCACATTTTGTGGAGCTCTAGTGAAATCCTATAGATGAAAGAATTTTCAAGCTGTGTCACATTACATGTAACGTTAAGGTACTTGAGTTGATTTTGTGAAGAAATAGATTTTGAAAAGATTATATTTTCATAAGAGTGATAGTATATATATTCTTATTTTTTTATTTTGATATATTCCATGCGGTTCTGCCACTCAAATTGGATTATTACCGTATTGAATGGTCATTTACCACCAAACCACATGGGGGTGGTTATATAGTTATATTCCTAAACACTAATTTAAAAGTAATGTTGGATATAATTATTGGATTTATTACAAATATTGATTAAAAATTATGTGAAAAAGTAATTTGTTACTATAATATTATGGACAACACTTGAGTGTCGATTGGTCAGTACCTAAGGTACTGACCAACCAAAAGTTAGTTGCCACGTAACCCAAAATAATGAGAAAAATGTAAAAAATGAAAGAGTTTTAACCACATAGCAACACCTCATTAGATGACCAGTATACTTGAGTACTGACTGGTCGGTACCCAATCATTTTCCTAATATTATTCACCGTTGTGGTCACAATTCACAAGATCTATTTTATAATCGTAAATCATTTCCTTCATCATTTATGATTAGAAAATTTTGATGGGTTTTTTGTTGTATAGCTATACTGTTTTAGTTTAAATCAATTAATTTCAAAGATTTATTCAGGTTTTGTTGTTCAGATGATAGTTTTAAACAATTGAAAGTATTTTTCAACAAAAATATCTTATCTATTATATTAATTCTTTTAAGTTTTATAACATCTAAGGATTTTTTTAGTTAAAAATTATAAAATGAATACAATTTTCTTACTAATTAATTAGTGATATTTATGAGAATATTAATTTGTGAAAATTCTCCAAAATTCTTGGGAAATATGCAGTTGGTGTTGTTGAACAATTAATCAAAAATGGGTAGGTATGTTTTGTTAATGCTCATAATTGTATGAACAATTAATTGATGGTAAATACGATAATGGCGTTGTTTTAGTTTCACGTAGTATTTTTTTTTTAAAAAAAAATTAACATGATTAAAAAATATGTGATTTAATCACTTTAGTTCATCTTTGAACAGAATACATATATATCCATCTACTCATCTATTTAATTTGAACAGATCATGGTCATGATTAATGACTTGATTTGTATGTTCAAAACTTTCAAAGTGATCCAAAATTTCCACAAATTTTGATGACTAAACACACATAACCAAGTCTACTTTTACATATTAGAATAATTTCATTGAAGCTTTGAGGACCATTAGCACTGCTTTTTTAAATTATAATGATGCTATTCACATGGCACCCTCTAAAGCAACCACACTAATTCAAACTTTATTCCTCTTAAAACCTCAAAATTACAAAATAAGTCTCGTATTTTTTTTTTCTTTTAAACTAAGGATTTTTGTGATTTTTTTTTTTTTTTTCATTTTCATTTCATTTTTTACATTATTACAAAAATTCAAGATTTTTTTCTTTACAAAAATAACTCGAATCCACAATCTCATAGTTTAGATGTGAGAGGTTTACACCGGATCAACCTCAGCAATAACTCGAATCTGCAATCTCATAATGAAATTCTTTAGAAAAATTTTGAGGTTGATCCGGTGTAAACCTCATCTCGTCACTTTTACAAATTATGTTAAATGTCAAATTATTGGGTTGATTTTTGGACTAATGTTTTGGGTTGTGTAATCATTAATGAATTCTAAAAGTTTCAATTTGGGTTATTTCAAGTAACTTTTAGGAATAATTTTGATATGTTTAGGATTCTCTTAACATATGTGTTTAAAAGTATTTTGAAGAGTTGTTTTACTGAACTTTTCGAAAATAATTTTAATATGATTAGGATTTTCTTAATATGTCTTTCAGATACATATTAAGATTAACTATTTACATACGTTAATATAAAGTATAAATTTAAAATATTTAAATTAAAATTTTAAGTTATTAAATTTAATTAGGATTCTTGTGGGTGGAATACATGTTCATAATCCACACAAAAACTAGAAGTTTACGTCATGTATTTTTTTTTTTTTAAAATGTGTTTACATCTTTTAAATTGTAATTAGTATTTAATGATGTAAATATCTAAATATTTAATGAGTCTTCTTCAAAAATCTATAGCCACAAAAACACGTGAGAGAAATCGAGAATCACCTTGCATTAGAAAAATCACCACCTCCTCATGTAGACCCTACTTTTGATTTACTCTATCTGACGTGGCAGACTGTGAATGGAAGATAAAACTTTTTTTTATATTTTAACAGTCAAAAATAGGGCCCCATACAAGTTCTTCTTCAAACCCAAAAAGATAAAAAAAAATAAAAAAAACACAAAACCAGAACTCCTTGAAAAAGCACACTCACACACAGATACAGTCACTGCGCTTTTCTTTTTCGTGCTTTGATTCTCCATTATCTCTCAAATATAACACAAACCCTTTTTCATTAACACACGAAATCTTCTTAAAATGGGAGATTTTTTATCAGAATTTTCATCAAAATACGAAGAATTCCGATATTGAAAAAAAAAATCTCAAGCCCGGCGGTTCCAGCAATGTAGGAGTACTGTTTATATTTGTGATTTCTGAGGTGGGTATTGCAGAAAAGTAGGCTTCTTTATCTGGGTTTGTTTTGTTTTTAATTGGTGTCGAAGGTGTTTGTTGTTTGTTGTTGTTGAGATTGGTTTTGAAATGGAGGAGGACAAGTACAATACGGAATTGGATGTGGCGGTTAGAGTTGTGCATTTGGCGTGTTCGCTGTGTCAAAGAGTACAAGAGAAGTTGGTGGTGTCCAAAAATGGTGATCATGTCAAGTCCAAGGACGATGACTCTCCTGTTACTGTTGCAGGTAATGAATGTGGAAAGTGAAGCTTCCACAATTGAGCTCTTCTGTTTGTACCTGTTCTTGTTCTGTTTTGTTTTGGACTCCTTTGTGTTTTTTTGGTTGATGAGTGTGTTTTGAATTAGTTGTTTGATGATTGTGCTCATTGATGTTTGGGTTGCATTTGTTCAATTTTGCTTCCTCTGTTTGGATGTTGAATAATAAATTTAGTTAAATTACTTCGCTTAAAAAAAGACACTAACATAAAGTTGAAATTGTTACAGTTTTTTTTTTTTTTTGTCCTTGACCTCTTGTTTTTCAGCAGCCTTCGGTTTTTGAGAAAATGTTGAAAGTGTGTTAATTTGTTTTGTATTGCTATCTCTTTGAACTTTGTTTGGAGAGAATTTGTGCAATGTTGTAATTTGGAAGGTTGGGATAGTGCTTAGAACTTCTATATATGTTTGTTTTTAAGGTAAAATTCCTACAAATATTTCAGGTGTTAGGGATGACATTTTTGGTTATTGGTGATAAAAAAGAAAAAAAAAAAGTAATGTAGACGTACATGATTAACAACAGTACATTTTAAGAAGAGATAAAGTCATTTTCGATGTAGCTTGAGCTAATTTGATTGGAAACTAGAAGTGCTTCATCATGCATTTTATGCATATAGCAACCAAAATCTTCTGCAGTGACTTAATATGGTGTAGAAAGAATATATTTGATATGTGATTCTACAAGAATTTGACCAATGTCTTTGAAATCTGCGATTCAATCTATTTTGACAAAATAGCTAGATTACTTCCTTCCAAATTGCTAGTTTCAATGAACCTTATAAGAAGAAGTCTTGTATCTTAGTTGTCTACGCATTATATTGTTGTGAGAGAGGGACATTTGCCAATTGGGCATTGCCTGAATGGAGGTATTGGAATTCACTGAGATCAAATTCAGCCAGTGGTATAATTATACAAGGTCAAAACACTGACACAGGCACAAGCACACTTATATTATGGTTGTAGCTTAGTGTATAAACTTCTAATATTTTAATATTCAATATTTCAATGCATGGAGATATTTCAGAAATTTTCAAGTACATTATAACACTAGTTTCTTATGTGCCCGATGTAGTGGAAGGGGTCATGTAGCATGGAGAGTGGTAATGTCTTGTCTGATTAGGAATGTATGGAAGTGTAGGGCTTATAGAGGGTGTTAACATTCTATCAATGAGCTAACTTCAGTAATTTTGAAGGCTTTGTTCTCCTGGTTTTCAGTTTCCAATTATTTCAAAATTTTGTGATACTTTTATGGGGTTTATTGATACTTTTGAGTTTCAGGTACAAGATTGTAATTTTGGGCTGTTTAGCCATGGTTACTTCTCCTGTATTATTCTCTTTTGCTGGATTGAGTCACTCTTTGCACTATTTTAGACGATTTTTAAATTAGATACTTTGTTTTCCTTTCCTTTGGTCCACTCGAACCTTAAGCATTGGCATTCTCCTTTTGGTTTTCATTGGTCACTCTACCAAATCACGAGTGAAAAGGTTACCATATAAAAATTCTTGTCCTTCATTATACACTTGGTAGAATGCATAAACTTGTTATAGTTACCAGGAAGCAGGTTGAAACTTTTCATTTTTTGTGCATCGGCATTGCTTCATCTTGCTCTATTAGCTAATTCTCTTTATGTCACTGCATGAACAGATTGGAGTGTCCAAGCAACTGTTAGCTTGGTACTTTCGGAAACCTTTAAGGGTGAAAACGTGTCTATTGTAGCTGAAGAAGATGTCCAAACTCTCTCCAAGGCTGATTCAGAAGGTTTGCTGGCTGCTGTTGTGAACACCGTCAATGAATGCTTAGCTGAAGCACCAAAGTACGGTCTTCAGAGTCCCAATAGACCCCTTGCAACATCACAAATTCTTGAGGCAATCAGCAGGTGCAATTCATCTGGTGGTCCTTCAGGAAGACATTGGGTGCTCGACCCAGTTGATGGAACATTGGGTTTTGTACGTGGGGATCAGTATGCTGTAGCTCTTGGCTTGATTGAGGACGGTAAAGTTGTTATTGGAGTTCTTGGGTGCCCTAATTACCCAATGACGAAAGAGCTGCTAAGTTATCCTCATAAGCACAACCAAGTTACATCAAACCCGTCTCTATCAAATGCTGAGAGATGGGACAAAGGATGTGTGTTGTATGCAAGGAGAGGTAGTGGTGAGGCATGGATGCAGCCTTTAGTCCATGGAGAAGAAAACTTTCATTGGCCAAATTCTGCAAGTCAGATTCAGGTTTCTCCTATTGTTGATCCAGCCCTAGCAACAGTTTGTGAACCAGTGGAGAGGGCAAACTCAAATCATTCCTTCACAGCAGGACTTGCACATACCATGGGACTTAGGTTTGTTAAGATTCTTCCCACAGCCACTAAATATTTAATTTCAGATTTAATTCTTCAATGTTGGATGGTTGAAATGAATGCATATTAGAATCAAGTTTGAACAGTAAAATATGAAATTAGGACTCTGTTAAAGGTTGGGTATATGAGCATTTAGAGAACAAAATAATTTAAGTACTAAACAAGAAGGTAGCACTTCCTTTGCAAGTTTCTTAGCTATAGAATTAAAGAAGTGAAAGCATACCTTTCCGTTTTTTTTTACTTGATGTAGTGCTAGAAGAAGAATCTCTTTGTAAACAGTAACGGTGAACTATGATGTATATTGCAACATATTTTCCACATAAAAGTTTATGATGAACAAGTAAACCACCTTGCTTTGCTTTGAGGGAATTTCTTGGTTTTGCTTTTATGGATATATGGACATTGATGGTATAATTAGTATAAGATTTCCATATCAAGTTATTATGTTGTCAGTAATTGTCATCTCAGGTTAAAGTTAACAGTAAGCTTTGAATCGAAGAACAATGCTATCCCTTTTGATACCTTTATCACTGTGGAAGTGTCTGACAATTTATGTTTGCTTTTAATTTGATCCTCATAGATTTCCATTCACATTGTAATGGCAGAAATCAACCTATGCGTGTCCATAGCATGGTCAAATACGCAGCCATAGCTCGTGGCGATGCTGAGATTTTTATGAAGTTTGCTAGGTGTGGATACAAAGAAAAGATATGGGATCATGCTGCTGCTGTCGTCATTGTGGAAGAGGCCGGTGGTGTGGTAACTGATGCAGGTGGACGTCCTCTGGACTTCTCAAGGGGAGTGTACTTAGAAGGCCTTGATCGGGGCATAATTGCTTGCTCTGGTGCCATACTTCATGAGAAAATCATTGAGGCTGTTTATGCTAGCTGGGACTCTTCTAACCTATGAGACTTTCTATCCTGCCGATACACCAAATTAACAGTATTTTCATACGTTTTGCGAGGGTAAGATCACTGCAGCTGTATGCATTTCACGTGCTTTCATTTTCTAATGTAAATACTTGATATGAGTAGTAGATTAGAGGCATAGAACCAATGGTTGCTCCACATTAGCGTATTCTTTGTATTTCTTGTTACACTCACAGCTCTTTCTTCCTGGATTATTTTGTGCTTCAGCCCTTGGTTGCTTTTGTGTAGAAGTTTGGCCTCTCGGATTTCAAGTCGAGTGAAAATTTGGTTTTTAATTGTGATTTGTTTAAGATTTGGATTCCTTAATTTGTTGTCTAAGAAATTATCAAGTTAACTGGCTGCAAAATCTGGAAACTTGAATAATTTGTTAAAAGTTTTAATATTCAGGCAGCACGGACAATTTGAAGCTAGTTTTGATGTTTTGGTGTCATTTATTCGAACCTTTTCTCTTGAAGACTTGTCTAAAATCTCACGTTATTCTTTCATTCTTTTCAGGGCAAGCAAATAAGCAAATTAGACAAGGTTGCGGATCAAGGTAACTTATATATGATTTCAACATCCCAATACTTTTCTCAAGTAGTTTCCGGTAAATTGACTTCATAGTTTGAGGATACAAGCTTCCAACTAGATTTTTTTTTACAGAGAAGCAGCTAGTTGTTCCTTGGTGCCCCAGTGCCATTTTTACGTTTTCCAGTCGTGTTAATATTTTATAAGCAATATCTCAATCGAAGTTTGATTTTAACATCGAATATTTTTCCTTTCACAAATATGATTATATATCCCTATACAAGCTTATATGCAAGAGTAATAAGCAATGCATTATGTTGTATCCTTCCTTGCCGACATTGAATGATATATCGAAATATACAGGAGAGTGAAATGTACTCCTTGGAGATGGATTCAAGCTATTTCTTCTTTTTCCATTTGAATTGTTCTGTTCTGTGCATGAGATTATAGCACTCTAAAATTGTACAAGTTTGAGAAGATTTGAAATGTAAGTAGATCCTATAGTGATCAATGTCAAAGATATTGATTAATGATTATATGCTTTATCACAGAAACTGTTTACAAAGATGCAAAAGTAAATAGTACATTTAGAACAGTATCTCTGGTTTAAAGAACTTTTTGTAACCCAAAAAGCTTTTCTCAAGAAATTTTATTTTATTTTATTTTACTTTATTATTATTATTTTTTTCCAATAGAGTTTTGGACGATGTACCAGAATAAGTTCAAATTTTAGGTTTTTCTAAATTAATATTTTTGATTTTTTTTGTTTTACTTTAAAATGTCAAATAAATCTTCATGATATTCCATTAATAACCCTACATTTTTTCCAAATAAAAACCTTATTAAATTTATGAATTTGGATCCTTTGTTGATTTGATCTTTTTTTTGACCTAACATAATTTCATGATACACAAGCATGACAATGAATGTGAGATTAATATGTTATTGGTTTTTACAATCATTTTATCAACTACCAATCATATACTTTAAAAAAATCAGATCAGTAGAGGATCAAGTCATTTTTATTATCAAGAGTTTTTAAGTTGCCAAACAATAAATAAATTTTTTTTTTTTTTTTAAAGCTTTTCTTGTAAAAGTTCTGTTTCTAAGGGTCAATTTGGTATTACCGTAATATTTATAATAATCAATGTTAGCTGTACTGAAGGAATAATCTGCTGTAAAGTTTAATTAACAGATTTTGGTTAATACTACCGTATAGCTCAAAAACTATATATATATATATATATATATATATATATGTTTGATAATTTTATTTTAAAAGTGCTAAGATTAGTTACAATAACTAAAATATATATGATTTTAGGATCCTATTTCATTTTTGTCTTCATTTATTATATATTTTAATTCAATATTTAAGTAGAATATTTAAATTAGGGAAAAAAAAATTCCATAAGAACAATAAAATATTTTAAAAATATTTTATAAATCAAATCAATATTTAAATAGAATATTTAATTTTGAGATGAAATAAGATATATAAATGATTTTAACTTGATATCATAAAGATAATAATGATATTTTAAAAGATTCATTAAATGCTGAAATAGATTATTCCATAATCATTTTTAAAAAGTAATCCCTCGCCTACTTCTCAAAATCACCGTCAAAACTTGTCAGATTATCAATTAATCACTTTTAAAAGCTTTAAAAACATCATTTTATATCAAAATTATAAAATAATCTGATTTTTACTTTTCAAAAGCAATACTAAACTGGCCCTAATATCTACCGGTAACTCGGTAAGCTTTAGTTGGTGAAGCTAGATATCAAAATCAAATTGTCTTAAACTTGGATCTTCTTTACCCGGTTGACACATATTTCATTGGGCTACCAATCACAGCCCATTAGAAAAAATTGCATGAAATTCTCATCATTAAAGGACTCCGATTTTTTTTTTTTTTAAATTTTTTAATTTGTATAAAAAGGGTATTATTCATTCCAGCTGTAAGCCTGCAAAAAATAGATGCTAGTTGTGAGTAAAATACAAAAACTCAGTCATGAATCTCATACAAAATTCTGACATTTTCTCTCTTTATCCTCTACATTACAAGATATGGTTTGACAATTTATGTGCCGCCTAATTGATTTTTATATATTGGGTGCAAAACGAGCACTTTTGTGTTATGTATTTTTCCGATCCTAGAAAATATATAGAGAGAATATAGAGAAGAGAGTATTTTAGGTTAGAAATACTTAAGAAGAAACAGAGGAGATACAAGAGAGACAATTTGCTTCAATATTCGGTAACTTTATTAAAATAGACTCCGGCCATTTATAGGCTCACAATCGTGATAATCTAAACAACTGACAAACGACTGACTTGTTATAATCTAGGAATAGAAATACAAACAGAATTGCAAGTGGTGCTGAAGACATGCAGCACTTCTACGTCAAACTATATACGTCGTGGTCTTGCATGAGAATTGTTAGCATAAGATTAGGACATAGTGGTTGTTATGTTTTAATAAGTTAATTAGGCCTTTAATTTCGTTTAGTGATGCACAGAAGTGCTGCATGTCTTCAGCACCACTTGCAATTCTGTTTGTATTTCTATTCCTAGATTATAACAAGTTAGTCGTTTGTCAGTTGTTTAGCAAGTCAGTTGTTTAGATTATCACGACTGTGAGCCTATGAATGGCCAGAGTCTATTTCAATAAAGTTATCGAATATTGAAGCAAATTTTCTCCCTTGTATCTCATATGTTTCTTATGTATTTCAAGCCTGAAATACTATCTCTTCTCTAAATTCTTTCTATGTATTTTCCTATATTGGAAAAATATATAACAATGGTATCAGAGCTGGTACCATTTCGAGCAGTGGATTCATCGCGGACGAGATGACCTGGGGAGGGTTGCTACTCGAGAGAGCAGGATCCGTAAAGTCACCCAGCAGAGAAAGGTGGGCCGCCATAGACGACGTCTGCAGAAGCTTGGTGGAATGTTAGGGTCCCACATTGATTAAGTATGAGAATAGTAATTGTTATATAACTCATTGGACACCTTTTCTTTACAAGCCGATTTTTAAGGATAAGTTCTATCCAGTAGGTTCGTATCATTTTGTTTATATCTTCCTTCATTCTTCTTCTAATCATCCCTCCAACAAACTTTTTAATTGACAAAATAATCAAGCTTTCTTTGACAAATTCTCACATTAAAAAATTTATATATGTATTTTGAAATTTGACAATCTATCGGGATTTGATGAAATCAACCACTATAAGCAGGGTCTAAAATATAACTTTTTTTACGGGGATGAGTCTCCTCACACTTTGTGATTTATTCGGCAAATGTGAAACTTGAACTCTTGTTATATAGGTGAAAGAAAAAGTGCACAACTACTTTGTTAAGATTGGAGTATTTGTTAAGCTTAATATTTAATGTGTTTTTTAAAAGAAACATTTCATAAATACTTATTTAGAAAATACGATTAAGTGCTTTTATAGAAAATATTTTTAATTAAAAGTGTTTTGATCGGGGGACACTTTTTAAACGCACACAAATGTTGTTGTTTGACAAATTCCCTTATCACACTTGCGTAAATAATTGTAAGAAAGAATAGTTCCATTGAATTAAGAGACTAGCTACTTTATACAAAGTCAAAGTCAAAATCAATATTATTAATGAGTTCGGTAGCTCTAAATTTTATACAAAATTTTCCCATTATAGAGTTTGACCATTTTGTTGCTACAAACACTTGCATACTATGAGCCTTGTCATATTGATTGTGATTTTTCCAATTTAATTAGACTTTGTGTTTTTGGTTTTCCTCCATTTGGAAATTGTTTGGACATTGATGTCAATCACATTTATAAGTGTACATCTAGTCTCTGCTTAGCTTTGCTTTCTTATTCTCATTATAATAGAGGTTTGAATCTTTCATTTAATTATTACATCGTAATATGCAGAGAGATTTCTATCTAGTCGTGAGAGGTGAATTTCAAACCATATTTATATCAATTAATCTCATTAGATCCTGATAGATTCCGACAAACTTTTAATCTAATTGGTGTCAGATTTTTTTATCAAGAAAATAGTGATAAAGAATCAATATGTTGTTACGATTTTGCTAGTGGTTTTTTAGGCATGGCAACATGTGCATTTGTAACTATCGATTCATGTTTTATTTTTCAAAAATGTTGGCTAGGAGTTTCCTCTTTGTACCAATTGGAAGAGTGTGGTTCTCCATAACGTTTTCCACTTTTTATAAACCACCGATAAGAATTCAAATGGGTATTTGATTCCAGATCCAAAAATAAGTATAAAATATTAGGATTCAATCTAAAAAACTTACATTGTATTCTTAGTGTTTCAATGTAAAAGTTGGTGGTTTCATATATCAAAGTTAATTCTATGAGTATATAATTTTTTTTTATGCAAATAATTCAAATGACACATTCTTATATATTTGAATTTGGATCCCATTTACATAAAAGAAATATAAAACTTTCAAAAATTTACTTTTAATTCGATTCTTTGGCATTTTAATTGAAAATATAAAAAATTAATATAGGTGACTAAATACATCTAAAGAGATCTAATTACTTGATTAATATTAATGAATAACTTAATTAATATGCATTCTAGTTAAAGACAAAAATTAGGATAATCTTAAAAAAAAAATAAATTAAAAAATGAAGTTGTCAGATTGGAGTTAGAATATGACGTAGGAAATGACTTCTTCATTCAACAAATAAAAAAAAATAAAAAAAAAAATAAAAAAAATAAAAAAAAAAGAAAAGAAAAAAAACAAAATCATGTGTAGTTTGTAGTATTGGATGATTTGTGGTCAATGGTAACAAATTTTTTATTAATACAAGTCAATTAAAACAATGAATGATGTTAATTAATACTCTGAAATCCTGATGAAATGCAATGCTTCCACATAAGAATAATTAAAGTAATAATAAATAGAATGACCATCATTGAGTAAAATAAAAACCTAATTGGATTTGAGAATTGTGTGCGGACACCAACCCATGTTTATGGTTTCTTTTGTCTTCCCTAAACATTATCAACATCATTTGCTTCTAATAAAATGGATGAGGATTCTCTGCAGTAAGTTCATCAAAACTTGATCTTTACTTCACTTTTTTCCCCGTTTTGTTTAGTAATTCTCTGGTTTCATGGAAATCAGGCAAAATTGAAGAAAGTTTTGAACTTTTTTGAGTGTTATGAATTGATAGTAACTCTGCTTAAAGACTCACTACATTGTACATTTAGTTGGGTTTCTTTTTTTTTTTAACTTGAAAAATGAAAAGTATAAATTTATATATTCATTGTAGCTTGAAAAACACGAGCTTGAGAAGGGTATGAGAATTGTATACATTTTTATTTTTAAAAAAAAAAGAAAGAAATTTAGTAGCAGAAAATGTTAAATGCGGTTGATATTGTTCATTGTGGCTTGTTAATTGCTAACTATTTTAGCTTCACAAGCATTTTTTTTAATGTAAAATTTTCAACTTTCCAGTGTAATATGCGGTTGTATCATCTTTTAATTTAGTTTTGTGAGTAGATGGAAATTGATTTTTTGTGTGTCAAGCAAACATACGTAGGTTTTCAATATTTTTTTGATTCCTCATAATTGTGTTCTATTTATTTAATTAACAATTAAAGCTGTTTTTTTTTTTTTTTCAAAATTTATTGAGGAAATTGTGTATTTATCTGTTTTAGAAACATAATATAATGTGTAGAGTCCATTTTACTTTTATCCAAATGCATTGTGAATTTGTGAGGATTGTTTGTTATATTACTATTTTCGACTCCTCATGCGATTAATTATCATGACTATTTTTATTATTCACCATCACTTACGGTCATATCTAAACAAAATAAAAATGCATGCATCCACATATAATTTTTTTTTAATTAAATAGATTAAAATTCACATAATTAATTGAATAGTTACATTGGGTTCAAAACTTTTTTGTCACCATTTGAGGCGCTTTTTGTAAGACAGACACCACATTACTAACTTAAGTTTAAAATGCACCTATTTAGGTGACCAGACAAAAATACCCTTTTTTTTGTCAGTTTATGTATTTTTTAAACATAGAGAGAAAACCTTTGAGAGAAAACATCCGAGCCTTTTCGTGTCTTTTGACACTAGATTCGAGCCTTTTCGAGTCTTTTTACACTAGGTTCGAGTATTTTCGAGCCTTTTTACACTAGGTTCGAGCCTTTTTACATTAGATCCGAGCCTTTTCGTGCCTTTTTATGTGTTTTCGAGCCTTTTTACACTAGGTTCGAGCTTTTTTGTGCATTTTCGTGCCTTTTTACACTAGGTTCGAGCCTTTTTGTGCATTTCCGTGCCTTTTTACACTAGGTTCGAGCCTTTTTATGCCTTTCCGTGCCTTTTTACACTAGGTTCGAGCCTTTTTACACTTGGTTCGAGCCTTTTCATACACTATGTTCGAGTCTTTTCATACACTACCCGAGCCTTTTCATACACTACCCGAGCCTTTTCATACACTACCCGTGCCTTTTCATACACTACCCGTGCCTTTTCATTCACTACCCGAGCCTTTTCATTCACTACCCGTGCCTTTTCATTCACTACCCGTGCCTTTTCATACACTACCCGAACCTTTTCATACACTACCCGTGCCTTTTCATTCACTACCCGAGCCTTTTCATACACTACCCGTGCCTTTTCATTCACTACCCGAGCCTTTTCATTCACTACCCGTGCCTTTTCATACACTACCCGAGCCTTTTCATTCTACCCGTGCCTTTTCATTCAACCTTTTCATAGTAACAACAAATAAAAATGAATTCAATGAAGGGTTTTAAATTGAAAAAAAAGCTCTAGGGGCGCTGCCCCCTGCACCCCAGCGAGCTGACCGGGCAGCTCGACCCCCGAATACGTCTGCGTAGCGCCACAAAATTAACTATCCAATGAAGATGATTTGATAATGTTATGGTGTTTAACTTCCATTGGAGGTTTGTTATAGAGAAAGGTGAAAGAAAAAAGCTCCGAAAACTTTAAAGTAAGAAAGAGAAATGTGTAAAATAAGGGCAATTTTGGTAGTTCACCATAATAGGTGCCTTTTAAACTTAACTTATTAAAGGAGTGACTTTGTCACCACATGAGTTTAAAAAAGTGACATTTTCCACCATTTCCACTAGTTACATTGAGTTAATATATTTACACAAAATAATAATTTAAACAACCTTTTATATATATATAATAATAATAATAATAATAATAATAATAATAATTTTTCAATGAGGACTTTTACAATACATATTTTAAGCACTTTTTGATGAAATTGCATGTAATCAAATGTTTTTTGATGAGATTTTTTGTATGCATCCTGAGAAAATTAAAATACACATTTGGTAAAAATGTGGATATTTTTTGGATTTGAGAATTATTTTTTCTTATATTTCCCTATTTTTAAATGTTTTATCTTCAAAAAAATAAGGAAAAATTAGTTTTTGCACCCAAATTTTTTTAATTTTTTTTTTCCATAAATGTATTTCAATATTTTAACCATCCATACAAAAAATCAAATTAAGATTCAATATATTCCATACAATTTCATTAAAAGGTACTTAAAGTATCCATTGTAAAAGTTTTTATTGAAAAATCACTTGCTCTCTCTCTCTCTCTATATATATATATATATATATAATATTAAGCTACAATATAGTATTTATAAATTATAATATTGACTTAAAAGGAGATAGTTCTTGAAGTAAAAGGAACCCCAAAAATTTTGAATTTTAATAGCCACTTGTAAGAATCATTTAACTTATTTAAAAAAAAAAAAAAAAAGTAATCAAATAAAACCATTGCACAAAACGACTTGATAGTAAATGATGTTCATTTGAGTCTCACATACATGATGGTATATATATATAAATAATAATAATAATAATAATGAAACAAAGTTGTAATATATATTGACATACATGCATGGTCCATGCGTCATCGATCTAATGTGAAATAATAGATTAATATGGTTCTATAAAACTTTAATTGCCAAAATAATGCAATTGCTCTAAGGAGGTCAATTATTGTGCTTTCTTTTCCTTCTCCAAATGAAAAAAGCTTTTGTTTTTCTTAAATTTAGACAGAACAGCCAACCTAGCACTAGCAAGCAATTCAAAAGCTAGAAGAAAAAAAAAAAAAGACTCTTTTTAATTTGCTAAATTTTTTTGCATAATATGATAATAATATAAGAAACTGAACATTTCACAAAACAATTTCTAATACATTAATCACTAAAATCTAAAACTTAAAAAGTTAAGATTCTGGACCAGTTGACTCTACTTGTTTAGCTAATTCATAGGCACACAAGGCCATACATGATTTATTGGACTATTTCATTATTTCCAGTACATGCATGGAGAACTAGGGGACATTTTTATATTATTATTATTATTATTATTATTATTATTATTATTATTATTTTATAAAAAAAATTACTATATATATATATATATATTTTTTAATATAACACCAAACGAGTAAGGGCATATATATCAAGATCTGCTGAGATCAAATATTATATATTTTTATATACAATCCGGATATCTACCTCAACAATTGGTCGGTATGTACTCTCACTGTGCCACTAAAGAGAAAACTCTCACACAAAATTGTAAAATAATATGCACCGTAGGACTTGAACCTAATCCAGATATACACCGCCACAAGTAGGATATATATATATATATATATATATATATGTACCCAACATACTAGGAAGAAAACTCCACACATATATAATGACAATCGAACCTCTCACCACTAACATGGAAAGTGAGGTACTTACACACCACCTCAGGTAATCATTCTTACTCAAAAAATTATATTCTATATATATATATATATATATATATATAGAGCCTATTCTTAATTCCTAAAATTTCCTTGCATAACAATATCAGAAACTGAACATTTCTCATTTCACAAAACAATTTCTAATTACACATTCATCACTAAAATCTAAAACTTCAATAGCTAGGATTCTGGACCAGTTGACTCTATACTTGTTTAGCTCATTCATAGGCACACAAGGCCACATAATTTATTGGACTATTTCATTATTTCAGTACATGCCATGGAGAACTAGGGGAAATTTTTATATTATTATTATTATTATTATATAAACAAAATTACTAAATAATTAGTTTTTATTTTATTTTATTTTAAATATGACACCAAATGAGTAAGGGTATATTGAGACCTGCCGACATCAAATATTATATATTTATATACACATGGTCCGAATATCTACCTCAACAATCATGATATATGTACTCTCATTACACCACCAAAAAGAAAACTCACTACATAAAATTGTAAAATAATGTGTACCGTAAGACTTGAACCTGATCCGTGTATATATATATATATATGTATATATACATGGGCGAATGCAAAGGGGGGCCCATAGGGTCCATGACCCCCTAGCCAATGAAAGTTTGAGAAAAAAAAATATATACATGTAATTTCAACATAGTCCCCTATTTTATTAATAATATAAATTTATTCTATTTATTTTTTATGCAAAGCAAAATCAATCTCTTTTAGTATTTTTCATTTCTCATAATTTCATATATTATTTCTTAATCTAGTCTGTATATAAGTTCAGCTACTATATTAATGGGTTAGTTTTTAATCATTGGATTTCAATCTATTGAAAATTTGAATGAAATTAAAACTATAAAAAAAAATAGCATCTTCTCGTAATTACCCCGCAACTATACATGAACCGTATAGTACTAAATCCGTCTATATATGTATGTATTTTTTTATTAGGTATTCATTAGAACAAATTAAGACTTTCTTTACTATTTTATTATACAATATCCGTCTTGCTTTAAATATTTTATATGAATTATATATTTATTAATTATTAACTATTGAAAGAGATATAGCATCTATGCAACAAGATGAAAGATCATTTTCTCCCAAATTCTTTGATTATATGTATTGAAACGGAAATCACAAAGAAAATTAAATAAATTTGATTTTAGATGACTTTTGAGATACAAAATAGAGTCAATTTTCATTTTGATTCTCAAAATTATTGTAAATATATTATTATTATTATTATTATTATTTTGTATTACGTTTTGGTATATTAATATATTTTTATTGTGTGACCATTAATATAAAGCCAAAATCCTGACTTCGTATATATATATATATATATACCCTACATACTAGGAAGAAAACTTTCTATACATATACTACTAAAATAAGCATAATGACAATCGGTCCTCTCACAATGCGAGGTACGTACACCACCTCAGTTAAACATTCTATACATATACTACTAAAATACGCATAATGACAATCGGTCCTCTCACAATGCGAGGTACGTACACCGCCTCAGTTAAACATCCTTACTCAAAAAATTATATTCTATAGATTAAAAAAAAAAAAAAAAACGTTACTTTCTTTTGCAAACATTTCACTTTAGATTTAACGTTTCTCTAAAAATTGCAATCATGATAAAGTCTCATTGGAGGTTTTATTTTTTCTAGTTCTCCTTCAACAGTCCTGAACTACGCAACTCTTATTTTTATTTTTATTTTTTATAAATTAATGTGGAAGTTGTTTCGGCAACATTGCTTCAAATCTCATCAAACATTTTCTTCAAAAAAGAGAAACCAGTCCATTAATTATAAATGTCACGTTGCTGATATTATTAGTTTAGTTGATGAATTTGTATTTGTATGGTCCCATTGCATGCCTGCTAATATAATTATTGCACCAATCAATATTTAGTATATATGTACAAAGACAACATAAGCTACATGCATGTGACTGTGTGACCATTATTATTTGGAAGCATTGTTGTTACCTATTATATTTTATTTGTTTTCTTAGTCTTCTAAGCAATGGTGTGCGTGTGTCCAATTTTATCATTGCATGATCATGAGTGGGGAGCTTTTATTTTATTTATTTATTATTATTATTATTATTATTTATTTATTTATTTATTTTATATATAAATATAAAAAATTAAGATTGTCAATTATTTCGGAGTTTGAGGGATCGAGGGGAATATAACTCGAACCGACAACCTTAATGGAATATATATATATATATATATATATACCATTGGGTTGAACTCGATCATATTCTCTTTTTGATCATTTCTATAATTTCCATAATATTTCAAATCTTTTGGAGTTAAAACTATACTAAAAGGGTTTTTGAGTGTATATATATTTTGAAACGTGTAAACGATGAATAATACTATATATATAATCCCGTTCTGGTCAGTGTATACTGATGTAACTATATCATTACCAATGTATGTGGATCACTGATTATAAAGAAGTTTTGACAAGTGCGTATACTTTGAATTAAAGTATGTAAATTTAATAGTTCACATCCAATGCACTGATGAAGTGATATCAGTGCGCACTGACTTGAACATTTATATATATATATATATATATATATATTTATTTTTGTAGAAGAGATATATATATTTTTTAAAAGGTTTAATTTGAAAACATCCTTGGCAAAAATATATTCACACATAATATTCTTAAAATATTTTATCTGAAAAAAAAAAAAAAAAGTTCTGATATAAATTAGATGTCTGTCACATCTCAGACCGTAAGACAAGATGTAAATAATCTCTATAATTGAATGAACTCGACACATCCAAAGCTAACTGAAACCAATAAATAAGAAAATAAAAATAAAAATCTCATGTGTTGAATGCAACTAATAAATATTAGATATCGTCTAGAACTTTTTGGATGCACTTCTAGCGATCACTTTTTTCTTTCTTATAAGTATTATATACATTTGGGTTTTTTTAAAAAGGTGGACTTGAACCTGTAAATTTGTAGAACAGGTATGAAGAGTTTACTATCAGACTAACATCATTTCCTTAGCAAGGGTATTTTCTGATTTTAATTTCTTTCTTTATTTTTTCTTTTTCTTTTTCAATAATATAACTGTCCATGAATTGCCAACTATATGAGTCGGTATAATTAATCTCTTTTTTTTTTTTTTTTCCTGAAGTATTATATTAATTTAGAGTTCTTTTTGGGAAGGGGAGAACTCGAACCTACAACCTCGTGGTGTAGGTGTGAAGGGTATATTACTGGACCAACCTCATCGATCGTCAATTAATCTCTCTAATTAAATGAACCCAATTAATACATCAAAATTAAACCTCAACGTGCATACTTTCAAAATCATCAAAACAAAACGAAAATGATTCAACCATAAAATCAAATAAATCAATGTGATTTACGGCATATTGGCATGCAACCATATAAACATTTATATAAAGCTTAATATATCATTGATCTACTCAATAAATGGCTTCCAAAATCACCAAAGACTTATTCAATAAAAGTTAATTCATTAAAAAATTTCTCTTATAAATTTATCAAAATCTCGAGTTTAGAAACACGCATCCTCTTGGTATATATTATAGTGCACCACCCTTTCTACATTAGTGGTGGAGATTCAAGTCCTATTATGCAATTTTACAAGCACTCTTATAAGCAATATCTCAATCGGTGTTTGATGTTAACATCAAATATTTTTTATTTTATTTTTTTGGTTAGACCACGAGGTATCCTTCACTTCGATTGGCAACCGATCATTAACGAGTGAGACTAATCCCCGTTTCGGCCGGGAGGTCAATAAAGTCTGGTCACGAGGTACTTCCAGTGGGGTTCGAACTCGGACAGTGCCCGAACCATTCGCCTCACTGAGGGTGTGGTGACCAACCACACCACAGCTTTTGGTTGAATATTTTTCCTTTCACAAATATGATTATATATCCTTATACAGCTTATTTGCAAGAGTAATAGGCAATGCATTATTTTGTATCCTTCCTTGCCGACGTTGAATGATATATAGAAATATACAGGAGAGTGAAATGTACTCCTTGAAGATGGATTCAATCTATTTCTTCTTTTTCCATTTGAAATGTTCTATTAAGTGCATAAGATGATAGCACTCTAAGACCTCGTTTGGTACGCTGTATTGTATTGGATTAGGTTGGATTTGATAGTATTGCACTGAACTATATTATTATTATACAATCTTATGTTTAGTGATATTTTATATTAAACTATATTAAGTTATACAGTGTTTGAATGCAATTTTATATTGGACTGTATTAATAGATTTCATGACCAAATAATTCAACTCCAAATTTTTTTTCTCATTTTTTATTTTTTGACCAAATAATTCAACACCACTTGAATCCCCTCTCCAATTTTTTTTCCTCATTTTTTGTTTTCTTCTCGCACATCAACAAACCCACCATCGCCTCTCTTTCTCTCCTCTCACCACCGCCGCACCGGCCTTCGCCTTCATCTCCTTGCCCTGTCGCGGCCTTCGCCTTCATCCCCTTGCGCCGCTACGGCCATCGCCTTCTTCTCCTTCCGCCGGGGCAGCCTTCGTCTTCGTCTCCTTCAGCCGCCACGGCCTTCATCTTCTTCTCCTTTCGCCGCCGCAACCTTCCTCTTTTTCTCTCTCTCTTCCTCTCTTCTGATGTGTGTGAACTGAAATGGTTTGGGTGTGTTTTGTTGGTGATTTAGTGGTGGTTTGGGTGTGGATAGCACCAAACAGGGTATAGTATTGTTATAATATATTTTAAAGTCTTAATACAATACAATACATGCCATCAAACACGGTCTAAAATTATACAAGTTTGAGAAGATTTGAAATGTAAGAGATCCTATAGTGATCAATGTCAAAGATTATTGATTAATGATTATATGCTTTACCACAGAAACTGTTTACAAAGATGCAAAAGTAAATCAGTGTACATTTGGAACAGTTACTCTGCCTGCTAGAAGAATTTTTTTAGTACAAAAAGCTTTTCTCAAGTTTTTTTTAAAATTTTTTTTTAAAATTTTTAGTCTTTTGGTTGTCATCCTAATAGAGTTTTCAGAAGAAATTCAAATTTTAGATTTTTTCAAATAAATAATTTTGAGTTTTTTTTTATTTTTTTTTTTATTTTTTTTTATTTTTTTTTTTAACTTTAAAATGTCAAATATATCTTCATGATATTCCATTAATAACCCTACCCTCTTTCCAAATAAAAAACTTAATAAATCTATTCAACCTTAATTTTTATGTCCTTTTTAATAAATATAAAAGTTTATTAAAAATTAAACAATATAATGATTTTTATTATCAAAAGAGTTTTTAAATCGACAAACAATTTTCATGATCAAAAGAGTTTTTAAATTGACAACCAAACGATAAATTAAACTCTTTTTTTTTTAAAGCTTTTCTCGTAAAAGTTCTATTTCTAATATCTACTAGTAAGAGCATCTCCAAATGCATATTTGCAAATATGCATTTAGAGAAAATTAAGTGCCACGTATAATGGATAGATAAAATGTCAGAAAAACCCTCTCCAATGCAATTATATAACTTTAATATGGAGATGATGTGACAAAAAAAAAAAAAAAGTCAGAGAATATGGAGTTGAGTTTCTAATTCTAAAAACTTTCCTAGAAATGCTAACTAGGATTTCTAATTCTTTCCACCAATAATATTATGGCCAATTTAATTGTAAAATAAAAAGGAGAGAGTGAAATAATTGTTTTATTATGATTGGTTATAAAATGGATGTATATATATATATATATATATATATACGGTTCATTTCCTATCATGACATCCTTATATAACTTTATCAGGATATTGAATGTAAGCCACTCATTTATAAAAGTGATTTGACAAGTGCATACATACCAAGTCAAAGTATGTAAAATGAGTGACTCACATTCAATGTTCTTATATAATTTTATCAGGGCATCCTCATAAGAAAATTTTCATATATATATTGACAATATCAATCTATTCACCTATGTCATTAGTAGGATTTGAGTCACTGACTTGGGTTTGCCCAAGCCTCAAGCTTGTTCACTTACCAGCTGAGTTGGATGCATATTAGATTTTAGATAATTGCATTGGACATGTGAATATGCATTTCTCTATAAAAAAATTTCTAAAGTGGCTTCATAATGAATAGAATTGCTGATGTGACACTATTTAGAAACTCAAAAATACATATCCAATAATGCTACTTTGCTCAAATTTTGTGTCCAAATCTGATGCTCAAATAATGTGACAACACTCTAATTCACCCATTTAAATTGTATTAGATTTGAATGATTTAAATGAATAGATTTAAGTGTTTTCACATTATTTTGACACTAGATTTGGATATTAAATTTGGACAAAGTAGCATTACTCATTTATATTTACATTAGATATGCTCTCAACTTTAGTTGGTGAAGCTAGATATCAAATTGTCTTAAACTTAGATCTTCTTTACCCGGTTGACACATATTTCATTGGGCTATCAATCACAGCCCATTAGAAAAAATTGCATGAAATTCTCATCATTAAACGACTCCAATTTTGTTTTTTAATTTTTTAATTTGTATAAAAACTAAAAAGGGTATTTTTTTTTCATTCCAGCTGTAAGCCTGCAAAAAATAGAGGCTAGTTGTGAGTAAAAGCCAAAAACTCAGTCATGAATCTCATACAAAATCTGACTTTTTCTCTCTTTATCCTCTACATTACAAGATATGGTTTGACAATTTATATGCCGCCTAATTGATTTTTATATATTGACTGCAAAACGAGTACTTTTGTTTATATCTTCCTTCATTCTTCTTCTAATCATCCCTCCAACTGTACAACAAACTTTTTAATTAACAAAATAATCAAGCTTTCTTTGACAAATTCCCACGTTAAAAAATTCCCATGTTAAAAAATTTATATACGCATTTTGATATTTGACAATGTATCAGGATTTAGTGAAATAAACCACTATAAATAGAGTCTGAATTGAATTGCAACTCTTTCTATATGGATAAATCTTCTAACACTTTGTGATTTATTAGGGAAATATGAAATTTAAACTTTTATTATATAGATGAAAGAAGTAAATAACTACTTTGCTAAGATTGAATGTACGAAACCGGCTTAATATTTAAGGTGTTTTTAAAAAGAAACATTTCATAAATACTTATTTAGAAAATACGGTTAAGTACTTTTCTAGAAAATATTTTAAATTAAAAGTGTTGTGATTGAGGGACACTTTTTAAACAAACTTAAATGTTGTTGTTTGACAAATTCTATTATTAAACAAACTTGCATAAACAATTGTAAGAAGGAATAGTTCCATTGAATCAAGAGACTAGCTAGTAGCTACTTCATACAAAGTCAATGTTAGGTTCACGCCTATTATTTATTAATGAATTAGGTAGCTCTAAATTTTATTCAAATTTTCCCCATTTGAGTTTGATCATTTTATTGCTACAAACACTTCATACTAAGAGCCTCGTCATATTGATTGTGATTTTTCCAATTTAATTAGACTTTCGCTCAGTTTGGATGGGAGGAGAAATGGAGGGAGGGAGAGGGTTGGAGGGAGAGATCTAATACATTGTTTGGTTGGAGGGATGAGAGGGAGAGAGGGAGAGAGGGGAGGAGAGGAGGGAGAGCAAATCCACCTGGGCCTACCATTTTGTATTCTTCATGTGATGGGTGGATGAGAGGAGGGAGAGAAGATTGGAGAAAAATTACTATTATACCCTCCAATTTTATAATACCTTTCAAATTTTTTAAGGGTAATATAGTAATTTTATAAATTAAATACCAATTCATCCATCCAACCCTCGTTTCAATATCAAACAACATGGAGGATTGATGTTATCCTCTCCATCCTTCCTACTCTCTCTTCCTCTCCCTCTTAATTTATTCATCTCTCATAGTCTCTCTCCCTCCTACCAAACATAGCCTTTGTATTTTTGGTTTTCCTCCGTTTGGAAGTTGTTTGGACGTTGATGTCAAAAACATTTAAAAGTGTAAATCTAGTCTTTGCAAAATATCTTTGCACTTTTTCTTCGTTTCATAACAGTGGTTTGAATGTTACATTTAATTATTGCATAGTACTATATAGGGAAATTTATATCCAGTCATGAGAGTTGAATTTCAAACTGTATTTATATCGATTAATCTTGTTTGATCCCAATAAATTACGAGAGTGTCAGAATTTTTTTCCTTCATGAAAATAGTGATCTTACGATTTCGCTAGTGGCTTTTAGGCATGGAAACATGTGCATTTGTAACTATTTATTCATGCTTTAGTTTTTCAAAAAATGTGGATTTTTTGTATTTTTACGGTGGAATTTCCACTTTGTGCCAATTGGATGAGTGGTTCTCCATAAAGTTTTCCACTTTTTATAAACCATTGATAAGAATTCAAATGGTTGTTTGATTCTAGATCCAAAAATAAGTATAAAATATTACGATTCAATCCAAAAACTTGCATTGTATTCTTAGTGTTACAATGTAAAAATTGGTGGTTTCATATATCAAAGTTAATTCTATGAGTATATAATTTATTTATTTTATGCAAATAATTCAAATGACACATTCTTATATATATTTGAATTTGAATCCCATTTACATAAAAAAAAAAAAAAAAAGAACTTTCAAAATTTACTTTTAATTCGATTCTTTGGCATTTTAATTGAAAAAATATAAAATTAATATAGGTGACTAAATAGTAAATACATCTAAAGAGAATCTAATTACTTGATTAATATAACAAAATAACTTGATTAATATTAATGATTAACTTAATTAATATGCATTCTAATTAAAGACAAAATTAGGATAATCTTAAATAATAATAATAATAATAATTGAAGTTCTCAGATTGGAGTTAGAAGATGACGTAGGAAATGACTTCTTCATTCAACAAATAAAACAAGAAAAGAAAGGAAAAAAAAAAAAAACAAAACCATGTGTAGTTTGTAGTATTGGATGATTTATGGTCAATGGTAACAATATTTTTATTAATACAAGTCAATTAAAACAATGAATAATGTTAATTAATACTCTGAAATCCTGATTAAATTAAAATTAAAAGGATTCTACATACGTGTCAAGAGAGATTAATGATGAAATGCAATGCTTCCACATGAGAATAATTAAAGTAATAATAAATAGAAAGGATATTATTGTTTTCCACCCTAACATTTGAGACATTAGATATTTTGCACCCTCTTGTTTCGGTATTGACCATTTTCTACTTTAGCATTTCAATTAAATTAATAGTCAATGTACACCATTCGTTACTATTTTGTTGATAAAATGGAATATTTTGTTAAAAAATTAAGGGTATAATCATAATTCAACAGGTAAAGTTAATAATTAATAAAAGATTTAAAAAAAAATTAAAACAAAAAAACCATTTCCTCTCTCTCACTCTCAACTGTCACCCATTCTCTCTCTCTATCTCTCTCACACACACACGTCACCACCACCGATTTTCTGTCTCTCTCTCGCCACCGCTTCTCTCTCACTGCATCTTCTCTCTCATCAATCACCACAGCTTCTCTCTCACCGCATCTTCTCTCTCTCTCTCTCACGTTCCTTCTTCTCTCTTCCATTCATCGATGAGATCGAGTGTCGATCTCCTTCGTTTAGAGGCGATTGGCGCTAGTGATGATGATTTTTGGTGGGATGGCGGTGGTTGTGTCAGTGAGTGTGTTTGGGTTTTGAAGATTTGTAATTTGGTTTGTGTTTGTCATATTTTTTCAATTTCAATTTGTGTTTAGATTTTTTTCTTATTTTTTGATGATTGTGTTTGGAATTTGGATATATATTTTTTCTTCAATTTCTGGTTGTGTTTGGATGGTGGAAGTGTTTGAGAGGTTGCTATTTGTGTGAGCGTTAAGAGAGAGAGAGAAGATAATGGATGATGCTTTTCTACGTTTTGGTAGTGATGAAGGTTTTCTGGGTTTGTGGTGATGGAGGATGATTTTCTGGATTTTGTTTTGGTGTTTTATCTTTATCTTTTTAATTATTTTGGTTTTCTATTTTTAATTCTATTTTTTTAGTCACATTGTAAGGACAAAACCGACCCATTTAAAAACAAAAGATTCCAAGGGTAACAACGTCATTTTGCAATGTGCTCATGTTAAAAGAACACTTTTCCATCAAAAACTAATGGCAGGGTGGAAAATGGTTAATACCGAAATAAGATGGTATAAAGTGACTAATACCTCAAAACTGAGGGGGAAATAATAATATCCCTAAATAAAATGACCTAGAGTAAAATAAAAACCTAATTGGATTTGAGAATTGTGTGCCGACACAAACCCATGTTTATGGTTTCTTTTGTCTTCCCTAAACATCATCAACATCATTTGCTTCTAATAAAATAGTTATTTATTTATTTTTAAATTTGGGCATTAATGATAATTATAGTAGATCTCTATTTCGATAATTAATATGATTGAGTCCACTTTTTGTGTGTCAAGCAAACATGCGTAGGTTATCAAGATTTTTTGATTCCTCATAATTGTGTTCTATTTATTTAATTAACAATTAGAGGTGGTTTTTTTTTTTTTTTTTTTTTTTTTAATTTAAATTTATTGAGGAAATTGTGTATTTATCTGTTTTAGAAACATATAATATAATGTGTAGAGTCCATTTTACTTTTATACAAATGCATTGTGAGGATTGTTTGTTATATTACTATTTTCGACTCCTCATGCAACTAATTATCATGATCACTCATGACTATTTTTATTATTTACTATCACCTTTACGGTCATATATATCTAAACAAAATAAAAATGCATATATTCACACACACATATATATATATATATGTATATATTTGTATTAAATAGAAGGGGGAATTGCACAAATATCCCTCGAGATTTGATGAAATTATATAGATATTACAGTTTTAGGCATATACATACAAACTTCCTTCAACATTTGAAAATTGTTGTACAAACATCCCCTGTCATTAGATTGATTCATTAGTCAATGGTTAAAAGTGCAAAAAGTCTAAAATACCTTTTATTTTTGTTTTAAATAAATTAAAAAATAAGATAAAAAATATTTTTAAAAAATATTTTAAATAACATGAATATATCTTAAATCTGAAGACTGGAAAAAAAAAATTCATCTTTACAAATAAAAAAAATGGTTTTTTTTTAAACAATTTAATAATAAATAAATTTTAAATTTTAAAT
Source organism: Acer negundo (assembly GCA_035582765.1). Classification (NCBI taxonomy): domain Eukaryota; kingdom Viridiplantae; phylum Streptophyta; class Magnoliopsida; order Sapindales; family Sapindaceae; genus Acer; species Acer negundo. The sequence goes on along the minus strand of CM069241.1, from coordinate 29,767,562 downwards.
TTATTTAAAATCAATAGGGAATTGCACAAACTATTTTTTTTTTTTGAAGATGAATTTTTTTTCCACCTTTTTGATTTAAGATACATTCATATTTTCTAAAAGATTTTTTAATATTTTTTTTTAATCTTATTTTTGAATTTTTAATTTTGTTTAAAATAAAAATATAGGGTATTTTGGACTTTTTACATGTTTGACCGTTGACTAACAGATTCATCTAATGGTAGGGGATGTTTGTATAACAATTTTCAAATGTTGAGGGAAGTTTGTATATATGGCCAAAACTGTCATATTCGTACAATTTTATCAAACCTCAGGGGATGTTTATGCAAATCACCCTAAATTTTAAATAGAATAACATTCACATAATATTATATATATATATATAATATTATGTGAATGTAATTCTATTTAAAATTTAGGGTGATTTGCATAATATAGTATTTATACATTATAATATTGACTTAAAAGGAAATAGTTCTTGAAGTAAAATTAACCCCAAAAATTTTGAATTTTAATAGCCACTTGTAAGAATCATTTAACTTACTTACACAAAAAGTAGTTTTGAACCAAATTTCACTTAAATAAAAAAAAAATTTTTGAAGGATTTGGTTCACATTTTTCATTTGATTATAAATATTAAAAAAAGTAATCAAATATAACAATTGTATAAAGCGACTTGATAGTAAATAATGTTCATTCGAGTTTCACATGATATGACGGTATATATATATATATATAAACAAAAGGTAATGAAACAAAATTGTAACATATATTGGCATGCATGCATGGTCCATGCGTCCTCGACCTAATGTGAAATAACAGAGTATAGTTCTAGAAAACTTTAATTGCCAAAATAATGCAATTGCTCTAAGGAGGTCAATTATTGTGCTTTCTTTTCCTTCTCCAAATAATAATAAATAAATAAAAAATTGTGTTTTTCTTTCTCAAATATGGACAGGAGAGCCAACCTAGCACTAGCAAGCAATTCAAAAGCTAGAAAAAGAAAAGAAAAAGAAAAAAAAAAGACTATTCTTAATTTGCTAAAATTTCCTTGCATAATAAAATCAGAAACTGAACATTTCACAAAACAATTTCTAACACATTAATCACTAAAATCTACACAAGGCCTCTTGTTTTGGTGGTTGGACTCTCCTTGTGAGTTTTCACCACCAAGGTTCAACACCTTGGTGTGTATGTATATATATTCATTTATCCCACCTTGACCTTTAATCCCCAAGTGTGGGTTGCCCTCTCCCGGCTTTGGGAGCATCCCTCTCTCCAGTTGTGAGAGTTGTAATTCATTTGTATCCTCTCTCCGATAGTGGAAGTAGTGCTCCGGACTGTGCTTACAAAGTCTGATCTCGTTGGTCCCGATAGATAAAAAAAAAAAAAAAAAAAAAAAAAAAAAAAAAAAAAAAAAATCACTAAAATCTAAAACTTCAATAGCTAAGATTCTGGACCAGTTGACTCTATACTTGTTTAACTAATTCATAGGCACACAAGGCCATACATTCTTTATTGGACTATTTCATTATTTCAGTACATGCATGGAGAACTAGGGGACATTTTGTAATAATTAGTTTTTTTTTTTTTATTAATATGACACCAAACGAGTAAGGGTATCTTGAGATCTGTCGAGATCAAACATTATATATTTATATATACAGCCCGGATATCTACCTCAACAATCCGGAGATATGAACTCTCACTGCAACACTAAAGAGAAAACTCCCTATACATAATTATAAAATAATGTACACGGTAGGACTTGAAGTCTTGAACCTGATCCAGATATATACCGCCACAACTAGGATATATATATATATATATATATATATATAGTAAATTTCCAATGAAGACTTTTACAATACACACTTTAAACACCTTGGATGAAATTGCATGCAATCAAATGTTTTTCGATGATATTTTTTGTATGCATCCTAAGAAAATTAAAATATACATTTGTAAAAATTTAGAAATTTTTTGGATTTGAGAACTATTTTTTTTTATATTTCCCTATTTTTAAATGTTTTATCTTAAAAAAAAAATCAGAAAAAATTACTTCTTGCATCCGAATTTTTTTTTAATTTTTTTTTTCCGTAAATATATTTCAATTTTTTCACTATCCATACAAAAAATCAAATCAAAATTTGATATATTCCATGCAATTTTATTAATGGTGCTTAAAATGTGCATCGTAAAAAGTCTTCATTGGAAAATAACTATATATATATTATATATAATACTTTTCTAATCAGGACCGTTCTGACTTTATAATTTCAGGACATCCAACCACAGCCACATATTCACAGTAGGCTCATAGTCCCATATTAACAAATACTTATACTCAATATGAATGTGTAGCTGTGATTAGATGTTCTTACTAAAGAACCACCATATATATATATGTACCCCATATATTAGGAACAAAACTCTCGGCACATATACTACTAAAATACGTACGATGACAATCGAACTTCCCACCACTAACATGAAAAACGAGGTCTGTACTCACCACCTCAGGTATACCGTAAACATCCTTACTCAAAAACTTTATATTCTATATAAAATAAAATAAAAAATCTCAATTATATGCATATATTTTTCACAGTTGAAACCTACACAACATGTTTCAAAAAAGAAAAAAAAAAAAAAAAAAAAAAAAAAAAAAAAGAAACTGCTGCTACACAAGATAGCCCTACGTAAAATATTAAAATAAATAAATAAATAAATAAAAAAAAATAAAAAAATAAATAAATAAAATAAAATAAATAAATAATAAATAAAAACTACACAAGATGACCCTAGGTTTCACAGTTGAAACCTACACAATATATTTTACAATTTACATGTGTTGAGAGTTGGCTTTAACGTCTCCCAAAAAATTGAAATCAAAGTAAAAAAAAAAAAAAAAAACCGTCTCCCAAAAAAAAAAAGTATACTTTATTTTGCAAACATTTCACTTTAGATTTAACGTTTCTCTAAAAATTGTAACCATGAACCGTAAGGAGGTTGCCTAGCTTGGTGGTCCAAGGCTTGAGATTAAATACCAAAATTCTTGGTTCTATTCCTGACAATTACATTATAGTCGGTCCTCATGACGTTTAGCTTTATTTTTGGAAGAACGGACATGGGGCTAACGTTAATGGTTCGAATCCTATCCAGACGGGGTGAGTTTTGATTTACCCTCTTACATCCTTGTGGGCCAAAGGTGTGAGCCGGGGTTTCCTATTTATCCAACTCCACGATCTAACATACAGGCCACGGTGAGTCACGCAGTTGGGGATAACAGGCTGATAGGTGTCTAGACGAAGTCCGGGATCCTAGATAAAAAAAAAAGAAATTAAAAATTAAAAATTAAAAAAATAGCAACCATGATAAAGTCTCATTGGAGGTTTTATTTTTTCTAGTTCTTCTTCAACAGTCTTGAGCTACACAACTTTTTTTTTTTTTTTTTCAAAATTAATTAATGTGGAAGTTGTTTTAGCAACTTTGCTTCAAATCTCATCAAGCATTTTCTTAAAAAAAGAAGAAACCATTCCATTAATTATAAATGTCACGTTGCTGATATTATTAGTTTAGTTGATGAATTTGTATTTGTATGGTACCCATTAATGGTCCCATTGCATGCCTGCTAATATAATTATCACACCAATCAATATCTATTATATATGTACAAAGACAACATAAGCTACATGCATGTGACTGTGTGACCATTATTATTTGGAAGCATTTGTTGTTACGTATTATATTTTGTTCGTTTTCTTAGTCTTCTAAGCAATGGTGTGTGTGTGTGTCCAATTTTATCATTGCATGATCATGAGTGGTGAGCTTTGGTTTATTATTATTATTCTTTTTCTTTTTCTTTTCATCTATTTTGTTTTTAAATATAAAAAATTTAGATCGTCTATTATTTCGGAGTTTGAGGAATTAAGAAAAATATTATGACTCAAACCGACAACCTAATAATATTGGTAGATGTGAGGTGTGCATATATATATATATATATATATATATATACACACCGCTGGGTTGAACTCATTTTCTCGTTTCAATCATTTATGTAATTTCAATTTAATTTAGATACCCATAATATTTCAAAATCTTATCGAGTTTATAATGTTTAGATAAAACAAATAATGATTATTTAAAAGTAAAACTATACTAAAAGGGTTTTTGAGGGTATATATATTAAAAAGGTTTAATTTGAAAACATCCTCGGCAAAAATATATTCAAACATAATATTCTTAAAATATCTATCTGAAACCAAGAAAAAAAAAAAAAAGAGTTCTGATATAAATTAGCTGTCTGTGATATCTTAGACCGTAAGACAATATGTAAATAATCGATTAATCTCTATAATTGAATGAACTCGATGCATCCAAAGCTAACTGAAACCAATAAATAAGAAAAAAAAAAAAAAATTGATGTATTGAAATTTGAATGCAACTAAATATTAGATGGACTCAAATCAGCTGTCAAATTTGGGTGTCACAATTTGTGTCCAACCAACTAAATTGGGACATGTGTGCACATTTATTACACATGTAATTATTTTTTTCAACTTCTTTTATAAATATGTACACATGTCTCAATTTGATTGGTTGGACACAAATTGGGACACCAAAATTTGACAGCTGATTTGAGTCTATATTAAATATCGTCTAGAACTTTTTGGAAGCACTTCTAGCAATCAATTTTTGTTTTTTTTTTTTAAGTATTAAATAAATTCGAGTTTTTATTTATTTATAAAAAGATAGACTTGAACTCACAATCTCGTGATGCAGGTATGAAAGACTTACTATTGAATTAACCTCATCTTCTTAGCAATGACATTTTCCGGTTTTAATTTCTCTCTTTATTTTTTCTTATTCTTTTTTGATATTATAACTGTCCCTTGCCAACTATAAGAGTCGATCTAATTAATCTCTTATATATATATTTATATATATATATATATATATATATTGAAGTATTACATTAATTTGAGATTCTTTTTGAGTAGGAGAGGACTTGAACCCATAACCTTATGGTGTAGGTGTGAGGGGTATACCACTGGATCTACCTTATCTCGTAAGTTAATCTCTCTAATTTAATGAACCCAATTAATACATCAAAATTAAACCTCAACGTGCATACTTTCTAAATCATCAAAACAAAACGAAAATGATTCAACCATAAAATCAAATAAATCAATGTAATTTATGGCATATTGGCATGCAACCATATAAACATGAGCATTTATATAAAGCTTAATATATCATTGATCTACGCAATAAATGGCTTCCAAAATCACCAAAGACTTATTCTATAAAAGTTAATTCATTAAAAAATCTCTTATAAATTTATCAAAACCACAAGTTTAGAAACATGTCACCTCTTGGTATATATGATACGGCGCCACCCCTTCCATATTAGTGGTGGGAATTTGAGTCCTATCATGTTAATTTTTCAAGCAGTCTTGTAAGAGTTTCCATAGAAATCTTTCTTATCAACATGAATCGGTAAATGTAAGAGACTTGCATTTTTTTTTTTCTTATTTATTTATTTTCTTCATTTAATGCTTGCTAGTTGATAGAAAACACAAAAAGTCTTGAAGGGTTTGAAAATGGAGAGTCGGTGGGGAGCCGGTGGGGAGCTTATTTCGGTTTAAAAATAAGAATGGGAATGGAAGGTTGAATTCAACTTTAAAAGAAGAGAATGACGGAGGAGATCGTGCATGCCTGCTTGGCGGTCCGGTCGCTTTACGTCGTTTGCCGCGTTAATGTCATCCCATGTGGGATTCACTACATTCCAAGTCCTTTTCACTATTCAAAATTTCAAATGGACCCCTACCACCCCCTTTTTATTTATCTATTTAATTGGTGTTCTCATCTTTTTAATTATATTATATTATTATATAAATTCATGATTTTTTTTTTTTTAAAAAAGAAAAATTCAAACCTACAAGTCTATAACCTCGTGGTACATATATGAAGGGTTTTACAACTGAAACAACCCCATCTCGTTGTTTAGGCTTCCATTGTCGATTGCTCCGATATCTAACTTATAAATTCCTTTCTATGGATTACCTTACTCATTTTTTTACTAAAATGCCCTCGTTGGATTTTACCTAAGCTTGGACATTTTTATATCCCATCCATAGTTTTCTTTCCATGGTCATGCCAATTTTATTTAAAAGAAAATAAAAATTAAACAAATAAACAAAACAAACAGATTTGACCTCTACTGATAGTGAGTGGAGTGGTGAAGGGCAATTTGGTCAATTTGATAAAAGTGAAGGGTAATTTGGTCATTACACGGAGACAAAGAGGCACATAGACTGAGAGAGTGGTAAATTAGGAAAATAAGAAGAAACTTTAGGAGAAGAGAAAGTGAGTGATTGATGATGGGGGTTTGATAGTTGATATGAAGGGAACAAGACATTGGAGCGGTGGTGAGCGGTGAAGTGGAAGTGTTTGGTCAAAAAAATCTCTTACTTGAAATTATAAAAGCTATTACCTTTTGATCTTTCAATTACATCAATGCCAACGACCCCACTCACTCTTTACTGTACGGACATTATTATCTCATTCCCCATGATTTGCGGAGCTTATTAATCAAATTCTTACAAAACTTCAAAAAAAAATTTCATAATTGCACAAGTATCCTCTAGAATTCGCTTACTACAGATAGATTTATTTCTGACACACTGATTCAAGGGTAAAAATGCCTTTTAAATAGTAATAAGAAATTAAAACTGTAGGAAAATATAAAACTACCCAACATTTCTAAAATTGCCAATGAATTGAAATAAAAAAAGACCCAAAACTATTGAAAAGTGAATATAATAAAAATTTTAAAAAAAATTAAGGAATTCCACCGGTAAAGGAGATATGTGTGATCGCCTTTGATTTAGAAGGAGATCTACGTAATCTCCTCCAATATATGAGGAGATCCGTGCGATCTCTTTCATAAATAGGAGGAGATCTAAGCAATCTCATCTAGATTGAATGAGATGCCGGTCTCCTCCCTCCTCTAGTAATCCACCATCGTTGACAGAGTTATTTAATTTTTGAAAAAATAATATTAAAATAACTTATTAGGGTTATTTTTGTCATTTCACTAGTTAAGGTCAATGTCAACTCTAACATTGGTTAACGGATTCTAGAGGATATTTGTGCGATTATGAAAAACGTTACTGCTCAGTGCAATATAGCCTAAACTCATGGGAAGTTTGTGCAATTTTATTATTATTATTATTTTTTAATATATATGAAAAAATCTTTACCGGACAGCTTTTCAACCTGAAAAAGCATAATCAACCTACTAAACAGGTTACCAGTCAGCAATTAAACACTAACTTTAAATGGATTTTTTTTGATAACTTGACGAATATACCCCTCAAAAATGTAATAAAATCCCAATCTGTCTCTCTGTCACCGTACAAATCAGCCTCCACTAGAGAGAATGTAAAATTGGGTTCGTTCGTTCAAACTCAGAACTTTTTTTTTCCTCTCTCATTCTTTATACTATAAAATTCAAAAAAACAACAATCACAAAGCGACGAAGTAAAAAGCGCGTGAAAAAATTGTATTGGATATGAGAGAAGATCATCATCTTCTTCTTCCTCTTAATCTTCTTCTTCTTCAGTTACAGCAGACCTGAAAATCTTCTTTGTTTTCTGTGTTCTTCACTGTCCTGCTTTGTTTTCTGTGTTTTTCATCTTCTGGGATCCCCCCCCTAAACCAAACTAAAATTCTCTGCGAGTTTCGTGGATCTGATCGTCTTCGATTGGCTCTAAAGCTTCTTCTCTGTAAGTACTCAACTGGGTTTTCAAAAAAAAAAAAAAATTAAACTATCTTGTTTTTTCTTCATATGGGGTTTTAATTTGAACAAATGTAAAATTTACTCTGTTTTGTTGTGTTTTTGATTCGAAACAGTGAAAATAAAAAATGGGTATTAAAGCGAATACAGTGACGACGAAGAGAGAGTGGAGACAGATCTACGCGATTTATGGAATGGAGCAGTGGCAGACACTGTTGTTTATTCTCTGTCACGCCATTTTCTTCTCTCTTTCGTCTGTGGTTTTTCTCTTCTACTTTGACCCAATCTGCGCTTTTTTCAACTCCTTCCTCTCTCTCGGCGCTGCCGCCAGGTTCGCCGCCGGATTCAGCGGCGCCGTGCTGGGGATTTCGGCTGTGTGTCTGTTCTTCGCGGCGGGGAATTTCTTCTACTCGGCTCTGCCGCTACACTACGACATGGCGCAGCGCATGGTCGGCTCCGTCAACGACTGGTCAACGGTGAAGACTGCGCTCGATATCGGCTGCGGCAGGGGGATTTTGCTCAATGCGGTGGCGACCCAGCTCAAGAAAACCGGAAGTTCAGGTCGGGTCGTCGGGCTTGACCGCTCCAAACGGACCACCCTGTCCACACTTCGAACCGCTAATATGGAAGGTGAAATTCTAAAAAGTCTCGAATTTTATTTTATTTTTCTTCTTAAATTAGAAAATTAATACAGAAATTGACAATTATAATTAATTGTAATTCAATTTACAAATTATTAATTTTTTTTTTTCTAATTTATGTGAGAATTTTTTAATTTTTTAAAAGTTTTTTTTCTTAAAATTATAATTTAACTTGCAAAAAAAAAAAAAAAAAAGTTCTATCATGAATTTAGAATGGGACCAATGAGTGAAACTTAGGAGCTCTTTGGGTATAAATTTTTGATGGGTATTTGTTGATGAGAATCATTCTGATTCTGATATTTTGATTTTGATAAAAAAAAAAAAAGTGATTTATTAATGCTTTTTGAACAATATTGGAATCTATCTTGAAGCATAAACAATTAAGGGAATTTTTATTTTATTTTTCTTGAAATATATTTTTATTTATCACTTCACTTGGAAATGCAATTGAAATGGAAAAAAAACACTAACATGGTGCAATGGAATGTGGAAATAATAGGTGTGCAAGAGTATGTGACATGTAGGGAAGGTGATGTGAGGAGTTTACCATTTGGGGATAACTACTTTGATGTGGTGGTTTCCGGTGTCTTCTTCCACACGGTAGGGAAGGAGTACGGGCCTCGAACGGTGGAAGCTGCTGCGGAAAGGATGAGAGTGTTGGGAGAGATGGTTAGGGTTTTGAAGCCCGATGGGGTTGGTGTCGTTTGGGACCTTATGCATGTTCCTGAATATGTCCAGCGATTGCAGGACTTGAAGATGGAAGACATTAGGGTTTCTGAACGTGTAACCGCCTTCATGGTCAGCAGCCACATTGTCACTTTCCGGAAACCTAGTCAGCATATCGCTGGACCTGGGGAAGTCCGGCTGGAATGGAGATGCTGATCTTGAGATATATGTTAGTCGATCCGAAAACAAAAAAGAAGCAAAATAGATATGTATACATATAGTTTAAGTCTTTTTTTTCGAAGAAAAAAAAGAAATCTGGGGAGACGAAGCCGAACCAGATGCTGTGTTGGTATGAAAAATATAGTTATAATGTGAGTTATGATCATATGATTATCAAATGTGAAAATTGATCTCAAAGTAGCTAAATTTTGTGAACCCATTTGCAAGATTGAACCAAATTGATAAAAATATGTGAATAGTTATGGTTTTCTTATCAAAACAAATAGTCAAGTCACACACAACAACATGAGTTTCTATTCTTCACTTATCTTTTGTTTTGTTTGGTTTTTTTTTTTTTATTGTAGCTAGTGGTCATTTGTTCATGTAATGTTTCCTGCTGCAATGTGATTTGTAAAATAATGGTTTAAGATTTTTCAAAAGATAAGTGATAAAAGTCTTTAGTGGGATTCTATTCCATGACCCCTTTTTGTGATGGGACTTGATGGTATGTAGTGTAGCTGTGTAGGGCTTGTTGGAGGGGCATTTCTCATGTCATTTTCATACATCTTTGATCAACCTACGTGGTATGATGTGTTAGGTTGAGTATTCAATTCTCTTGTTTGAAAAATTTACTCAAGATTTTGGTGGGTTTCTGTCAAATTGCTTTCAACCCCATCTGACTTTTTTAGTTAGAAAAGCACTTACCCATAAATGCTAGTCACTTTTGGTTACACTTCACTAGTGAAGAGAGGACGTAAAGGTATCGGACACAGGATCCTGGACTTGATAATTTATACCCGATCATGTGAATAACTAAGACCATCTTCAACCCTGCATCGAAAGGTTGGAAATCAGCAAAATAGAGCATAATATGCTCTCCAACCCTGCGCCAGACATCAGCGCAAATTTGCCTCCATTAACAGTGTTGCACAAGATCTGTTGCAACACTGTACATTAAGTTTAAAAGTGTTTTTATTTTTATTTTTATTTATGTATATATATAAAATTGTTTCCTGATTTTTTTAGTGTAAAATTTAGTACAATGGATCGAAGATGGAATAGTTAAATAGTGTAAAAGTTGAACCAAAAATACTATTTGGTATAGAGATACCTAAAGGCAAGTAAACAAAACAACTTCATTAGAATTCTGCTTTTCTTAAGAGAAGGAAAAAAAAAAAAAGTGATCGAAACTTAAAACTTCTTCGATAAAGATACCTAAATATGTCTGATCCGCATTGAAGATACCTTTTTTTTTTTTTTTTAATAAAACGTCTATTTATGTTACGTGGTATTTTTTGTTTATTCACAATAAAACCGTACAAACTTTAATTAAAGCAAAGATCCTACTCTCGTGAGCATAATAGATAGTTGTTGAAGAGGTTTTAATTGCAGCATGTGCCTAGCCAAAATTTTCATTGAACCTTAACATTATTCCATAACTTGTCTGAGGTCTCATTTATATTGAGTTATGCCATAGTGTTGGTGTTGGAGATACAACAATATTATGTGTTCTAATGCTTTTGGGGTGACAAATGTCATCAATCTAATCGACATTTTAAATATAAATATATTTAAGAGCAAGAGTAAGTGAAAGAGACCTCTTGAATTATTTTCTTGGTGTAATTACGATCAGATTATCAGAGAATTTACATTGCTTAATTTTAACTTAAAAAATGAATGATATTTTGATAAGATAAAATCATAAATGCAATTTGTATGGTGGGGTTAGTTGCTTGGTCACAATCCAGGTATTGGTATGTAGGGAAACATACTCTAGGAGTTGAAGATCAAAGTGTTAGTTGAGAAATAAATACTCTTAGATCATTAATTTGTGGAAGATTACATAAATCTCTACTTTTTTTCTTTTTTTTTTCTTTTTTTCAAAAATGTAATGAACAAACTATATGTAAAACAAGTTTTAGAAACTACTTAAAGTATTTAGTCTCTATATTCATTTGCCCTTTTTCATGTGTTGTGAGTTGTAGCACACACTAACAATACTTTTTTTTTTTTTTTTTTCCAAGTAATTTTGATATTTATTTTGGACTTTTGGGGCCTCACGGTTTTTTTCTTAATAGGATTTTCGTGGGATTAAGGTTAGTTTTTATTCATTTATACCACACATTAGTTTTGACTAAAATCAATGTACGAGAAAACACTTGAATACATATATCATGGATTTATTGGAAAATTTTGCCCAAATTTGGAGGGTGTTACCAAAAAATAGTGGGTTTCAACTTTCAATTTCCCTTGAGAGGAGAAAAAATGGTTACTATATTTGAAGTTATTTAGTTTAATGAACCTCTTTGAAATTAAATTAGACTCTGAATCTAGTAACCTCTTTGATTAACTGTTATTTATTCCATTATATAAATATAAGTAGTTATTAACTTCAACAAAGGTCCCATGGTCTAGTGGTTAGGACATTAGACTCTGAATCTAGTAACCCGAGTTCAAGTCTCGGTGGGACCTTATCTATCTTTTTTTTTTTTATATATATATTTTTCCTTTTTGAATGCCTTTTCTTTTTCAAGTGAAGCCACAAATTGTTTAATGAGTTTAATTAATGATCTTATTCATCTGGATTTAACTAATATATAAGTTATTTAATGGGACGGAGTTATTATTATTTTATTTTTTTAATTTTCAAATGTTAGATTTGTGTAGGTCAAATTGAGAAAAAAGGTTTGAATCGATCAAATCCCGGAGAGCAAATGGGAGTTCGTTCGGAAAATGAAAAACAGGTCAGATGAATGGTTCCGATCCGAGTAGTTACTCAGAGATCGCGAAAAAGTATCAACTCTGTAGAATTCATTTACAACACATTAAATTATAAATGGAATAGACACTGCAACTCACTAAATCAATACAGCCGCAATTCAGGGTAATTTCTTCCATGAAAAAAATGACCTCATTAATCTGTGTAACAAGTAAATCATGTCTTTTTCAATCTCTATACTGTGTGTTGTACAAGCAAGAGTACAAAAGTTCCACTGTACATAATAAACCAGCTTGCTACATAACAGCCGCTGTTGTGAACTCCGAACAGAACTGCCTAACTCAAACTAAATCCAACTATCTTTTTCTCTCAATTTTGCAAAAAAAATTGAAAACATACAAATTTACAAATATTGCGGGTAATCAAAACTGGATAACTAAATTTATCTCTGAGACCGTCAAGTTTTGACAGGATAGAAAATCGTGCAGATGTGTAAGTGGAAAATAATGATAACCTGAAAGTGACGGAACACAGGAGGGCCTGAGCACAATCACGCTGGAATGCAGAAAGAGGAGCTTAATGCTGGAGGCAAGACACAGATCAGATGGGGACCGGGAGGATTGCAACTTATATTTGCCTGGTCGATATCTGGTAGGCCAAGTTGAGGGGGACGGACATAACCCGCAACTAGTGGCACACATAATATAGAGATGACTATCCTTGAACCTGTCACAATAAAATAAGACGATTAAGACACCACAGAAATGAGGAACGTGGAACATTTTATGATGGCAAAAGGCTACCAGATATTCTGTTAAATGAAAAGTATAAGCATTTAAGGAACCTTGCTCTGTGGGGAGTGAAACATGCCCTCTCTTCCTCCCAGCAATCATCCAATTGTCTGAATTAGCATCAACTTCATATAACACCTCATCCTGTTGATGTAATCAGATACCGCAGAAATAATAAGTATAAATAATAAGACTTAAAAGATCTGTACATAAGTCTTAAGAATCAGACTTGTCTTGCATTCAGCCGTAACATTGAGACAACAAAGCAATTGGCAACATCAATTACATTTTACTTTAACGCAAACTTAAAATACCACGGCACTGCCTTCACTTGAAAAGATTTAACTTTGCTATAAAAGACACGTTGAAGATTGTTTGTTGACTTACATTGCACTGGGAATCTTTGTTCTGGTCAAATTCCTTTAACCTTTCAACTCTCCAGTTCATGTTAATAAGCTGTCCAACTCTAAGACCATCTGAAGGAAGAGGAAGAAAGCCAACAGCCAGGCTAGGATCGAGCACAGGCCGCTGCAAAACAAGAGCACTCCTGAAGATCAAATCCTGCCTGGCACCCTCAGATCCATTGGATTCTGCAGTCACAGGAGGGTGTGCTCCAGCAGTTCTATCACCAGAAATTCCATATCTGATATTTAATAAACTCTCTGGTTGTACTGCCACATCTTCAACTGTGGAGTAAAGACAGCTTTGTTACTTGTCATAATATGCAAGACATAATTAAATACGGAAAGATCACAATCAAAGTGGCAAAAATTTATGCTGACGTTCTGCCAGAGTTTGCTCCAGTTTTGACGCTTAATATAAACTGATATTTTATTCTCAATCAAAACTCTATACCTTCAGCTGTTGTATTCCTCAAGCATATACTAAACAGGATTCCTGCTCTAGAAGTTGGAGAAATGACGAGTGGAAAGAAGCCTGAAATTGGTCTACCATCACCTTTTCCAGTATGAACAAATCCATCTTGAAGATCAAGCCAAGCATCAAAGATATTCAACGTGGCCTTTACTTCAGAGTGAAGTATCACCTGGAAATAAACATGCGGAACATGAAAAGGAATTAACCCAATCAAGTGGAAGAAGTAAAATGTCAATTGCTACAGACACCACAAATGTTAATTTGAAATTGTTTCCAAGTGATGTATAGATAAGAATATGAGAAATTCTAAGTCACAAGTGTGTGAATATAAGATTAGATTATAAGCTGGATAATATTGATGTCTACATAGGGATATGAGAATTCTAAGCCACAAGTGTCCAATGTAAGATTAGATTATAAGCCGGATAGTATTGGTTTCACTATGATATCCAACTGTAAGTTTAATATATTTGAAAAGATTCTCTAACTGCATTGAGCTACAATGTAGGGCTGATTTAAGTCTTCTTCAATATGAAGTTCAGGCTAAGGAAATAGCCAAGTCCTAACTAAGATGGCTTAAATGGGCCAGATGAGCTGACTTCTTGTTAGTCCACACCAAACTCTAGTCCTAAGCAAACTTCATGATAACAAGTCAATTATTTCCCAAAAAATATAATTAATCCATAACAACCTAGTATAGCTCCAAGTAATTCAAGTCCATACATAGATATGAATGCAGTGGATAACTCAGAATAAATACCTGCAGAAGCAAAGTACCATCATTGCATTTGTCAGCAACACGTGTGCTCACATGGAAAGGATCAGTGAAATGCACAGCTATTGTTCTGCACATCAGTGTGAAATGATTCAATAAAGTTTAGACAAATGAAATACAGTTGAAAAATTAATTGCACAGAGGAAACAAGGAAAAAAGAGAGGATATCTAAGGCGTATTTACTAATCGGGAATCCTTATGAGGGAAAGATAACTTAATTCCTGATTTGTCATTGCCGTGCTTACTAAAAACTGTTGGGAATCAGGGAATTAAGGTCACGCTGGAAAGGTAACTTAATTCCCCCCTCCCACCCAAGGAATTAAGTTCTCTTTCCTATTCCCCGTTTCAATGGAACTTGATTCCCTTTGATTTGCATTCCCGATTAGTAAACGTGCCCCTAAGGTGATATCCGAAAGAATGACGGAAAAATAGAATGCCTGTCAAATAGCTGGTTGTGGGATACTCCAAATTCAAGTTTTAGAGCAATAGTTCTCATTCCATCCACTATGCTCTGTCGCTGGGGGTTGACTGTCCAATAAACATGTGGCCATATAATAAAGTTAATAACGGTTGAAAACAGATAAAAAAAAAATGTTTTATTTAACGGACACAGAACATTGCAACTGACAACATTTCATCTTTATTTCTAACCTGTAGATGATCCTCTGGCAAGATTGTTGTCGATAGCACAGACTGGAATCCACAGTATTGAAGTCACATTACTTGCCCAGTCCGGAAGTTGTATTCTACCATCATGGAGACTTAACCGCTCAAAGTCTTTATTATCAGCCAATGAGCAATCGTTTAAAGCACTATTACTGTTTGCAATGTCACCAGCACGCTGTGATACTTCGATATAGCTCTCCATTTCAATGACATGTGACTCTTCAATCATCAGACCTGGACCAGTATCAATATGCAAGACAGCACCTTTTAAGGAGTAGTCTATTGGTCGTACTATAATCCCAATCCACTGAGCTTCATTTATTAGTAATGGAGATGAGGTAGCTGCAGCAAGATCAACCAGAGGTCTCGGGTTGAATACCTAATGATAGAAAGTTTCATTAGTTTATTAAACTAATCCAAAAAGCATTGCACACCTTGATCCTGAGTCATGTACTGCTCAAAAAATATATAAAGGGCATTAAATGATAATTTTATGGAAAAAGATAGTTGTAAATATCATAGTCATACATGCAGTATTTATTATCAGAACCATCATAAACATTAATTGTAAGGCTTGTAAACTCTTTTATGCCTCACATTTTATCCTTCTGTTGAATGAGAAAAATACCTTCAAGATAGGCCTGGTTGGCTTTTCATAGCTCATAAAATCATCACTGTCTGCTGGGCCAACCTTGGAAAAACTATGAGATCTGAATCTCAGCTGCCCAATCTGCCCAGTCAGAACCCCCAAGACATAAGAACCTGGTTTTTGAGGTGGTAAATCAACTGTAATGGTATTCCTTCCAGGCTTTAGTACAGTAGCAATAGAACTCTTTAATGCCTGAAATATCAGATGAAATAATTGAATTATCAGGAATACAAAACAACTTATAGAATCATCTATCATAAACTGAAATATTGGAAATATTATGTCTACAAACATGTACCTTAGCACCTTCGTCAGCATTAGATGTTGCCGCCAAAGTGAGACTAAGTGAATCAAGAGTTATATCATCAGGAAATCCACTCCAAACAGTTACAGATAGAGTACCAGGATCACCATCACATAACACCAAAGGTGGCCCAGGGTTTCCAGAAAAAGTAATTAGTGAAGATACATCTAAGGGCACAGGATGCTCCATTTCACTGTGCGCAATACTAACAACCTCTGACTGAAAAGCTTGACGTTCCTTTATAGAGAATAAACCTTTGTCCAATGAAAGCAGTCTCACACAAGATGATAGGTACCCAGCTTGATCATTTAATTTCTTCTGACACTCAGCTAAATTGGGAAGGACTTCAGCCAATAAGTCCTGCCACCCTTCTCCTGAATAAAGAGCACATACCTTCTCATATGATTTTGCAGCCAGATCAAAGTTTCCATGTTTAAAGAAGACAGCTGCAATTTCACCATCAAGGACAACTCCATGTCTTTTCCACCAGGAACGATGATAATTGTCAGCAGCACCTTTAGTTAACTCCAAATATTTTTGCTGCCATGACAAGATTTCAAATAAAAAAAGGAAAAATAAAAAAAGAAAGATGAGAGACAGAAAACAATGTGGGAGAGAGATACAGGTTAAACCATGAATGCAACTAACTCCACTTAGTTTTCAACAATATCCTGGATATAAGATGAACTGAAAGTTAAAACTTCTGATAATCTAAGTGAAACTAATACCAAAAGAAGCCAATTTTCAAATAAGTTCATATAAAATGTCATATGCAAGCAACTGTTCTGTTTTAACTGGATATATCTTAAACTATGTTGCATGGTTATCAAACAAGACATATATAGGAAGTTCAAATTAAAGACAAGAAATTCCTAAGAAAAAATCCTGAAGTTTTTTGTTTTTCCAGTATCAATTTCTTGCTACGGATCTTGCAGGCTAAATAATACACAAACAAAAGATTTTTTTTAAGAAGAAACTTCATGACATGTCAGCCTAATTTTGATACCTCAAATTCCTCCACGGATGACAAAGATTTCCATAGATTGGGGTTTGAAATTGTTTGATGCAGAGCATGCTCAGAGGCAACAAAAATCTCGGCAAGTCTCATAGGTCGATCAATAGAGCCATCAAATCCCGGAGAAGAGTTAGTACGTGACATAGAAATTGTTTGTGCTTTGTTTAAAGAGGACATCCTTAAAGGTGCATCAGAACCTGATCTGTCAATAATCAATATAGATACCACTTAAATAAAAACCCATAAATCTCAAAAGAATAAAAGGAAAACTAAAGATTACGTAACATGAAAAACTTTTAAATGAAATCAACAGCAGAGAATCTTTAATAGATAGAGCTACATTTGCTTCATATGTAGAATTTGTATTACCCATCAATAGCACTCCGACCATCAAACATTTCAAATGTATTTCCAGCACTAAGAGAAGCTCTTCGGCGATTGGCCTCGCGCAGAAGCACAGAAGGTTCAAGAGGCAAAGGTTTCCTTTGGATACAAAAGTGCTTAACTCTCGGAGTTGCTTGAAGAATCAACTGCACAAATAAAAAATGGCCAAAACAGTTAATTCTTTTATGAATGAAAATGAAATGAGACTAAGACAACCACAGAGAATCCCCTTAACATTACTACTAAGACATAAATAACAATTTCAAGGAAAACATTAAGCCAATATTGCACTAAAACCTTACCATTTTTATTCTATTATCTTAAAATGCTCTTATAATAATGAGGTTTAAAAAAGTACATGGTAGAAGCTAGTAAGGGACAGTATGGGAGTGTTACAAATTATAATGTTTCGACTTTGACAATGTACAAAATATATGGGATGAGGAAAAACTTGCAAGGAACTTAGTGCGTGGAGGGTATGCATTAAAAAAGCACATCAATGTAATGCTTTTGCAAAATTAAAAAAGAACGAATTTCTTTTTTGAGAAATAAAATAATTAACAATAAGCATATTATATAGACATTTTACTATTTAAATGTATCTGGTAGAAAATTGCCTTTTCTTTTGCAAGCACTTCAGAGGAAGCATCAAGTGGAACTGAAGGCCAAACTGATGGCTTAGGCCATGGTAGCATGCTTAGAGAGGCGCTGCACATAGGAAGAGGGAATGCATTAATAACCAAAGAAAAGATAAGAAAATTGACAAAGCAACATGGAGGTAAATTTTTGGCATAGTTAAAGGTAATTACTTGCGGTTACAAGACCGAGCTTAATTTTAGAATAACATAAGAGGCAACCAAATTATAGAAGGCCCAGAGTGAAATTAATCTTAAATATTTCTATTTATACCTGTTGATGGGGCTTCTTTCCATATCCGATCCATATCCAATCATATATGCAAGCCTCATGAACTGCCATGATCACAAAGCCATTTTACTAAACAATTTGTAATCATAAAAAAGGTGTTGAAAGTGTATAATGCAACCAGATAAATATCAACTTGTCAAGACAAAAACTTCTGACATAGCCAGAATATCTTACAAACTCCATTCTCAGTTAAAAAATAAATTAGTCACTTTGATGACAAGCAAATAAATCACAAAGAAAACTAATAAACAATATTATCAAACACAATTATCTCAAATGAAATGCTACAAGAGGTTACCTTAACCCTACATAACGAATATAGATCACCTAGAAGGCGATAGAACTCCTTTTCAATATCAGGTGCCGCGAGTCCTTCATTGTAATTGGAATAGGTCCCACTGATTAAAGCCAAGCATGCAGTAATTATCCAAACTTCTCGCATACAAAAAGGTAGTATATTCTAGAAGAATTCCAAGAGAGAGAAAAGAAAAGAAAGAAAAAGGAATGAGTGATCAGAAATCATATCTTCAAAAAGTAGAGCAACCTCATGAATAGAAAGATATCAAATACCTCATGTTGCGTCAGGGCCTTTGAGAAGCTTATTATAAATGTATAACCCCTCGCTGCGACTTCAAAGGGACGATTCAACTTAAATAAAAGCTGCAAAGTAAAATATATCACTGCAGTGTATTTGAATCATAAATGCAAAAACAACTCTAAAAAAGGGTTAGGAAGTTACCGAGTTTGGATGAATATGCATTAATTATCAATTACCTTTATAGACATATTATTTAACAACTAAACTACATAAATCCCTTCACACCCCCCACTCCCACCCCCACCTCAACAAAACACATGCCAATGTTTTGAAACCTTCTAGAAAAGATGTCAATGATTTAGAATATAATATGTTTAAGGTGCTTAAATATTATTGTTGAGCCCTTTTCTTAACTTAAGCATTTGGGTCTAGCAGTAAATAACATGGTATCACAACCAATTTTACCGGGAGTGCCTAAGTTTGAATCCCTCACGTGAATATATTAACAATTTAAGTTATTCAGCCTAGTGGTAATTAACATAATCATTTCATGAAATTATGAGATTCAGATATGGTAAGAACATATATATCAACAAAATCTTAATTCAAGAAATCTAGCATATCCTGATTTTGATGTGGTAGTTTAGCATATGATTGATCAACTAGCTCATAATTAGCCCAAAAATGGGCCTGATTAAATAAGGAATTGATTACTTCCAAAGAAGATTTGGCTACATATGTGAATTATTCAATTCAATACAACAAGAACTTTCAATAAAACAAGAAGAAAAAATCTTGAATCTTAGTGAAAAATCTGTAACCACAGTTCATAACACAAAATAACAATTAAAAATGGATTTCCACAACCAGTTAAGCAGCATATTTAAAGATAAGTATCAGTGATCCATTCATAATGAACATGCAGGGATGACAGAGCAAAGTAGATAAACATTTTTTTCTTTTTTCTTTTTTCTTTTTAAATTACTGCATCATTGTCTATTCAGTTTGTCCCATATACAACCAATCTGATTGAATGAGTGTTTTTGAGTCCTGCACACCTTTGATTGACAAGCAAACAGATACTGTCTAAATTCAAATTCCCTGAATGAGTCATCTTGAACAATCTGTGTCAATGGTTTATTTTCAAAATTGAGCAGTGCTGCCTCCTCATCACCATTCTCTACGCCTCCAAATTCCCTCTGTTTCCCAGTCATATTAACTGCATTACATCAAAATAAATTAATGATCCATTACTACTCAGAAAAAGTCATAAAAAAGCAGGTAAAAAAGTAGTATAAAATGCTATTGGTATGAATATTGCTACTGAACACATGCTTATACATATGCCTCACACCAAAGATATCAATGTCAATGGCTGCCTGAAGAACAACATCTAGCAATGTCAACTATCGAAGAACTGGGATATGTTTAAAACAACAATTCACAGTGCCTTACTCTGACAATTTTATCAGCTTTTGAGCTTTTAGATGATAAAACCACACATTCAAGTAAAGTATCTCGCCGGGCAACAACATAATTAGGATGGATTTAGTTAAATCCATAAAATCCCCACAAACATTTGCACATGAATTGAGTAGCAGATAAACACACTCCTGTTACTAGAAAATCTATAAGTTGAAGACAGGATATGTACTGCAACAGGAACAAAAAAAAAAAAGAATAAAAGAAACAATGTAACATAAGCATATAAGAAGATAAGCATATTTATCAGGCACCTGTTTCCAAATAGCACAGTTCTAGTTCATCATATTCGCGTAATGCGTCTTCATGAAGATGAGCCATCTCAAACATAAAAGCCAGGCTTTCCTGTGAACAGAAGAGAGTATTAAGACAAGCCAGTAACTCCAAGAATGTGATAAACAAGGGATATAAGGCTACCAAGGACAAAAGAATTCCTTAAGAGTTATGACTCAATATTTGCTGTGTCAAGTGTGATACATTATTTCTTTCATATATTTCTAGAGCATTAACAGCCCCAATTGAAATACAAATCAAAGACATGTCTTCAACACAATTGATAGTGAAACATGAAAGAAGCAAAGCTTAAAAGCAAAGCTTAAAAGCAAAACTATTGTAGTTAACAATCAGGACATTCTCTCCTTGTAGCCACAAAAATCTTTATCACATTCTCTAGGTTCACGATTTGAGAATAGAGACAACCTTTAAAATGAAAAAATTACAGAAGTTCCAGATTGGCATGAATCGTAGCTCACTTAGCTTGCGTATCTCATCCTCATAAAACTGCACACGCCTATCCAATGTATTCCGAATGGACTCAATAATCTTGATTTCTAAGTCTTCCCAAAAATTTGGTTCAGGGCCATGTATATCTAATTTGCAGCACCTGAAATGCATTTAGACTATTAAAGACAAAACGGAAATAACAAACTCTTAAAAAACTCTTGCATTATTCCCTTCACATTTAAAGAAGAAAAGTTTTCTCAATAGACATATTCAACCCCCTGCCACCCCATAATACAGTCATACTCATGAGATGGTGATATATGATGCTTTTGAATCCTCAGACATAACCACCGGAAATGAAATATGACTATAATGACAATATTCTGGATTCCATGTGTTCCATGTGTGTTATTCCTAGTTACATCCTTATTGTCCTATTTATGAGTATCGGCTTTACCTGTACAATATTTTGATATTGTAATATTCAAATAGCAAACGGTGAGGCTCTAGAAAAGCTTAGAATGCACCAAATATTAAGTAAATTATAACACATAAGCTTGATTAATAGTGGAATGTTAAGTAGATTTTATTTTTAGAGTGCTTAATTATGAGGGATGTTTGGGTTTGAGTCTTCTCACGTGATTAACTTCATGTTTGTTATCTGTGATTATTTTGAATGTGTCTATGTTAGGGCTAGTCCGTGTAACAAGTATGTTGATCTTGCACTTGAGAGAGTATGTTAAAGTACTTGATTCAATTGTTTATGACCTTACTCACAAGTTTAAACTTTTTGGTCAAACGGTTACCTTAAAGGTTGTATTCAATAACACTAATTCAAGTATAAAGACAGCATCAAGACAGCATCAAGAACTGCAAGCTTACCTTTCTCTCTTTTTGGAGCTAAAATCAACTTCAAGTCTGGCATATACCTTTTTTGCCATTTTGGTGGCTTGATCATTGTTTGGGTGAGCTTTAGACACAAATACAATAAACCATTCCCGTTCATCATTTTGGACAATTAATTTAAGGCGGGGTTTAAGGATGGTTTTGAACTCATCAAGATCCTGAAGAAAAAAAAAAGAAACTTAGCAAGAGAGAAAGATTAGCAAGAACACGATATCACAGAAAAGTAGAGGACAAAAGAAAGTTAATGGCTACCAAAGGGTTCAGTGTATTTGAAAGAAAAATATTCTACAACTACAAATCATCTAGAGTTCTGAAATTTTTGTAGGTTCAAAATCTACTATTTTTCACCAGCGATGTATTGGCATTTAAGGAAAAAGGCTGTAGAACAAGAATCCGAGCCCCATTTAATAGAATCAGGTTTAAAAGAACACCATTTGGATTTAGATATCCACAATACAAATAGTGAAACTATATTAACAATCATGCATATACATACAAAAGAAATAAAATAAGCAAATGGCATTCTTTTCTCCTCTAACCCCTCAATATTTATGAAATGAAATGAATATTTTTAAACCCTAATCAGTTGATAACAAAGACTACCAGCACCAGAAGGTATTTTCCTTATAACTTAAGGAAAAAACTTTATATGTCCATATCCATGCATGTTGTACAGACAGTTCCTAATAAATATGAATCATCTTCTATACTTCTCACTCAGTCCTTTTAAGATTCCCATGGCGTATAGAGTTTATAGAACATTGTTATCACTTTCCATATCATAAGGTTCCCTCCTAATGAGCAAAACACCTAATAGTTCTCATGCAATCTGCATCTAGGTACAATTTTGTCCTCTAGTAAGTGTGCAGCCAATCAGAAACAACTCCATACATGAAGCACAGCCCCAGCAAGAATCTAGACAATATATGACTAGCAAATTCAAGAAGTTATACAGCAGAACTCAAAGGTGGCAATAGTTGGCTCAAAGATGAGGGTACTCTTTCGAGTTTATTTAATACATCTCTAAACCAAAAACTCTATAGAAGTTCCAAATTCCAATCACACCTGGGAAGTACAGATTAAGATGCCACGTAATGCAACAAGCATCAATGACACAGTGCCAATCATCATGCTAACTGCTATGATCTATCCATGACCCAGAAAAAAAGAAATGAATGATCACCATTTATGAAGTCAAGGAGACTGCAAGTGTTACCTCACATGTCACGAGAACTATAGATGCATACTGTTCTCGAAACCAGAACAGCAACTGCTCCTGTGGAAATCTGCTTCGAAGTCTTGCATCCGTTGTTAATATAAATTCAGCAGGCAATTTATCAACAAGCACAGGATTACGCGTCTTGTTATTCAAAATAGCTCTTTTAAACGGCAACCGTTCCTCAAATGCATTCTTAACAGTCGGCCACAGATCGCTCACATCTTCAACTGAAAAAAACAGTTCACAGAAAAACCATCAACAACAAACATAGCAAAGGAAATCATTGCTCAATCACTGAAGTCGCTATCTCTTGCACAGTTATATAAAGTTTCCATTTTTGCACGTACATTACATAAAACAATCATCCTCTGATTGGCATTATATACAAAACAACAAATTCCTCTACTAAATACAATTTATATTAATTTTAAGCAAGTAATAACGAATCTTTGATCCACGCGAAATCAGGTAAAAACAGCAAAATAAAGACATAAACTTGAATTGACATGAATCAGGTCAGGAAATGCGATTTACCTGAAATTACGATGTGATCACACGCGCTCTTAATAGACTGAAATTGAGCTAAATAATTTGCCATTTTTTCTTCGTCGATCTACGAAAACTACTAGCAATCCATAGATCGAAACACACACATGAGCAGAGCAGAGCAGAGAAGAGAGAGAGAGAGAGAGAGAGAGAGAGAGTGAGTTTGTGCTTCGACAGTGTCTGTGTAGTTGTTCTGGTTTGGGTTATTGGGATTCACATTCCGGGGATCTAGTGCTTCGCGTCGTATCACAACCCATGATTATTGGGACTGCTCGTTTGACCGTTGGATGACTCCTCTCCTCGTTTGATGCGTAATTTGAGTGAATGGTGTCTCCAGAATGGTGTCTGTTTGGAGATCTGTATTAGTTGGTCACGGACACTTGGATATCTCTATACTGGTGAGAGATTATTTATTCCGGACTTCAGCATATTAACTGGAGTAATAAATTTAACAGATGAAGGTTAAAACTATAAAGTCAATTCGAAGTAATTAAGATATGTTATAGAAAAACATTTTTAATGTACGTAAACAAAGTTGGGTAAAGTATTTTGAAGTATTTCTTAATCTTGTAGTCACTATGGTATTCTTCAAAGCATTTTTTTATTTTATTTGGGTTCCGTTCGGATATGACGAAATCAAACTGCTACTAGTAAGGATTCCAAAATATTGCTCTTACTACTACCATGTATAACAACTCTATAGGCAAGAAGAGTGAATTTTACTTGAAAATGTTAATGAGGGCCGGGACGGGAATGGGTTCCCTCAACTTGAAACCATTGACCCGTTAATTAATTTTAACCAAATTTAATTTCACGGGAGATTTATAAACTAAAATTAATAGGTAAATTTAGTGAGTTGTATGGATATATTTTTTTTATTTTGATGGTATTATTTATGTGAATGATAATATTTTAGTATATTATTAAAAACAATTATTTTTAATTGTGATTATTTTAAATTTCTGGCCGAACAAGGGATTGAGGGTAAGGGCAACGATACCTTTTCTGACTCGAAATGACTCATTGAAAACCTTAACTAAAGAAGAGAGGTCTATTGAGATATCTTCATTCTCATCAATTTAATAGACAAATGTGTAATTCAAATATTTGTCGATCCATAACCAATAATATATATACAAAAATAGATATAGCAATGATCTATTACAGGTTCAAAAAATTATTAGCAATTTTTTAAGGGTGAATTTTAAAAGTATCACTCCTTTAATAACTTCAGTTTAAATGACATATAAAATGAGTTTCTTCCAAAACTGCCCTCAGTAACTAGTTCTTCATTATTTTGATTTTTTGATTTTTTGATTTTTTGATTTTTACTTTTTTACTTTTCTGGATCGACCTCCAAACCTCCAATGAAGGTCGAAATCGACCTCCATTGGAGGTTGATGAAGAAGATAAAAAAAATAAATTGGAAAATGTCATTTTTGTCTAATAAGTATCGGAAACTACAAAATAAGTCTCGGAAACACCCAATAAGTCTCGGAAACACTCAATAAGTTTCGAAAACTTTCTACAAAGTCTTGAAAATACCTGAAAAGTCTCGGGAATTATCTGAAAAGTCTCAAAAATTACCTTAAAAGTCTCGAAAATACTTGAAAAGTCTCGACAATTACTTGAAAAAGTTTCGAAATTACCTGAAAATTCTTGGAAACGACCTGAAAAGTATTGAAAATTAAAAAATAAGTCCCGAAAACACAAAAAAGTGCAAGATTTTCGAGATTTATTGGACAAAAATGAATTTTTCTAATTTTTTTTTTCATCTTCTTCTTCATCAACCTCCATTAAAGGTCAATTTCGACCCCCATTGGAGGTCGAACCAATGGAGGTCTATTCAACCTCTATTAGACCTCCAATGGAAGCCGATGAAAAAGATGACAAAATAAAATAAAAATTAAAAAATTCAAAAGTAAAAAAGAAATATATGTAAAGTAAGGACATTTTTGGAAGTTCACTTTATTTGGTGTCTTTAAAACTTAAGTTATTAAAGTAAGAGTAATATTAAACATCCCACCTACAATCCTACCATTTTCATCCCAGCACATGTGACAGCTAATGTGTCACTTAATGAGTGGATACACATAAATTGGAATTTATCTCACTTACCCATGTATCCACACAACAATTAATGTGTATCCACTCATCAAATGACAATTCAGCTGCCACATGTGTTGGAATGAAAATTGTAGAATTGTAGGTGAGATGTATAACATTACTCTTAAAGTAATAATACTTTTGAAAGTCAAACTCAAAAGAATATCATTCGTCATCATTTCTATGATCTATTAGTTGATCTTTAATTTTTTTTTTGTTGAACTATTATAACATTTTAGGATTGGGGGAGGGTGTATGATACAAACCCACAACTTCATGAATGTAAGTGTGAGGGGTTTACTATTAAATTAACATTATATTGTCAATTATTAACTAAGATAAAAGAGAGATACACAACACGCTTTTCTTTTTTCTTTCTTTTTTCTTTGTTTGAAGGGATATAATCATTACCCCTTCTGAAATTTGCTCCATTAGACACTTTGCCTCCTCTAATTCCAATAATGACTGTTCTTTTCCCTGAAAACTAAAATATTAGACATTTTGCCCCCTATCGTCAGTATTTCTGTTAGATTAGCACTTTGACTGTCAAAAAATTAATTGAAAGACCTTGTGGCCTTTGAACATGTGAGTTATGGGGAAAATACGGTTTTACCCCTAATGGTCCTTTCACCGAAATATTCACTAACTTTTATATAATACTTCATTTAAAAAACAATGGGAGAAGGAGATTTGATCTCCTGATGATCTCAATGGTTGAGATTTTTTCTTTATTCTTTTTTTTTTTTTTTTTAAAAAAAGAAACAAAGAAACATTAGAATATTAAATGAAAATAATTGTTTTAAACTTCAAAATAAAAAATTGTTATAAAAAATGAAAAGGAAAAAATAATCATCTTCCTCGTGGAGGAGATTTTTTCTTCAGAAAACACTTAATTAAATATTTTTCTTTAATCCAGAAAAAAAAAGGTTTAATACTAAAAACATCCCCTCACCTTTGAACTATTATTGGATGTCTAGATAAAAATGCTTTTATTTCAGAAACACCCCTTGTGGACCAACAAACAATTCTTTATTTGATAAGGTTCAGAGGGTATAATGTTCAATTAATATAATTGAAGCTTAAATACGAACATTATAGACTTTTTAACATCAAAAATCAATCAATTGAATCATTGTTTGTTAATCCACATGGGATGTTTCTGAAATAAAAGCATTTTTAGCAAGACATCCAATAATAGTTCAAATGTGAGGGGAGGTCTTTAATATTAACCCAAAAAAAAAATCCATTTCTTCAATCAAATTCCACAATTTTTTTTTTTTTTTTTTCCAAATGCAGACCTCTTTCATTCCTTCAACAATCCATATCCATACACACACCTCCTCCATCAATATCAAATTCCACAAAAAAAAAAAAAAAATCGTAAATAACCATTAAATCTGCTCCATCTTCAATCATATCCCACACCCCCAAAAATGCTAACCTCTTTCATTCCTTCGACAATCCATATCCATACTCACCTCCTCCATCAATATCAGATTCCACATTAAAAAAAAAAAAAAAATCCTAAATAACCATCAAATCTGCTCTATCTTCAATCAGATTCCACACCCAAAAAAACCAGCCTCGATTGTGCTTCCTTGAGTACATGATTAGAGGCGTGGAGGAAGAACTTGAGGTCGGGATCAGAGAGTTTGAGATGGGTCAAGTAGGAATTGGCTAGTTGGATGGCGGTGATGGGGATGGAGAGAATCGGGATTGTGGGGGATGAGGTTGGTCAATGATGGGGTCAAGCCGGATTTGGTGGTGGAGGAGGAAGAGAAGAAGTGAGATGTTGGTTAATGAGAGAGATGTTGTTGGAGACTTTGAGTATTATTGATATTGAGTTTGTAAGAGGAGATCTGGAAAAAATAAAATTCAGATCTCTTCCCAAACTCCTTTTTTTGGGTTTCTAGATCTCTAGCTATTTGTTTAAGTTTTCAAAAACTATTTTTTGTTTTTTGAGTCACAAAAATTAGATAAACTTGTATGGTTGAATGATTTTAAAAAATAGTTTTATAAAACATTAAGAACAGTTTTCAGTTTTAATGAACAAAAAATTGAGAACTCTGAAAACAACATGTTGTTCTCAATATTCTTGAAAATTTTTTTTTTTAGCAATAAAATTTACTCAAACTTAATGTTATACCAAACACGTTTTTTATGTTTTGATTCTCTAAATATCGTTTTCAACCATTGCTACCAAACGCGTTTTCGAATCCAAAAAATCTAAAAATCAGTTTTCGAAAACTTCAGATTACAAGAAAATAAAAACAGAAAAACAAAAACTATACCAAACAGTCCATTCTCCTCCATACAGTGTTCTATCTTTTTTTTTTTTTCCCTTTTTTAATTAATTTTTTCTAGAAAATAAATAAAACAATTAACACAAAGAATGAAATAAACTAACACAAAATATGACTTATCTTTATTATTATTATTATTATTTTTTCAGTTTTTTACTTCATTTATTCATTATTTTTTTTTCAATTTATTTATTTATTATTATTTTTTAATAAATCATTAATTGTTATTGTTATTTTACCCTTTTAACCTTCCAAAATAATTCTCATTCATGTCCTCCTAGCACAATTACTATATTGGCCTTGGTGTTTGACGGTCAAAGTGCTAGTCTACCGAAAATCCTGATAGTAGAGAGAAAAATGTCTAATATTTTGATTTCCAGAGAAAAGAACGGTCATTATTAGAACTACAGGGAGTAAAATGTCTAATAGAGCAAACATCCCCAGATCGGGGAATGATTACATCCCTTGTTTGAAAGACACAAGTCACACAACAAGCTTTTCTGGTTGCTATTATTTAATTATTTTTGCTTTACACAAAATGAATAACCGTAACCGAGGAGGGTCATATAGTAATTTCATATCCACAATCCTATAGAAGCCAATAAAAAAACTTGCAGATAGGCTTTTGGTATTTTAGAATGCTACTGACTACACCCGCCAAAAGCTTCTCACTCTCTATCTGCAAGTCTGCAACTACCAAAACCAACCAACTTGTAGTGAATAGTGATGGCCTTCACTTTATCCTCTCCCATTCTCTCTTTCTGTTCCTCTACCGCTCCAGGCCACACTTTTCTCTCTACCCATTTCACATTTCCAGTCAACACCAGACATCGACCTCCAAGATTTCCCATTGCCCCTATCAAGCTTCACTGCAACTCTACAAAGGATGATACAAAGGTTGGTCTTTTGATTTTGCTCTCACCCATTTTCTATTGTTATTGGGTTTCTTGAAAATTCTTTTTTGCAGTTTTTAAATGTGATAATTCAATGTTGTTTGTGGGTATTTTGTGCTGATTGTGTTGGTTTAGTTGCAAAGTTTTATTGAAATAAATGACAATTTTTGCTGGTAGAATAAGTTAGGGAGATTTTAGGACATTATTCTTGGTTATGCAATGTTATTGAGATTTTTTTTTTTTTTTGAAATATTACAATAAAATGGGGTTCGAGAGAGTGTAGGTGTGAGGGGGCATCCCAATGGGCCAATCTCATCTTGTCTGGAATGTCTTGTCTGGAATGTTATGGAGCTGATTAAATTTTCTCTGGTTAGATCTAAACCGATTATGGTTTGTGTTGTTTTAGTTACTGAGATAACAAGGGCAGTCTTCTTAAGTTCTGCAAACAAGTTCTCTTGGCTTAAGATGTAGAATCTAGCCTATTTCTTCAGATTTTTGAAAATATATGGTGGACAAATAGAATGCCATATGCGGACCCTCTTAGGGCAATGTTGAGGTTGCTGTAGCTTAAGAAATAATCATTTTGTTTTTTCATAAGTTCAGAGAAAATGATGTTTGGTGAACTTGTGTCATGAAATCGTGTGTTAGGATTCGGAAGCAGAAGACTGAGGAACTTATTCCATCTAGTGACTTGAAGACTCTTTTGTTTTAGTAGCAAGATCTCTTAATGATCATTGCCTGAATTTTCATCCATGACTTATTGCTTTATCACCAGAATATTATGAAAGCAATTGCTGTGCTGCCTGGCTAGTGAGATCAGAGATGTATTATGCCTCTCATGACAAGTAAAATCAAATTTGGCTCTGGAATTTGCCTTTTTCCAGTTCTCATTTTCTTACACATTAATGATCTCCTATAGTGTTGGAGATCAAAAGAATAGATGAACCTATATCTTCTCTTTTGAGGTCTTTCCATTTTCTAAAATTGATTAGGGTCATGCAGGGACTGGCATCCTGGCGTAGTTTTCCCACCAAATTGTACATATCAACTGTTGGACATGGAACGGAGACAGTTAAGACTTTGATTGCTGCTATCCTCATTTTTGTCCAAATTTCTTCACCGCTATGTTTAATAGGCTGGGAATTTTGGTCTTCTCCTCCTGCTAAGGCGGTGCTTTATTCTCCGGACACCAAGGTCCCAAGAACTGGGGAACTTGCTTTGAGAAGGGCTATCCCTGCAAACGCGAACATGAAGACAATACAGGTTGATATGAGTAATTCAATTTGTATTTATAATCTCTAGTTTTATTAGTAACTACTAACTTGCTTTTGCTTTTAGGCCTCTTTGGAGGATATCTCATTCTTGCTAAGGATTCCACAGAGAAAACCTTATGGAACCATGGAGGGTAATGTGAAGAAAGCTCTAAAGGTATTTTCTTTTATTTCAGATTATGTATTAGAGAGGTAGAAATTTATAGTAAAAAGTGGAACTGATGCAAAGTTTGCAGCACCTAAGTGCCAGGGATTTTCTGCACTTATTTGTTCCAATCATACATACAGGAGTTTCTCCTGCAATTTTATATTGTACTTCTGTTTTTTCACTGTTGCTGTTGTTGCAAAATATCTAGCACTTTCAACTCTTTTATTGTAAAAGCAAATTGCTATTTGGTTTGCATGATTTAGTTCCATAGGGTTTTCTTGGAATTCATAATTTAAAGTATTTTCTCGTTTTTTAAATTATTTTGCTATTTGGGCCAGAAAATCATTACTATAATTCAGTATGTCTAATTTTCATTTTTTAGTTTTCGTCGTATTCAGATAGCGATGGATGAAAAAGATTCTATAATGGGAAGTATCCCAGCAGACTTGAAGGAGAAGGGTTCAACATTATATGCATCTCTCATAGACGGGAAGGTATCGGAGTTTATTTCAAAATAACAAATTAAGTTTCTATATTAGATGCGGAAGAAGCTAGAATCATATTGTATCTTCTTTTATTTCCCATACCAAAATACACTACCTACCATGCTAGCATCGGGTTGGCTGAGGAAAAATAAAAATAAAAATATATAACTGCCTCTATGATCATTTTTAAAGTTCAATATATTCATAAAAATATAAAGTTGGACTTTGTTTTTATTTATATTCATAAAAATAATAGTTGGACTAATAATAGGAGCATGGCTAGAAATCAGCATCCAAGCAATGGAAGATGAAGTTTTATACCTTTTTTGTTGCTCATGCATACCCTATTCCAGCAAACTTTTTGCCTTCAAAAACTGAAAAATATTAAGAAAGCTATCTACTGTGTATCAAATTTACATGGTTTATCCTAGGGATAATTTCTCATCAAAGTGTATATAATTCATCACAGAAACTGCATTTCACTTCTTTTTTTTTTTTGGAACTAGCATTTCACCTGTTTCAGTACTGAACAACCAGGGAATTAACCAGCAGTTCTTGTTTTTTTTTTGCTAGGGTGGATTGCAAACTCTCATAAAATATATTAAGGAACAGGACCCTGATAAAGTATCTGTTAGCCTTGCATCTTCGCTGGATACCATTGCAGAACTGGAGTTGCTACAGGTAATTGCAGTTCTGTTGTGGTATCAGATGATTTTTCTAATGCATCAACACCATATATTCATCAAATTATTTGACATCCTTTCCTCAATTCTAATCACTGCGATGTTGTATATACTTTCTATACGACTATACTTATGCCTATAAACTATAAACTCAGTAATATAAAGTGGAAACTTATATTACTGGAATAATATATGTGCATGCTAAAAGTCTCAACTTAATATTTTTAACAACAGGCTCCTGGATTGTCATTTTTGTTGCCTGAACAATACTTGAAATATCCAAGGTCAGTTGTTTTCGAGACTCATCACTTAGTGTTTAATTTGCTATTTTAATGAAGATAATTATATGCAATTCATAGAAATCAATGTTACTATAACAATTTGTTCTGATATTTTTCTCTCCTCTTAGATAAGAAATGAAATCACTTTTATTGCTATATGAGAAAAGTACAAAGACGTGAACCTGTTAAAAAGCTTACAGTACAACTATTGAGAATTAAATACACCAGTTCATTCTGATGTTGTGACTAATATTAGTGTTTCTTTGGTTTAATTTGACATCCATAGTAGTAAGTCAAGCTAAGGTAACCTTACGGTGTACTTCCATCATCCTTTTAAACATGTCTTTACAATTCACAGTGGAAGAGAAGGGAAGGGAAAGTTTTGGAAAAGAAAGGATGTGTGCATGCACCCTTTCCCCTAAACCCCAATTCTGCCTCTTTTAAGTGGTCTCTTTGAATTTAGTTCTCTGAGCTTTTTGTTTTGTCGCTGTTAGAACTTTCTATTTATTATATATCTTGATTATAGTTAATAATGGTACCGTGTACATTCTAAGAATGCAGTGATCTTAGTTTTCTTTTCTCAATAACCTAGGTATAATAAGAGTGACTCATTATGTAGAAAAATTCTTATTTCGTATTATTTCTTTGCAACTGAGTGTTTCATGATACATAGAATCCTGCAATGCACAGTATAGAATAACCGAAAGGCCCAAAACTTGAGAATTTTTTTATCCTCAGATATATATGTCAACTTAATATGCATGTACTTACTCAATGGACTATATATTGGATTTTTGGTATCAACCTCATTTTTTGAGTGAGAACTTTTTCTGAAGGTGGATGCTCTGATGGCAATTCCATAGGTGGGTTTTTATTAGCAGTGGTTAAAATGGATAGCAATTCTATCTGTAATTGCAGTTGCGTCTTCATGTTAGAGGGCTAATTTGCTAACTGCTATGCAATATGACATTGACTTAATGATTCACATTTGAAAGACCTTGTGAAAGATAAGTTATTTTTGTTTTATTTATTTATATTGATAATGTCTCTTCTGGAATTAAAAGCTGGTGCTCTTTTATTTTGCAGGCTTACAGGGCGAGGGACGATTGAACTTACCATTGAGAAAGCAGATGGTTCAACATTTTCACCAGAAGCTGGTGGCGAACAAAGGAAAACTGCCACAATCCAGGTGTGTTAAATCAAACTTTACTGAGCTATAGTGCACATGCACACACAGAGACACATGTAAATATGTATATATGTACATTTATAGACACACACACATTTACAAAACAAAGTTGTAATTATAAGCTCATGAGCTCCTCTGCTGTCTAAAAGTCTTAGGTGTATTCACTTCTGAGTTAACTGTTTCCACTTTTTATATTGGTACTTTAAATTTTGTATCAACTGTCTTTCATCCCACTGCATATCCCACTTTCATGCTGCCACCATTAGTTTTCTTCTCACAGATTGTTGTTGTTGCTATTTGTTAATTTTTTATTATCGAGTACTTCTTTGAATAATTGCTCAATACAGTCACTGAACCAATATTTAGTACTTAAAATGGATTGACAATTGGACTTGTTGTGCATACACCAGTATGTGGTTAAATAGATGATAATTGCACTATAATTTTCATCTAAAAGCCAATGAATTGATTCAGGTTGTTCTAGATGGATATTCGGCACCACTGACAGCTGGGAATTTCACAAAACTGGTAAGGTAGTTGAACCTCACCTCAGCCTCCTGATGCAGTTCCTACACGGTCGTCTCTTATACTAGTTCAGATCTTCATGTAATAGCTTAAACATTTGAGTTGGTTTCTCCATGATCCTTTCTTCAGCTAGTCTCAAATCTGAGACGGAACATTGAGAATCCCTTATCTATTAAATATTGGATTTGATACAGCTTCATGATTTGCTTGACAAACTTGATAGCTTAAGCTTTTGGGTTGATTTTTCTACCAAAGGTTACATGTAACTGGGCCTAGGTAGTTGGAGTCGAGTTTCATCAAGTTGGCTGGGGTAGTTTTTGTTTAGGATAAAATATTAATGCATGGATATTAATTTCAGAACGTGATTAATAATGTCAGGCACTTTTGTTTCCTAGTCTGATGAAGTTTTCAATAGGAAATCTGAAAGCTACCTATTCTTATTTTTATTAAAATGTTGCTTGCAAAGTTTCCTTAGAATGAAAATCTCAAAAGTATTGGAAATGTGTGGTCTCTTGATAGTATTATATAACAAATTTTCAGGTGATTGATGGAGCATATGATGGGGCACGGCTAAGTCGTACTGACCAAGCTGTTCTTACAGAAAACGGTCTTGATAAAATTGGATATAACATTCCTTTGGAAATAATGCCATCTGGGCAATTTGAGCCCTTGTACAGAACAACCTTAAGTGTGCAGGTATATATGTATATATTCTTTATGCATATGTAACAATTGAAATTCTCACTCTTTAATTTTCACTTGAAAGGATGGAGAGTTGCCAATTCTTCCACTGTCCGTTTATGGAGCTGTTGCCATGGCACACAGTGAAGATTCTGAAGACTACTCAGCACCCTATCAATTTTTCTTCTATTTATATGATAAAAGAAATGTGAGTACATTGTAACAAGAGTTGAATTTATTATTTCAAGCATTATCAATCTAAAATGATCCTATTATCCTCTGTTTATATTGTGATATACTCTGTGCAGGCCGGCTTAGGGGGGTTATCTTTCGATGAAGGGCAATTTTCGGTTTTTGGGTACATCTTTAAACCTCTAACGCTTTTGTTGTTAGTTGTCATAACTCATAAGTAATGAATGGATATATAATATTTCAATGTACAGATACACGACTGTGGGGAGAGATATCTTACCTCAAATCAAAACGGGGGATGTAATTCGATCAGCAAAGCTAATTCAAGGCCAAGATCGCCTCATATTGCCAAATGAGAATTGATTTGTATTCTTGCCAAACCAGGACTGTTTACCTTTTGTCTATTTATTGTATTTGGTATGTTATCAGCCTGATTTTCTTGGGTGCAGGGCTGTGTAGTAATTTTGAATCTTCGTACAATTTCTTTACTTGCATAGTCATGTAAATGAAATACTGTGAAAACTTTAAAACAAACAGAGGCGAGACATAATTGATAATCCTAAGCAAATTATGAAATTACGTAGCCAAACAAAACCTAAACTCAGCTTTTTGAATGTGATGCAGTTCCTACATGGTCATCGTCATTTTTACAGGGTCGGATCTTCATGTAATAGCTTAAACATTTGGGTTGGTTTTATCAATGTGAAATAAAAATGGCATTTATCAATTGAGTTTTCTTTACTTGCATAGTTAGGTAGATGAAGTACAGAGTAGCTTTATTTTAACAACTTTACAACAAATAGAGATGATTTCACAAGTTCCATATGATCTTAAAGCACAACATTTGGGTCTGATCTTTTGTTGGAGAATAATCATGAACTTGGAGATCTTACCTAGTGAATCACATAGGGTTCAAGGACATTTTTAATGTTGAGATGATCCCACTCTAGTGAATCCCACCACTCACTTGAGCTTATTTCGATCTGTCTAAGGGAGACAGGAGGAAGTAGTTGTCCGTTCTCAGGCTGGTGAAGCAAGAGAGGGATTCGCTTAAGCTTTGGACAATGGTCTATCTCGATTTTTTCTAGAGAATTACATTCCATAAGTGACCCACGATTACATATGCACTTTAATTGCCGTAACTTCCGAAAGGTCATTTCTCTTAATTTGGGAAGAGTGAATACAGTGAAATCTTTACCTTCTTCCTTGTTCTCTTCATCATCATCCGATGTTGAAATGATTTCCACAAGTTGTTCACATGTGGAAACATGAATCTTTTCTAAGTTTTTGAGGTTGTGCACCAACTCAGGCCAGAACAACTTCTCTATTTTTGGACAAAGGTAAATTCTCCAACATGAAAATAATCTGTTGGGGCATCCTCGTTGCAGCCGAGATAAGTAGAGGCGGTAGTCTTCAAGATTCACAAATCGTATTTCCAAAGTTTCCAACTTCTTCAAACCTCGAATCTTTGACAGAGAAGGCACGTATTTTAATTCCCCACAATTATGAAGCAACAATGCATTGAGGTTTTGTAACTCAGATACTGAATTTGGAAGAGCTTTGATAATCCGATTTCCAGAAAGATCAAGAATCGTCAGACCAGTCATGAGCGTAAAGAAAGATTCATGAATCCTTTCTAAAAAAGGATTGTTTCGTAACAGCAAGGTCTTGAGTGCTTTACATTTTGGAATTGTCTCGTCCGAAGAAATCTCTTTGATTCTGTTTTCCATTAAGGAAACCTTCTCGACATCCTCTTTCCACTCCTGCTCATTTGGTAGCTCTTCCAATAGCATGCCAGCTTTTACCAAATATCGAGGACTCTCACTACTTGTTATATGCAATGCCAAGTCTCTCACAAGATCATGCATCTTCACACATCCATCCTTTTTGACACTTTCTAACAAACAATTGTTTTCAAGCCTTTTCAAAATAGAAAGGCCCTCATCATACATTTCTTTTCTAGTCTCTATCTCTTCTACGAGTCCTTCAACAATCCAATATTCTATCAACTCCTCCTTTGAAATTTCAAAATCTTCGGGATACAAGGCACAATATAAGAAGCATTGTTTCAATTTTGCATTCGGCAAACGATCATAGCTGAATTTTAAACGCTGAAATACCTCATCTGCCATACCTTCAGCACTTCTTGCATTTTTTTTTCAATCTGTTTAGTGCATTCTTCCACATACGAACATCATACTCCCCTCTCATGCTGCTGCCTATTATGATAATTGCAAAAGGTAGACCTGCACATTGTTTTAAAACTTCTTTCAGAGGTGATTCCAAAGTTGGAACATAAACGTCACGTCCACTATGTTTCAAGAACAAACTTAATGCATCTCCATCAGAAAGTGGCGTAACTCTGATTGCTTCACAGCTCATAAATAATGCCAACTCTATTGAGCGGGTTGTTAAAACTAATTTGCATCCATTGCTTACACTTGGCTCAGGGATTCCAACATCCTTTAGAAAAAATCTCTTCCACACATCATCCAGAATTAGGACACACCTCTTTCTTGATTCCAGTACCTTTGATATCATTGCTGCACGTATGGTTTTATCCTCACGCTTTGACAAATCTTCACTGAGTTCCTTACCGACTGCAGATGCAATTTCTTTTTGCAGCTTAAACACATCAAACTCTTGAGATACAGTTACCCAAATTACTTTATCAAATTACTTTATTAAAATAAGTCTTTGATACCACTTATTATTTAAAATACTTTCATTTGTTTGTTTGTTTATTTATTTATTTGAGATCATTTAACTTAAATATTAATTGGTTTAGGTTTTAATAATTTACCCTCATTTTTTTTTAAATTATTTAACTTTTAGTATATGCACTCTCATCTCTAACATGTATTTTCATTTCACAATATATATTTACTTTCTTCATTAAAAAAATGTAATTACTTAATTTACGACATTTTCACTTAATTTAAGATTTAAGTTAAAAAAAAGAAAAAAAAAAAAACGATATTAAATCACTTAATTTAAGTACTTTATTCAATTAAGATATAAGTCGAGTAAAACAAGCAGTCCCTTACTATCATCCTGTTGTACTAACAGTTTTATTCTAGAGTTGAGATTTGTCTAACTACGAAACAAAATATTTTCCATAATATGTACACGATGGAATGAATACTCATAGGGGCTGCAAATCGGATCCCACAACATTAAGTTTTTTTTACATAATCTATTGTTTTTACTCAAAGAAGAAATTATTCGTTTACAAGTATAGATAAATAAATACTGGGGGATGTGGTTTGAATACCGACACTTTATTTTATTTGTGTTCAAATATGTATATGAAGAATTTAGGTAAGTCATATCGTATATCTTCACAATATTAAAGAAAAGAAATTTAGTTTTGGATTATTAGAAAATGATTGAAGTTATTTTTTTTACATTTTGGAAACCAACAGGCTTGTATTTGATCACCAAGTTTCTCAATTTTTTTGAAATATAAATTAGCAAACATTGAAGAAGCTGGATATTCCGACTAAATTTTATTAGAGTTATTTATGTTATTAGTTTCTTAAGTAAGGGCAATCTTATATTTTTGCTATTGCTTTTTTACCTTGCCCCACTTGGTTGTATATATATTTATATTTCTTTGCTTGCTGTCGACAATGTGAAATAAGTGCAGCTCATCTTTGTAACTTTCTTTTGCTTCATCCGTGTATTTAGTTTCTCTTTGCATCTCTTTGCTTTAGACTTGTCTCTCTCTCTTTGCATATGATTTCTTCCTTTGCATCATACCAGACTTTGCATCTCTTTGTATTGAGTAATTAACATGGTATCAGAACTTAGGTATTGGAGAATAAGTTCTTATTGTTAGTACTCAGGTAAAGTGTTCATCTTCAGCACATTCAGTTTGGGCATCGGTTTTGAAATTTCGATCGCATTATTGTCTTTAGATTTGTTGAAATCTTCTTGGGATTTGTTCCGATTGCTTTTGATTGAAGTCGAATTTGGGTTTTGTTGCGGTTGCTCTTGGTTAAAGTCAGATTTGGTTTTTGTTGTGGTTACTCTTGATTAAAGTCAGATTTGTCGGAATCGATCACAAGGTTTCACACAGTTTGGTTTTGGAGACTTATCATCTTCTAATCACAATATGGCTGTCATTACTGCTCAATTTCAAAAGCTTCTTGCCACTCAGTCACATGCTATGTCCACCTCTTCTCCAAAAGGTTGTTATCTCCTATTTCTTCAGGTATGTCCTCTTCTATATAGGTCTTAGATTCTGGAGCAACTCATCACATGTCACCTGACTTGCCATCTTTTGTTTCTTTATGTCCTACATCATCTGTGTCTGTTATGACTGCTGATGGCTCTCCCATGCCATTAGCAGGTGTTGGTTCTATTGTTACACATAATGTATTTCTTTTTAATGTTCACCACATTCCTAATCTTACATTAAATCTTGTTTATGTTAGTCAATTGTGTGACTCTGGTTACTCAGTCTTCTTTTCTTCTAGCTATTGTTATGTTTTGGATCTGTAATCCCAGAAGCTAATTGGGACAGGCCGTAGGCAGGGGAGACTATATATTTTGGAGGAGCTAAGATTACCCGTTTTTGCAGCTCCTAGTGTTGACATTTCTTCTTTTCGTTTGAGTCCTTCTACTAGTTTTTATTTATGGCATTCCCGTCTTGGTCATGTGTCGGCTCTCATTTAAGGTTTTTAGCGTTTAAAGGAGCATTAGGGAATTTGCAAAGTCATGATATTTCTGATTGTAGTGGTTGTAAGCTGTCAAAATTTTCTGTTTTACCTTTTAATCGAAGTATTTCTTCTTCTCTTGCACCATTTGATTTAGTTCACTCTGATGTGTAGGGACCTTCTCCTATTGCCACAAAAGGGGGGGTCTCGGTATTATGTTTCTTTTATTGATGATTACACTCGTTTTTGTTGGGTTTATCTTATGAAATGTCGCTTTGATTTCTTTACTATTTATACTGTCTTTCGAGCCCTTGTTAAAACTTAACATGCCGCTGTTATCAAATGTTTTCGATGTGATTTGAGTGGGGAGTACACTTCTAACAAATTTCGTGATTTACTTGCTTTAGATGGAACTGTTCACCAAACTTCTTGTACATATACTCCAGAGCAAAATGGTGTTGCTGAAAGAAAACATAGACACATTGTTGAAACTGCTCGTTCTCTCTTACTGTCTGCTTCCGTCCCTAGTGAATTTTAGGGAGGAGCAGTTCTTACTGTCAATTTAATTAATAAGATCCTAACGTCTTACAACTCAGGTTTGTCACCTTTTGAAAAGTTGTATGAGCATGCTTCTGATTACTCTTTCTTAAAAGTCTTTGGTTGTACTTGTTTTGTCCTTTGACCTAATGTAGAGCGTAACAAGTTATCTCCACACTCTGCCATTTGTGTTTTTCTATGTTATGGGGAAGGTCAAAATGGATATCGTTGCTTTGATCCTGTCACACAGAAATTATATGTGTCTCACCATGTTATGTTTCTTGAGCATATACTTTTTTTTTTCTATTCCTACTAGTACGCATGATATGACTAGGTCTGATCTCATTCGCATTGATCCTTTCTTTGATAATGCAAATAGTTTATCTTCCCCAGTCCCATGCACTACAGATAATGACTCACCTTCTATTTCTAGTCCTTCTATCCCTGTTACTCCTTTTCCTTTGCATTATTCTCGCAGGTCTCGAACCGTTACTTTTACAGATATTGGTACTTCGCTCCCCGATCCTCCTGCCACCTAAGCACCTTCTGAGACTGTGGATCTGCATCCTTGTTATCCTCAGCGTACTCGTAAGTCCACTCAGCTACCAGATTTTTCTTACTCTTGTTATCTTGATCCTCATTGGCAGCAAGCTATGGCTGAGGAGCTTTTTGCTTTACATAAGACAGATACTTGGGATTTGGTAACTCTTCCTTCTGGTAAAAGCACAATTGGTTCACGTTGGGTTTATAAAATCAAGACAAATTCTGATGGGTCAGTTGAGCGATACAAAGCTAGATTAGTTGTAAAGGGGTTTTCTCAGTAATATGGTTTTGATTATGAGGAGACTTTTGCTCATGTTGCGAAAAATGACTACTGTTCGTACCCCTATTGCAGTTTCATCTATTCGCCAATGACATATATCTCAGATGGATGCTAAGAATGCATTCTTGAATGGAGATCTTCATGAAGAAGTGTACATGGTACCCCCATCTGGTGTCGCTCATAACCCTGGAGAAGTTTGTAGACTCAAGAAAGCTATATATGGTCTCAAACAGGCACCCTGAGCTTGGTTTGAGAAGTTCTCTACTGTTATTACCTCTCTTGGGTTTTCTGCAGGTAATCACGATTCAGCTCTTTTTATAAAGTATACCACTGCAGGTCGTATTATACTTTCTTTATATATTGATGACATGATTATTAATGGTGATGATGTTGATGAAATTGTAGCGTTGAAGTCGGAATTAACTAGTCAATTTGAAATGAAGGACTTGGGTTCTCTTTGCTAGTTTCTAAGTATTGAAGTTGCATTTTCTCCAAAGGGTTATCTTCTCTCTCAGTCTAAGTACACCGCTGGCATCCTTGAGCGTGCTCACCTTACTAATACTAGAACTGTTGATACTCCTCTAGAGCTTAATGTTCGATATTCTCCTTCTGATGGTACTCCTTTGTCTGATCCTACCTTGTATCATACTATTGTTGGCAGCTTGGTATATCTCACCATTACTCGACCAGACATCACATATGCAGTTCATATTGTCAATCAGTTCGTTGCTTCCCCTACTACAGTTCATTGAGCTGTTGTTGTTCATATTCTACGGTACCTTCGGGGCACTGTCTTTTAGAGTCTTTTGCTTCCATTGACCTCATCTTTAGAGCTGCGTGCGTACTCTGATGCTAATTGGGCAAGTGATCTTGTCGATTGCAAGTCTATCACCAGTTTCTGTATATATTTGGGTGATTCTCTTATTTCTTGGAAGAGCAAGAAACAGATTGTTGATTCTCGATCTTCCACATAAGCTAAGTATCGTGCTATGACATTTACTACCATAGAGATAGTTTGTTACGTTGGTTACTGACAAATATGGGTGTTTATCTTTCTAATCCCACTCTTATGTATTGTGACAATGAAAGTGCTATTCAGATTGCTCACAACTCAGTCTTTCATGAGCGGACTAAGCACATCGAAATTGATTGTCATCTTACTCGTCACCACCTCAAGCATGACACCATTACTCTACCTTTTGTTTCTTCTTCCATGCAGATTGCTGACTTGTTTACGAAGTCACATCCTATTTCGCGTTTCCGTTTTCTAGTTGGCAAACTCTCAATGCTTCTTGCAACCGCATCATGAGTTTGAGGGGGATATTAGAGTTATTTATGTTATTAGTTTCTTAAGTAAAGGCAATCTTGTATTTTTGCTATTGCTTTTTCACCTTGCCCTACTTGAGCTGCATATATATTTATATTTCTTTGCTTGCTGCTGACAATGTGAAATAATTGCAGCTCATCTTTATAACTTTCTTTTGCTTCATCCATGTATTTAGTTTCGCTTTGCGTCTTTTTGCAGTAGACTTGTCTCTCTCTTTGCATATGATTTCTTCCTTTGCATCTCTTTGTATCGAGTAATTTAACATTATCTAGTCACTTGAACATTTTGGTTTGGATCTTGGCACTTAAGAACCAAATTCAGTATACTATGCGAAGCTCTCTATTGTGAGTTGTGACCAGTAACTCTGATATCAACCTGATTTTGTAAATTTGAATCTTCTCTGTGATAGTAATTTTGGATGCATTCGCCTTTAAAGATTTTACAATTCCTACTTTTATAAATTAAATTCTATCAACGTGAAATAAAAGTAGCATTTATCAAATGAGTTTTCTTTCCTTGCATAGTTGAGTATGGATGAAATACTGAGCAGTTAACCTCAAGAGCTGAAGACGGCAGAGTTTTGGTAATGTTGACGTCGGTTTTTACAATTTCTTGGGTTACTGTTTTGTAAATTGAACACTATCAATGTGAAATTAAAATAGCTTTTATCAATTGAATTTCTTTAATTGCATGGTCAAGTAGATGAAATACAGAGTAGCTTCATTGTGAAAACTTTAAAACAGAGATGACACAGTCTAAAGCAAATATGAAATTACACAACCAAACAACATTTACATTAAACACATGAAAGAAGGTGAAACAGATAGACGATGTTGATTCACATAAAAGTTTGGGAGTGGAAAGCACAACGTTTGGGCTAGATCACCTTTTGATGATTGGAGGATAATCACGAACTCGAGAATTCCCTCAGTTCATAATGCAAGAATCCACACACAGCAACTCTCTTCTTACTCAAAATAGCAGAGGCAATCTTAAAATTGCCCTATACTTTGATACAATATAAGGTTCCAGGACAGTTTAAATGTTCGGATGATCCCACTCTAGTGAATCCCACCACTCTTTTGGGTATGCATTGATCTCTTTGAGGGAGAGAGGAGGAAGTAGTTGTCTGGCTGGGGAAGCGAGAGAGGGATTCGCTTAAGCTTTGGACAATTGCCTATAGTGATGTTTTCCAGAGAATTACATTCCGGTAGTGAACCACGATCACATATGCACTTTAATTGTGGTAGATGCCAAAAAGATATTATCCTTAATTTTGGAAGAGCGAATACGCTGGAATCTTTTCCTGTTTCCATATTATCTTCATCATGATCCGATGTTGCAATGATTTCTACAAGTTGTTCACAATCATCAACTTAAATTTCTTCCAAGTGTTGGAGGTTGTGCACCAACTCAGGGCAAAACAACTTCTCTATTTTCCGACACTTTGTTATCTCAATATAATTTAGACAAGAAAACATGTCGGATGGCATTGGTGTAGGCAGTGTTGACTGTAGCGTGAGGAAGAA
This sequence comes from Acer negundo, assembly GCA_035582765.1. NCBI lineage: Eukaryota > Viridiplantae > Streptophyta > Magnoliopsida > Sapindales > Sapindaceae > Acer > Acer negundo. The sequence continues at coordinate 29,724,075 of CM069241.1, read as the reverse complement.
GAAACAATGCACTCTATTTTCAATCACAATTTGATATTCCGTAGCACGTACCTCAAATCAGTTGCCCATTAAAAGGAAGAAATATGATCAGTTAAGTTTCTTATATCATGGCACTTCATAATGTACACCTCTTGAATGTCAGTTGGGAGCAGAATAGATTCTCCACAGAAACTCAATCCTACAAATCCAATGATTGTTTCAGAAAGATCAAGAATCGTCAGCCCAGTCATGAGCGTAAAGAAAGATTCATGAATCCTTTCTAAATAATGATTGTTGTAACAAGAAGGTTGAGAGTGTTCTACACTTCGGAAATCTCTTTGATTTTGTTTCGCATTAAGGAAACCTTCTCAACATTCCTGCTCGTTTGGTAGCTCTTCCAATTGCATGCCAGCTTTTACCAAATATCGAGGACTCTCACATTTTTTATGCTATGTCAAGTCTCTCACAAGATCATGCATCTTCACGCATATTCTGCTTTCGACAAACAATTGTTTTCAAGCCTTTTCAAAATAGAAATGCCCTCTAATTTCTTGTCTAGTTTCCATCTCATCTACGAGTCCCTCAACAATCCAATATTCTATTAGCTCCTCCTTTGAAATTCCAAATTCTTCAAGAAGCGGTGTTTTATTTTTGTATTTGGAAAATGATCGTAGCTGAATTTTAAACACTAGAGTTGATTCTAGCGTTGAGATATAAACATCACATCCACTATGGTTCAAGAAAAAATTTAATGCATCCACTTTAGAAAGTGGCGCAACTCTGATTACCTCACAGCCCATAGATAGTGCCAATTCTATTGAACGGGTTGTTAAAGCTAATTTGCTTCCATTGCTTGCGGTTGGCTTAGGGATTCCAACATCCTGGAAAAAAAAAAATCTCTTCTACACATCATATAGAATTAGTACATACTTCTTTCTTTCTTCCAGTATCTTTGATAGCATTGCTGCACGTATGGTTTTATCCTTATACTTTGACAAATCTTCACTCAGTGCAGTTTGCTTAAACACATCAAACTCTTGGGATACAGTTATCCAAATCACTATATCGAATTTGGCTTCCCTCAAGAGAAGCAACAGAAATTCTAGTGAGTTAATATACAGAACAAGAAGTTGCAAATCTTACATGAAAAGGAAAGAGAAATCCAAAGCAAACAATTGTGCTAAATGTTATAAACCATTCAAGAAGCAAAGTTTTGTCAGCTAAGAATCAAAAAAGCTAGGTAGCAGTGTCAATACAAGCAAAGAATCAACTATTTTACTGAAGAGGCTGTAAAAGAACACATGACCAAGTTTATAATAGTAAAAAGAAAGGAAAATTGCTAGGTAGCACGGATACGGGATACGGATACGGCACGATACGGGGATACGGTAAAGCTTCAAAAACTAAGATACGGATACGGATACGGCAGGATACGTCGATTAAAATAATATATATTTATATTTAAAAAAAATATATATATATGAAAACATATTTGATAATTCACTCAAAATCAAAATATATTCAGAATCCAAATAAAACATGTCACATATCTATATAAGTCATAACAATGTAACATATTACATTATCTAAATTAAACATGTCACATAAATTGTAACATATTACAAAATACAAATAAAACATATATCACATAAGCCATAACACATTATAAAATATAAAGAATACATAAAAAAATAAAAAAATAAAAAAATAAAAAATAAAAAAACAAAAAAAAAACTCATAACACATATTCTAAATTCCTAATTAACTTCACTATCATCAATTATCAATCATCATTTACATGGTTAAAGGATCTAAATAATTCGGCCTCTAACTCTTGTTTATCAAGAGAAAAGTTTTCAATATCATGTATCTCGTTATTCTCCAAGTCAATAGAATCAAAACCAACATTTCTCCAAGTATCCTTAATGTATCCTCCAACTATCCTTCAAGTATTCGTCAAGTATCCGCCAAGTATCCATCAAATATCCGCCAAGTATCTGCTGGTCAAACTTATGAAAAAGTCAACGGATACGCCATTTAGTGTATCAGATATGTATCCTGAAGTATCCGTGGAGTATCTGAACTAGATACGAGTTCGATACGAGTTACCTTCACCAAATAGAGTATCCGTGCTTCCTAGGAAAATTGACATTACCATATTGAAAAGAAATGTGTGTGCAATAGCAACATTTTGTTCAAAGCAATATCTCCATCATCAAAGCAATATCGATGATGGAGGAGATCATCTCCTTTATCATCTCTCTACTGCTACTAACAGGGGAGGCCAGAGCCTCTCCACCACAAAAAAGGGAGGCTGTGGATCCCCACCGCCACAAAAACAGGTGATGGGGAGGGGGAGGTTCAAGAACAGATTGAATTGAGAATTAGATTCAGGAGAGAGAAAGCACAATAAGTTTTTACTAGATGCAAATCCTCCATGACAAGGAATGTAAAATCAAAAGCAAACAATGGTGCTAAATACTATATGTTCCTCTCCACCAATTAAGAGGCAAAGTATTGTCAACTAAATACCAACAAAACCAGGTATCAGTGTTATTACAAGCAAATAATTATCCTTGATTTCAATCAAATTAAGATAAAGTTATCTATTTAATTCTATAATTTTTGAATTTTTTGTGTTTATGAGAAGCGGTAAATATATTATTATTTAAACCATGTGCTGCTCAAAAGTATGAATTAAAGACGAGTGTAAAAGCAGCTGAAAAATGTATATCTGTTGCATTATGAAGGAAATTTTATAATATTACACAATCAAAAGTTATACTAAGTGGTGGTGCCAATTCCATGTAAGGTTCTAGGACATTTTTACTGTCAGGATGATCCCACTCTAGTGAATCCCAAGTCTCTCTTCCATCAACCGTGAATTTTTCAAGCGAGATGGGAGGAAGTAATTGACCGTTGTCAAGCTGAGTAAGTGAGAGAGGGATCCTCTTGAGCTCTGGGCAATTTTTTATTTCAATGGTTTGCAGAGAATTACAAACCATTGTTGAACGCCGATTACAAATGCACTTTAATTCTGGTAGCCACCAGAGACGAATTTCTCTCAATTTGGGAAGAGTGAATACAATAGAATCTTTTCCTCCTTCATTTTCTGCTTTGTCATCCGATGCTGCAATGATTTCCACAAGTTGTAGGCAAAATTTAACATCAACCACCTCCAAGTTTTGGAGGTTGTGCACCAACTCAGGCCAGAACAACTTCTTTATTTTTTGACATGCATGTATCTGAATATGTTTGAGACAAGAAAAGATGCCAGGAGGCGTTGGTGTTGGTATTGATGACACAGCTCCATCTCCTCCTCTAAAGAATACACTAAAGCGATCCAATTGAAGAAGCCACAGTTCCTCAATGCTCTCAAGAATTGTGTAGCAAGACGAAGAGGAAACGATGCACTCTATCTGTTGACACTTGCAAATTGTGCAGCGCCTCAAATCAGTTGCTTCTTCTAAGAACAAAACACGATCATTTAAGCTCTTCAAATCAATGCAGTTGGAGATATTCAGCTCCTGAATGTCAGCTGGTAACAGAATTGAATCTCCACAAATTTCTTCAAATGCCACACATTTCCCATGTTTAAAATCAGATATATTCACTTTTGAAAAAAGAGAATAATCAGATATATTCTGACATCCTACAGAAAGAAAGTAATTGTCAAGCCATCCTCGTTGCAGTTGATGAGATAAGTACATGTTGTAGTCTTGCAGATTGTTAAATCGTACTCCGACAGTTTCCAACTTCTTCAATTCTAAGACTTCTTTAGCTTTTGTGCACGCCTTATCTAACCTCAAATACTGAAGTCGAGAGAGTCTTCTTAACATTCCATCAGGTATCTCCTGCTCTAGAAACTTTGCATTAAGATCAAGGTAACTAAGATGTACCAACATTTCTGTTCCACGGGGAACCTCTTTAATACTTGTACCACCAAGATCCAACTTCTTCAAAGCCTGCAGTTTAGCCAAAGAAGGCACATGTTCCAAACAAGTACAACCATGAAGCAACAATGCGGTGATGTTTTCCAAGTCAGAGATGGAATCTGGCAAATCTTTGATTCCAACGTTATAAGAAAGATCAAGAATCTGGATCCCCTTCATGAGCTTAAAGAATGATTCATGAATTCTTTCTAACTGATTTCTTTGTAGCAACAACGTTGAGACTGTTGAACACTTTGGAAGCACCGCGTCAAAGGAAACTTCTTTTATATTGTTCTGCATCAAGGAAACCTTCTCAGCATCCCCATTCCACTCCTGCTCTGGTAACTCTTTCAATTGCTTGCCAGCTTGTACCAAATATCGAGTACTTGTAATAAACAATGCCATATCTCTCACAAGATCATGCATTTTTACATGTGTTCCACCTCGGCAACTTTTTAGCAAACCAATGTTTTCAAGCCTGTTGAAAATAGCATGACCCACAGAATACGTTGCTTGTCTAGTCTCCATTTCATCTATGAGTTCCTCGACAATCCAATATTCTATTAACTCCTCCTTTGAAATTTCAAAGTCTTTTGGATACAATACACAATATAAAAAGCAATGTTTGATTTTTGGGCCTTTCAAACAATTGTAACTAAACTTCAAAAGCTCATAATCTTCTATACCCTTGACACTTACTTTATGTCCTTTTAGTTCGTTTAGAGCATTATTCCATGTATGAATGTCATACTCTCCCATCAAGCTGTTGGCTACAGTAACAATTACGAGTGGTAGACCGGCACATTGCTCCACAACTTGTTTCAAAGTTGAATGCAAAGTTGGAATGAGCAAAAGATCACGTCCAACATTGTTCAAGAACAAATCCAATGCCTCCTTTTCTTGAAGGTGCTCTACTTTGATAATTTCACAGCCCATAGATCGCGCCTCCTCTGTTGAACGAGTTGTTAAAACTAATTTACATCCATTACCTCTAGTTGGCTCAGGGATTCCCACTTCCTCAAGGGAAAATCTTTGCCAAACATCATCTAGAATCAGGATATACCTCTTTCTTGCTTCCAAAATCTTAAACAATATTGCTGCCCATGTGTTTCTATCCTTGTGTAATTTTGACAGATCTTCATTCAATGCATTTGCAATGCCTTCCTGCAACTTGATAACATCAAACTCCTTGGATACAGTGATCCAAATTACTTTATCAAATTTAGTTTCTTTCAGGAGGTCATCATGAATGTGTTTCATGATGCTTGTTTTCCCTATTCCTCTCATTCCACAGACTCCAATCTTAGATACACTATCACCCATCAAATGTGCCCATATTTTTTCTTTTACAGTAGTTTCACCTACTAATCCTGGTGTTGGTAATGTCATCACACTATTTGAAGGAGCACCAATTACCAAACTGTTAGGGAAACTGCCTTGATTATGAACTTCAATCATTTCCTGTATCTTTCCATCAATTTCTCTTCTTACGGAGGCACAGGAAAGACAGTTCACTTTGCTGACTCTATCTTCAATATCTTGTGACTCACTGATGGCTTTTCCTGCTTTCTTCAACCAATTTTCGACCTCTTTCCTTGGTTTCTTTCCAAGTTGAAGCTCGAAACTCAATCTGAGTTCTACATCTTCTTTGCGGCTCTGTAACTCGTCCTTCTTGCTTACAAGAGAATTCAAATATTCTTTGAGTTTTCTATGATAGGTCCAATATTTGCAAATTGGACAACCTACGAACTTTATAATGTCAATGTTTGGCCCTGGCTCCATTGCAATTTTGCTTCAGCTCAACTCAATTACTGATATGAACAAAAAATTATTTGCTTCAGCTCAACTCAATGCAGACTAATTTAATTATTCTTTTAAGCCTAAAACTCAATACTTTTCTGCAACTTTCAGTTAATGTTAAATGTTGAATATCATGACTTTTTACCTATTTTGCAGACAAAGAGAACATATTTAATTACTGAGAAATTTTAGATCTATTAGATTTCAATGAGAAATTTTAAAAATGAAAACTAAAAAAGCTTAAAATAAATAATGGATCCCTTGAAGCTACATTGTATGGCTGTATCCTTATGGTTTTTGTATAATCCCTGGAGCAATTGATCAAACTACTATAAAGAAATTGATTTCATGAGAATCATTATTGGTAACTCTAGGCAGTAGATATACCTAGACTTTGGTTGTTTTGTATGATATATTCAATTTGAAGGTATGTTTGAGGTTTTGTAGTACGAGAAATAATCACTTTTAGTTACATTTAAGAAATATCAAATTTAAAAGAAAAACAAGTAGATATTTGGTGGATCGTTTATGAAAATTGTTGTACTTCACCTTTTGGGGAAAAAAATAGCTTTTGAAAAATAAAATAAATGTGCTTGGTAAATTCCAAATTATGTAAAATAACTAATTGTACATAAAAATAAATTTATTGTACTTATTGGATCCGTATAAAATTTAAATAAATATCTATGTTCTTATATAGTTTTGAAAATAGACATAATGTTACAATATTTTTTAATGATATATGAAAAACAAAATATAATGTACAAACTTACAAAAACAAATTAAAAAATCAAATAAAAATTATATAATATAATATTATTAAATTTAAAAATAAATATCAATGACGTCACTTGAATGTCGACATTGCTAGAGAATGAAATTCAATATATTATATCATATATCCTTCTCTTGCTAAAATATTAAAAATAAAATGAAATTTCTTTTTAAAAAGTATTAAATTTGAAGTTTTAAAATTAAGTTTACAATATCAATATTCAATATATTTAATTAATTTTAACTTCTTTTAATTTTGATAAATGATAAATGATACATATTAGTCTTGTGATGAATATCAATAAATGTTTTTTTTTTTTTCTTTATGTAACATGTGAAGTGACCGTTCACTTTATTTTCATACCATATTTTAACTCTTGATTTAAATAATTTATGCTTTTTATCTTTATATTAATACTAATTTCTAAAACTAACCTAAGAAGATTACAAACTATAATGTTTTCAGATAGATGAATAAATAGAGGACCTTGGTGAGGGGGGTAGTATATGGCCTTCTCCAAAATATGGACATATGTCGCATTTCAACATTAAGATAAACACATGCTTATTGCTTTTATGATCGATTAATAAGTAAAATTTAGTGCACTAAAAATAATTATTTTAAGAGGTTACAACTATACCAAACCGAGTCTAAGTATTAGAATTATTTAGAAAAAGATATTCATTGTACAAGAATTAATTCTGTAAAAAATGAAAAGCACAAACCTGGCTAAAGTATATATTGTTTCTTCAATGATTCCAAGAAGATGGAAAGGATTAAGGCTTGGATAATTTTTTGTCTTCATGGATATTTTGGAAGAATATTCATGAAAAGATAGAGCAAAAGAAAATTTAAGACAATAGAATACAAGTATCAGAAATTTTTTAATTCTATATGAGAAGTAAAGTTTTATATATTGAACTAATCATGATCATATATATATATATATATATATATTTATGTATGTATGACTAATGAATCATGATGTACATATTTTCTTCTTACACTTTCAAATCTCTCGTGAAAAAAATAAAAATAAAAATAAAAATCTAGTGAGAGCAAAATACCAAATCAAAAGAAATTTTTTAAGGTTGTTTACATATTTTAAAGAGGGTGTACTTATCAAAACTTTAATCTTAACTTTAATAGGTAATATGAATTTAAAAAAAAAAATGAAAATGAAATTGGCAAAAGTAATCTAAAGATTATGGCTACCGTTAATTTTACTCAATAATTAGTAGGTTTTTCTCTTTTTACCTATTCTTAACTCATGAAGACAAAAACATCCTTAATTTTACAATTGAAAACACCCTAGTCAGGTCTTGGCCAAGTCTTAGCTTGATCAAATTTTGGCCGGCATCTAGCCAAGTCTTGGCTTAGTCCCGGCCGAGTCATTGGCCTAGCCAAAGTTTTTGTTGGTCTTGGCCAAATCATGGTCAGGTTCTGACCAAGTAAAACTTAAGTTGTAACATGTAACATCTAACATGTACGAAAGAAATCGATCATCTATGTATGGCTATATCCTTAAGGTTTTTGTATAATAGCTAAATCCCTAGAGCAATTGATCAAACAACCGTAAAGAAATTGATTTTTTGAGAATCATTATTGGTAACTCTTTAGGCAATAGATCAGGGTCGGCCTTGGACATGGGCCCACGAGACGACCGCCTAAGGCCCCCGTTTTCCAAGGACCCCAAATTTCAGTTGAAACTAAACTTTGTGTATTCATTTTTTAAATAAGTCAAAAGGCTCACTTACTAGTTTTTTTATAAAAAAATATTATCTCATGTATCATTTAACCAAATATAAGTTTGGAGGCCTATGTGTTGTTTGTTTTATATATATATATATCTATATATATAAAAACAGCTAATGTATACCTAACCACATAAAAGTCTGGAGGCCTACCTTTTATATATATGTTTTTTCAAAGGTCCACCATACAATTATAATACTTAACCACATCTACAATATATTAAATTGTGTATCAATCTATCAGGCATTCGAAAAAAAAATTGAAATCAATTCTAGGGTTCTTGAAATAAACAGAATTAGAACACTTAATTAGTACTTTTACTTCTAAAAATGTAAGACGGGTAATGTTTAAGTGATACATTATTTGATGTAATTATAAAATTTTTATTTCGGTGACTTTTTATTTGCTATTTTGTTGTGTTACACTCTTGATTTTTATTTATTATATTGATTTTTACAAGTATTTACTATTTACTAGAGGAAAAAAAAAATTAAGTAAATATACATAGAGAATCGAGAGCCTAATTTTTATAATCTGCTTCAGGCCCCTAAAATCTTAGGTATGTTAGAGGTTTTGTAGCACGATAAATAATCACTTTTATTTTTATTTAAGAAATAATCAAATTTAAATGAAAAGCAAGTAGATATTTGGTGGATCCGTTTTTTAAAAATTGTTGTACTTCATCTTTTTGGGGAAAAAATAGCTTCTAAAAAATAAAATAAACGTGTTTGGTAAATCCAAAACTATGTAATTATGTAAAATAACAAAGTGTACATAAAATTAAATTTATTGTACTCATTTGAACAGTATAAAATTTAAATAAATATCTATGTTCTTATATAGTTTTGGTGGATCCGTTTTTTAAATTTATTGTACTTCATCTTTTTGGGAAGAAAATAGCTTCTGAAAAGTAAAATAAATGTGTTTGGTAAATCCCAAATTATGTAATTATGTAAAATAACTAAGTGTACATAAAATTAAATCTATTGTACTCATTTGATCAGTATAAAATTTAAATAAATATCTTTGTTCTTATATAGTTTTGAAAATAGACATAATTTTACAATATTTTTAATGATATATGAAAAATACAAAATATATTGTACAAAACTTACAAAAACAAATTAAAAAAAAATCAAATAAAAGTTATATAATATATTATTATTAAATTTAAAAATAAATAACAATGAGGAATGTCGACATTGTCGGAGAAGGAAATTCAATATATTATATCATATATCCTTCTCTTGCTAAAATATTAAAAATAACAAGAAATTTCTATTTTAAAAAAGTATTAAATTTAAAATTTTAAAATTAATTTTACAGTATCTATATTCAATATATTTAATAAATTTTAACTTCTTTTAATGTTTGATAAATGATAAGCGATACATGCATGTTAGTCTTGTGATTAATATATGTTTTTTTTTTCTTTTTTTCTTTATGTAAAATGTTAAGTCACCGTTCACTGTCAAACCCTATTTTAACTCTTGATTTAAATAATTCATGCTTTTTATCTTTATATTAATACTAATTTCTAAAACTAAACCAACAAGATTACAAACTAGAATGTTTTCACAAGATATAAATATATATATATATATAGAGAGAGAGAGAGAGAGACAAAATCTATGTGAGGCCATGAGATGGCGCTAACTAGAGAAGACTCTGTTGAGGGGGCAGTATATGGCCTTCTCCAAATTATGGACTAAAAATTATTATTTTAAGAGGTTACAACTATACCAAACAGAGTCTAAGTATTAGAATTATTTAAAAAAAGATACTCATTGTACAAGAATTAATTCTGTAAAAAATGAAAAGAGAATACCTGGCCAAAGTATCTAGTGCTTCTTCAATGATTCTGAGAAGATGGAAATGATCAAGGCTTGAAAGAATTTCTGTCTTCAAATATATTTTGGAAGAATATTCATGAAAAGATAGAGCAAAAGAAAATTTAAGTCAACAGAATACAAGCAATAGAAAATTTTAATTCTATGTAAGAAGTAAAGTTTTATTAGGATATTTTGGAAGAATATTCATGATAAGATAGAACAAAAGAAAATTTGATGTCAACAGAATACAAGCAACCGAAATATTTTTATTATATGTGAGAAGTAAATTTTAATTCTATGTGAGCAGTAAAGTTTTATTCTAATTCTATGTGAGAAGTAAAGTATCTGGTGCTTATATATTGAACTAATCTTGATCGTATACATATATATATATATGTTATTCCTCTACGACTACACATGAATCATGATGTATATATTTTCTTTTTACACTTCCAAATCTCTCTCGTGAAAAAAAAAAAAAAAAAAGTGAGATCAAAATACCAAATCAAAAGAAAAATTTTAAGGTCGTTTACACATTTTAAAGAGGGTGTACGTATCAAAACTTTAATCTTAACTTTATTAGATACTGTGAATTAAAAAGAAAATGAAAATGAAATTGGTAAAAGTAATCTAAAGATCATGGTTACTTTTAATTTTACCCAATAATTAATAGGTCTTTCTTTTTTTTACTTATACTTAACTCATGAAGACAAAAACATCGTTAATGTTACAATTGAAAACACCCTAGCCAGGTCCTGGCCACGTTTTGTTAAAGTTCTAGCCAAGTCTTGGCTCGGTCCCGGCTAAGTCATTGGCCTAGCCAAAGTTTTTGTGGGTCTTGGCCAAATCATGGTCAGGTTCTAACCAAGTAAAACTTAAGTCGTAACATGTAGTATGAATGAGTAACAAACTCCCAATAATTATTTAGTAAAAATAAGAAAGGAGAACTTTTTCTTTTTTTTTTTGAACAGCAATTTTCATAGAAAAGCCAAGAAGGCAAACAACCGAGACCACAAAACCGGACAAGCCCAGGAACAGGGCATGACAAAGCAGCCAAAGAGCGAAAACAAGCAGACACAAAACCAGCCTGCATCCCACAAACTCAAAACAAAGCCAAAACAGGGACAGCTCAAACAAAACACAGACAACACTTCACTAAACAGTAAACAGCAAGCAGGATCAGAAACATAAATAAAGCCGAGAGACTCGAGAACTTTTGTTGAGGATAATGGAAAAAAAAATTGTAATAATAAATTCCTTTCTTTTTAATTTAATGTGATTAAAATGAATGATGAGTTGGTAATTAAGTAAACAAGGCAAAATCAGTTATCACATAATTTATGGCTAATTTAGAATTTAAATGTTTTTGACATATCGATATCATGGTTATTTCGATCATCTAAACATAAAACATTCATAAAATTTAACTGGTTAGATAAATGCATGCATAATGCTCTTGAATCTAATATCAGTTCAAATAAATATAACTCATAGATGTAAGATGATACTATCAATTGTACAAAAACTCAATAAAGAAGGAAAGCTGCCTAACTGACCTAATGTTTTCTCTGATGAATTTTTGCCTTCAAGGATTTTCTAGGAAGAGTGAAAAGATAAGAGTACAAGAGATATATAGTGAATTAAATACAAGCAACAGAAATGCTAATTCAATTCTATATGACATGTTAATATATAAAGAACAACTAGATGCAAATCCTCCATGACAAGGAAAGAGAAATCCAAAGGAAACAATTGTGCTATATTCCTCTCTACCATTTAAGAAGCAAAGTATTGTCAGCTAAGAATCAACAAAGTTAGGTATCGGTGTCAATCCAAGCAAAGAATCAACGTACTGTTATACTAAAAAGATTGTAAAAGAACACAAGACCAAGTTTATAATAGTTAAAAAAAAAAAAAATTTTAAAAGGAAAATTGACATTACCATATTGAAAAGAAATGTGAGCGCCATCGCACCATTTTGTTCAAAGCAATGTCTGTTTGTTGGATGTAATTTCTACTGCTATTGGAAAAAGCAGAGCAATGTGAATTTGTTGATATGGGTCATGTGGAAATTATTAAATAGATCCAGAGAGTCAGAAACCGCAAAAAAATAAAAAAAAAATCAAACACTTGTCTCGCTTAAAAGAAGAAATGTGAGTCAGTCAGGCATTTAATCAAACACTTAAAAGAAGAAATGAGGAAAATTGTTGAGAGTCGAGTTGGTCTCACTCAACAGCATTAGGCTTATGAGTTACGATTATACCCTTAATTGCATAACAGAGTATTCCATTTTATTTCTCGGAGGGGCTGATGATGATCGTGAAGCGCCTGGCAAAAAACACTTGCATTAAGCATGTAACGATTTCAGAGTCAAAACAAGTGTATTGTATATAAAGAGGTTAATGTAGCTGAAGAAAATCAGACAATACAAGTACTTGATCAGTTCATGCAAAATGATTTTGAGCTCGTGCTGGTTGCTAGAAGACACGATGAGAAGTCACCGATATTTAACGGTTTAAAGTGACGTTGAAGAGTTGGGTGTGGTTGGAGATCACATATTGGTGTCTTCAGATATTGGATACAGGACATCAGTGTTGGTGGTGCAGCAGCACAAGCTTCTCTAATAAATAACCCCTGACTTTTGATTAAATACCAAATCAAATCCTTTGGTTTAAATAATCAGCCAAAAACCCTTTACTACTAATTAACAGTTATTATATATATCAAATATTACAATTTAAATCATTTATTATACACAGAATAAAAAAAAAGATAATAAAATAAAAATATATACTAATAATAATGAAATCAATTTCATACAAAAATAAATTTTATATTATAAAATAGATTTTTTGTTTATATTTTATAATGATTCTATTGCTTTGTTATAATATATTTTTATATATTTAATTTTCATTAAAATAATTTTTATAATTTTTATTTTCTAACATATTTTTAAAAATAAAGATAATCATTTTATAGAAAACAATTAAATTAAATTAATCGAAGATAATCCTTTCAGTGTAATATAATTTATAAATTGATTTTAAAATGAAAAAAAAAAATTAATTTTAAAATTTTAAATTATCTTCATTTATTTTATTTGTGAAGGTTAGTTATTAAAAATGAAAAAAACTTTTTTTTTATATTTTTAAGTCTATCAACTAAACAAATATAATTTTTTTTTCTTTTCAAAAACCCTATTTCTAATAGATCTATTATAAATGGATTTTTTACTAATAAAATTTTTTCAAAAGTCCAATCAAATAAGCTCGAAAATTGGATTCATGTCGAACGAACTTTTAAGATACAATCTACAATTATTGTAGAGCATATATAGGGACATTCCAAGCATGTCTAGTGATCTTGAAGGTTTGACATTGTTGACTTATTTTATTCTTCTGTTAAGTAGTTTTAGCTGTGGTTTTTTTTTTTTCTCTTTTCTCTTGTATTATTTCCTCTTTTATTAGTAAATTCCTCATAATAAGTTGGGTCGGTGTCTTGCCGCTTGGGTTTAGTTAAAAAAAAAAATTTCTTTAAAAATAAAAAGACCATAATAAAACAATATATATTAAAAGAAATGAAAACAAATCAAGGCTAGGTAGATAAAATATATAATATACGCAACACTAGATTATATTAGATTATACCATCAACTATATATATGACAAGTTAATATTTATAGATCAAGTGGTTGATGCTAATCCTCCATTACAAGTAATAAAGCGAAATCCAAAGCAAACAATTGTTTTATAAATATTCCCGAAAAGGGTAAATTGCATTAATATACCCTGATTTTTTTTTTTGAAAAGGCATAATATTCAACTAATTGCTTTAATTACAACGGATCCCTAACATTAGTCAAAATCCATTAAAGATAACGGTTGACTATATTTCTAGGGGTAAAATAGTCATTTAGTACATTAATACATTTTGGGCAGAAATATATTAATAAATAAATTATTTATTTGCTAATTAAAACTAAACATGAAATAATAAATAAATTATTTATTTGGATGGATGATACTATGAATATGAAGATCAAATGATCTTGGTTCAAATCTCATCCATCTTTGGAAGAGATCTTATTGATCAACAACAATATATTCCAAATGTTCTTATGAATCATTTTTGTGATAACTTCACAGTAACTAATTTCCCATAATAGGAATTAGAAACACTTTCCAAATCAATTTGACAGGCAATTACAATTTGTCAATCTTCTCTGTCTCCTCCTCCTCTAAAATGGAAACCGAATCTCCATTAATGGAGACAACCAGATCAACTCCTCCTCTAAGAGGGCCGAGATCTGCACCTCTTCCGTTGGAGTCACTTCGGCAGTGGACTTATTTGTACTTTTTATTTTATTAAAATATACGGTAGGTTGGTGATTGAGATGGTTTGTGTGTTGTTGTATTTTTGGTGATGAAGTTAGAAGAGATGTTTGGATGATACAGACGGTTTTTAAAACTGGAAAATCGTTGTTTGGGAAGTGAGAAAGGGAAAGAAAATGAAATTGCTGAAAGAATTTGAAAGAAAAAAAATCTGTAAGATTGGTTTTCTTGTATTTTTTTTCAAAAGATTTTATATCTTAAATTATTTGATTTTTTTAAAGATTTTATCTCATTAATTCTTTGACTTTTTTATAAAGATTTTATTTATCTATTATTTAATAATTTGAGATTAATTAATTTTAAAGTAAAGGGCAATTAATATTTTTTTTAAACAAAGTAAAGGGATATTTTCGACTTTTCACGGATCAATGTTAGTCGGCTGTTAAATGGGATAGAAGTCAACTATGGATAAGGGGGTCTGCTGCAATTAAAACAAATAGTTGAATATTAAGCCTTTTTGTGAAAACTTAGGGTAAGTTATTGCAATTAACCCAAAATAAAATTAGATATATAATTTTATACTATTTATGAAATTAAAAAATTGTATCTCTGGTCACTGTCCCTCTTTCTCTCTGGTCACTGTCGTCTCATCTTCTCCGTCACTTCTTCTTTGATGTGGCAGGTTAGGACGGTGGGTTTGAGTGGCGGATTAGGGCGGTGGGTTTGGGTAGCTAGGCTTTGGTAATGTTGTTGATGTGGGAGATGAATAGATGGTGTTGATGATGAGATGTTGCCCACGTGGAAGATGAATAGATAATAATTTCACATCCACAGTCATGGACCTCTAAGATTTGCCATTGCCCCTCTCAAGCTTCACTGCAAGTCTACAAACGATGATACAAGGGTTGGTCTTTTGATTTTGCTCTCACCCATTTTCTACTGTTTATTATAGTGTTTATGTGGGTTTCTTTGAAAGTTCTTTTTTGAAATTTTTAATTGTGATAATTCAGTGTTGTTTGTGGGCCTTTTGTGCTGATTGTATTTGTTTAGTTGCAAAGTTTTATTGAAATAAATGGAAAATTTTGCTGGCTAGAATAATTTAGGGAGATTTTAGGACATTATTGTTGGTTATGCAATGTTATGGAGCTGATTAAATTATATCTGGTTAGATCTAAACCGATTATGGTTTGTGTTGTTTTAGTTACTGTGATAACATTGACAGCTTCTTAATTTCTGCTAACAAGTTCTCTTGGCTTAGGATGTAGAATCTAGCCTATTTCTTCAGATTTATGAAAATAAATGGTGGATACATAGAATTCCATAAACAGACATCTTAGGGCAATGTTGGGGTTGCTGTAGCTTAAGAAATATTCATTTTTTTTTTCCTAAGTTCGAAGAAAAATGGTGCTTGGTGAACTTGTATCATGAAATCGTGTGTAAGGATTCGGAAGCAGAAGACTGAGAAACTTATTCCATCTAGTGACTTGAAGACTCTTTTGTTTTAGTTGCAAGATCCCTTCATGATCATTGCATCCATGACTTATTAATGTAGCACCAAAATATTATGAAAGTAATTGCTGTGCTTCCTGGCTAGTGAGATGTACCATGTGTGCTATTCTGTCGACCCCATTATGCCTCTCATGACTAGTAAAATCAAATTCTGCTCTGGAATTTGTCTTTTTCCAGTTCTCATTTTCTTACACATTTATGGCTTCCTATAGTGTTGGAGATCAAAAGAATAAATGAACCTATATCTTCTCTTTTGAGGTCTTTCCATTTTCTAAAATGGATTTAGGGTCATGGAACGGAGACAGTTAAGACTTTGATTGCTGCAATCCTTATTCTTGTCCAAATTTCTTCACCGATATGTTTAATTGGCTGGGAATTTTGGTCTTCTCCTCCTGCAAAGGTGGTGCTTTGTTCTCCAGACACTAAAGTCCCAAGAACTGGGGAACTTGCTTTGAGAAAGGCTATCCCTGCAAACACAAACATGAAGGCAATACAGGTTGATATCAGTAATTTAATTTGTATTTATAATCTATAGTTTCAGTAGTCACTACTAACTTGCTTTTTCTTTTAGGCCTCTTTGGCGGATATCTCATCCTTGCTAAGGATTCCTCGAGAAAACCTTATGGAACCATGGAGGGTAATGTGAAGAAAGCTCTAAAGGTATTTTCTTTTATTCCATAATCCATATAATGTATTAGAGAGGTAGAAATATATAGTTACGAAGTGGAACTGATACAAAGTTTGAAGCATCTCAGTGCTACTGAAAAAGTTCAATTAACATAGGCATTTTCTGCACTTATTTGTTCCAATCATATATTGGAGTTTCTCTTGGAATTTTATAGTGTACTTCTGTTTTTTCACTATTGCTGCAGTTGCAAATTGCTATTTAGTTTGCATGATTTAGTTCCACAGAATTTTGTTAAGAATGCATAATTGAAATTATTTTGGTATTTGGTTTTCAAAAATCATTACTATAATTCATTATGTCTAATTTTCAAATTTTTAGTTTTCTTTGTACTTAGATAGTTGTGGATGAAAAGGATTCTATACTGGGAAGTATCCCAGCAGACTTGAAAGAGAAGGGCTCAAACATTATATGCATCTCTCACAGACAGGAAGGTACCAGAGTTTATTTTGAAATAACAAATTGAGTTTCAATTTTAGATGCGAAAGAACTAGAATCATATTGTATCTTCTTTTATTCCCCATACCAAAATACACTAACTACCATGCTAGCATTGGGTTGGCTAAGGAAAAATAAAAATAAAAATATATAACTGCCTCTATGATCATTTTTAAAGTTCCATATATTCATAATGATATAGAGTTGGACTTTGTTTTTATTTTTTATTTTATTATAAAAAAAATCAACAACTAAATTGTTTTATGGATAACAACATGCAAGAGAAAATTGGACTAATAATAGGTGCATGGCTAGAAATCAGCATCCTAGCAGGCTCCTGGATTGTCATTTTTGTTGCCCAAACAATACTTGAAATATCCAAGGTCAGTCTTGTTTGAGACCATTACTTGGTGTTTCATTTGCTATTTTAATGAAGATTATTATTTGCAATTCATAGAAATCAATGCTACTATAACAATCTGTTCTGATTTTTATAGCTATATGAGAAAAGTACAAATACGTGAACCAGTTAAAAAGCTTAAACAGCTATTGAGAATTAAATGCACCAATTCATTCTGATATTGGGACTAATATTAGTGTTTCTTTGGTTTATTTTGACATATAGAGTAGTAAGTCGAGCAAAGGTAATCTCACTGTGGTCTTGCTTTGAAGAGCTTTTTGTTTTGTCGCTGTTAGATGATGGTAACTTTCTATTTATTAGATATCTTGATTATAGTTAATAATGGTATAATAAGAGTGACTCATAAAGTAGAAATATTCTTATTTTGTATAGAATAACACGAAGGCCCAAAACTTGAGAAAAGTTTTATCCTTAGATATATGTCAACCGAAGATGCATGTACCTATTCAATGGAATATATATCGGATTTTTGGTATCAACCTTTTTTCCCTGAGTGAACTTTTTCTGAATGTGGATACTATGTTGCCAATTCCATCGGTGGGCTTTTTTTAACGGTGGTTAAACGAGGAGTCTACCGTACTTACCTCAGCATTATGCAGCAATTAATTTCTTGTAAAACTGTTTTATGAAGAAGGAACGTTGTTTTTAAACCTCATTTTTGTCTATCTGTAATAGCAGTTGTGTCTTCATGTTAGAGAGCTAATTTGCTAACTGCTATGCAATATGACATTGACTTATTGATTCACATTTGACTGACCTTGTGAAAGACTGAAAGTTAAGTTATTTTTATTTTATTGTTTATTTATATTAATAAAGTCTTTCTTTAATTAAAAGCTGGTGCTCTTTTATTTTACAGGCTAACAGGGCGAGGGACGATTGAACTTACCATTGAGAAAGCAGATGGTTCAACATTTTCCCTAGAGGATGGTGGCGAACGAAGGAAAACTGCCACAATCCAGGTATGTTAAATCAAACTATACTGAGCCCTAGTGCACATGCACACACAGAGACACGTGTAAATATGTATTATGTATATTGATAGACACACACATTTACAAAACAAAGTTGTAAATAAAAGCTCATGAGCTCCTCTGCTGTCTAAAAGTTTTAGGTGTATTCACTTCTGAGTTAACTATTTCCACTTTTTATTCTGGTACTTTAAATTTTGACCAATATATCAACTTTCTTTCATCCCACTGCACATCCTCCCTCACCTAGCTGAGAGAAGAGGGGAAAGAAAAAAAGAAAGAAAGAAAAGAAGTGCATAGAAAACTGACTAGATTTCACCAATTGAAATGCACCGTTAGTGTTCTTCTTAAAGATTGTTGTTGTTGCTATTTGTTCATCTTTGATTATTTGTAGTTTTCTACTCTGGGAGAAATTTAAAATGGTCTTGTAGTCACTTCAACATTTTTCTTCATTGGAGTACACTAGTATGTGGTTCAACTAACAGTCAATGAATGTATTCAGGTTGCTCTTGATGGATATTCGGCACCACTGACAGCTGGAAATTTCACAAAACTGGTAAGGTAGTTGAACCTCACCTCAGCCTCTGCAGTTCCTACATGGTTGTCACTTATACTAGTTCAGATTTTCATGTAACAGCTTAAACATTTGAGTTGGTTTCTCCATTATCATATCAGAGCTTAAATAATTATGTTAGGTCCTTTCTTCTATAGGCTCAAAAAACAAAACAGAGTGTTGGGAATCCCTTATAAAGTAAATATCGGATTTGATACAGCTTCATGATTTGTTTGACAAACTTGATAGCTTAAGCTTTTGGGTTCATTTTTCTACCAAAGGTTACATGTAACTCGGCCTAGGTAGTTAGGTTGTTTTGTTTTTAGTGTGCTGAAGTTTTCAATATGAAATCTAAAAGCCACCTGTTCTTATTTTTGTTAAAATGTTGCTTGCGAAGTTTTATTATTCGTTTCCATGAATGAAAATCTCAGTTGTATTGGAAATGCATGCTCTCTTAATAGAATTATATGACAAATTTTCAAGTGATTGATGGAGCATATTATGGGGCACCAAGCTGTTCTTACAGGAAAGTAGAAAACGGTCTTGATAAAATAGGATATAACATTCCTTTGGAAATAATGCCATCTGGCCAATTTGAGCCCTTATACTATATGTGTATATATTCCCTATGCATACCTAACAATTGAAATTCACAACACAATTGAAATTCTTACTCTTTAATTATCACTTGAAAGGATGGAGAGTTGCCAATTCTTCCGCTGTCAATCTATGGAGCTGTTGCCATGGCACATAGTGAAGATTCTGAAGACTACTCAAGCACCATATCAATTTTTCTTCTATTTATATGATAAAAGAAATGTGAGTACATTTGTTTTAATATATATGAGAACTGAGATGATGTTAGCTTTTGCTTTACTTTATACCGAACAAATGAACAATACATAATATAAGTCAAGAGTTGAATGAGTTGGATTTGTTCTTGTATGCATTACTGGTCTGAAATGATCTTAACATCCTCTATTCCACAATTGTCTTTTATTTTTCATATGCTAATTCCACCATTGTCATTTCCTTGTTCTGCATGCTAGCTTAGAGGGGGTTATCTTACGATGAAGGGCAATTTTTGGTTTTTGGGTACATCTTTAAACCTTTAATGTTTTTGTTGTTAGTTGTCCTAAGTGATGAATGCATATATACTATTTCAATGTAAAGCCTCAAATCAAAACTGGGGATGTGATTCGATCGGCAAAGTTAATTCAAGGCCAAGATCATCTCATATTGCCAAATGAGAATTGATATGTATTCTTGCCAAACCAGGACTGTTCACATTTTGTCAATTTATTGCATTTGGGATGGTATCAGCCTGATTTTATTGGGTGCAGGCTATGTTGTAAATCTGAATCTTCTTTGTGATTGTAATTTTGGACGCATTTGCTTTATGCTAGGAAGCTTTCTGTTGTGATTAGTAACTCTAATATCAGCCGGATTTTGTAAATTTGAATCTTCTCTGTGATGGTAATTTTGGATGCATTCACCTTTAAAGATTTTACAATTCTTTGCGGTACTACTAGTTTTGTAAATTAAACTCTATCAATGTTAAATAAAAATAGCATTTATCTATTGAGTTTTCTTTACTTGCATAGTTAGGTGGATGAAATACTGAAAATCTTTATTGTGAAAAATTTACAACAAACAGAGAAGAGACAGTCTGAAGCAAATATGAAAAGTAATCAACAACTGAAAAATTAACAACAAACAGTGAAGAGAAGGTCTGAAAAGCAAATTAACGAACAAACCAGGCACAACAGAAGCCACCCAGAAAGCCTAGAAGCAGCCACTGCAGAAAAACAGAGACCTCCGAAAACGCAAAAACTAATAGAAGAAACCCTTGGGCTTGGTCGGAGAAGTCCCTCAGTTCACGATCAGCAAAGATTGGTGATGGGTCAAAGTGTAAATTAAACTCTTATTGTATAATGATGTGGAGAAGTCCCTCAGTTCACGTTGACAGAATAATCATCATCCCATAAGTTTATTATCATCTGTTGGTCGACAGAAGGAAGCAAGGGTTCAAGGACCTTTTTAATGTTGGGATGATCCCACTCTAGTGAATCCCACCACTCTTGTGAGTTTATTGTAATCCGTCTAAGGTTGACAGGAGGAAGTAGTTGTCCGTTTTCAGGCTGCGGTAGCAAGATTGGGATTTGCTTAAGCTTTGGACAATTGACTATCACCATTTTTTCTAGAAAATTACATTCCATACGTGATCCACGGTTACATATGTACTTTAATTGCGGCAAATCCCGAAAGGTCATTTCTCTTAATTTGGGAAGAGGGAATACGGTGAAATCTTTTCCTTCTTCCTTGTTCTCTTCATCATCATCCGTTGTTGCAATGATTTCCACAAGTTGTTCACATTTGGAAACATAAATCTGTTCCAAGTTTGTCCGGGGAAGCAAGAGCGGGATTCGCTTAAGATTTGGACAATCGACTATCTTGATTTTTTCCAGAGAAATACATTCCATTAGTAACCCACGATTACATATACACTTTAATTGCCGCAAATTCCGAAAGGTCATTTCTCTTAACTTGGGAAGAGTGAATACGGTGAAATCTTTACCTTCTTCTTTGTTCTCTTCATCATCATCCGATGTTGAAATGATTTCCACAAGTTGTTCACAATCTTCAACATGTATCTCTTCCAAGTTTTGGAGGTTGTGCACCAACTCAGGCCAGAACAACTTCTCTATTTTTGGACACCGTTTTATCTCAATATATTTGAGACTAGAAAACATGCCAGGTGGCGTTGGTGTTGATGCAGCTGATCTGTCTCTTTCTCCTCTAAAGAGTACACTAAAGTTATCCAAATATCTTAGTACCAGTATCTGAATGCCAGTTGGAAGTAGAATGGAGTCTCCACGGAGCCCCAATTCGTTAATTTCAAGGCATTTTTCGTATGTAGGAACAAAGATTTTTAAATTCTGTGTAGGTTGTCCAAGACGATAATAATATCTGTTGAGGCATCCTGGTTGCAGCTGAGACAAGTAGAGGTGGTAGTCTTCAGGATACAAGGCACAATATAAGAAACAATGCTTTAGTTTTGCACTCGGCAACCGATCATAGCTGAATTTTAAACTCTGAAATACCTCATCTGCCATACCATCAGCACTTCCTGCGTGATTTTTCAAACTGTTTAGTGCATCCTTCCACACATACACATCGTACTGTCCTCTCATGGTGCTGCCGATTGTGATAATGGCAAGAGGTAGACCAGCACATTGTTTTAAAACTTCACTCAAAGTAGATTCCAGAGTAGGAACATAAAGGTCTCGTCCGACATGGTTCAAGAACAAATTTAATGTATCCCCATCAGAAAGTGGTGTAACTCTGATTGCCTCACAACCCATAGATAGTGCCAACTCTATTGAACGGGTTGTTAAAACTAATTTGCTTCCATTGCTTACACTTGGCTCAGGGATTCCAACATCATCTAGAATTAGGACATACCTCTTTCTTGATTCCAGTACTATCTTTGATAGCATTGCTGCACGTATGGTTTTATCCTCATACTTTGACAAATCTTCACTGAGTACAAATGCAATTTCTTTCTGCAGCTTAAACACATCAAACTCTTGAGATACAGTTACCCAAATTACTTTATCAAATTTAGCTTCCCTTAAGAGTTCATTATGAATGTGTTCCATGATGGTTGTTTTCCCTATCCCTCCCATTCCACAAACTCCAATCTTGCATACGCTATCGCCCATCAAGTATTCCCAAATCTTTTCTTTTACAACAGCTTCACCTACCAACTCTGGTGTTGGTAAAGCCATTCCACTATTTGAAGGAGCATCAATTACCAAACTCTCAGAGAAACTGCCTTCGTCGTAAACTTCAGTTGTTTCTTCTATCTTTTCATAAACTCGTTTTCCTATGAAAGCACGTGACAAATACTTGACTTTACTGACTTCATCTTCAAGACTTTGTATCTCACCAATGATCTTTTCTACTTTCTTCAACCAATTTTCAACTTCTTTCTTCTGTTGTTTTCCAAAATGAAGTTCATTACTCAATCTTAGTTGTATGTCTTCCTTGCGGCTATTCAGGTCTTCCTTTTTGCTTCTCAGAATTTTCAAACTCTCCTTTAATTTTCTATGGTAGTTCCAATATTTGCAAATTGGAGGACCGATGAAGTTTATAATTTCAAGGTATGGACCTGGTTCCATCGGCAATTCCATACAAAGTACCTTAAATGAGAATAAGAAGATTTGCTTCATAACTGAAATCAACTTAGTTAAATGTTATAACTGAAATCTGAAATGGCAACTATAACAAGTATTTAATGGCAACCATAATATGAATATATATATATATATATATACACCCAATATATTTGTAATTCATATTCATATTTGTCACAAAAAAAGAAAAAAAAAATTAAACATATCTTCCATAATATGTAGTTATGTACATGATAGGCAGATAGGGTCATAGAGGCTGCGAGCTATTTTAAGTGTTTGAGAAATAAAATAGAGTTTTATATTCAAAAGAGATACGTTAGAATTTGTAAAATTTAAGACAATTAATTTCTTTAAAAAGGGAGGCATCGTCTCTTTTTTTAGAGAGGTTGTTGGCCTCCTTCCGTGGAGGTGACTGGATGACGCTTCAACAGTGGCTGCCGGCATCCTCCTTGAATGGAGACGGCAGCCTCCTTGAAGGAGGAGGCTAGCCATGTGGAGGCTGACTAGCCTCAGGATTATTATTATTTTTTTTCAATTTTTATTTTAAATTTTTTTATCAAGTCCAATATGATTGAGGAACACATCTCCCAACTATATAACTTAATGCGGTTTCTGACCATATAAATTTACCAATGTTACTAAACATTGTACTACGGTGTAGTGGTGTACAAGGTGCACCAAACAAGCCCTATATGATTAACATAATGAAAACAATTTCTTTTATATATTACAAATAAGACACTATCTCTGCAATGATCATGACAAAGAATAATAATTTGAATCTATTTGTACTTTACTTTTATCTCAATATTCTTTTAAAAAAATTAAACCATAGTATACAAATATTTTAAAAGAAATGAAAACAGAGAAAGGGTAAGGTAGATTAGATTATACCATAAATTATAAAAGAATTAGTAAAGAAGGATAGGTATGTACCTGGCCTGAAAATGTGTTGTGCTGGTCTGAATTGACGAGTCTGAAGACTGAAAGAATTATACTGATTTAGATATATATGCTAGCTATCGAGACATCACATGCATGAATTAAATGTTAAGAAAATCCTATCTAATGCCTTGTTGAATGTTTTCTTGGATGAAACTTTTGTCTTCAAAAGGATTATTTTTTTCTTAGAGAGAAGATTGAATAGATAGAAAACAAGAGATACGTAGTGAATTATAGAATACTAATTCTATATGAGAAGTTGATATTTATTGAACAACTAGAAGCTAATCCTCAAAGCCGGTCCTGACTTTTCAGAAGTCTCTAGACAAAATCTAAAAAATGGGTCCCTTGTGAGCGATTAAGCATACACGGTACACAACACATGATTAAAAAGAAATTTTGAAATCGATTCAAAAAAGAAAAAGAAAAAAAAAAACTTTAGTTACTTGGGTAAGGGATCTTGATCCCAAATAATTGGGCCATTTATTATTATTATTATTATTATTATTATTATTATTATTATTAATGTTTGGGCTTTAAAAAAAATATTTAGGACCCTTTTTATCTAAACCAAAAACATTTAATTTAACACTAAACACAAAAAAATAAAAAAACAATGGACCCCTATTTGGGCCTTAGACTTTTTTTAAAATTTAAAGCAGTTTGCAACCTTTATAAAAGAGATCAAACCGGTTCTTATATTTTTTTCAAATACCAATTACACTAACCTCCCCTTTGGTATAAATATAGTTAGAGAGCAAGTATGTATTAATCTATGCAAACCTCCCCTAATTTTAAAATTGAACGGATAAGAAGACCAAATTTTTCTTAATTATTAAAATTTTAAAATAAAGATAATTTTTTTTATTATAAAAAATTAAATTAAATTAATTAAAGATAATCCTTTCAATGAAATATAAATTAAAAAAATAATCCTAAAATGAAAAAATAAAAACTATTTTTAAAATTCTAAATTATCTTCATTTTTAAAATTAATTTATTTAACATTTTTAAAGTAAATAAAAAACATCATACTTTTTGAAATTATCTTCATTTTTGAATTAGTTTTTTGTACTGTTTTTTAAAATTTTAAATTCATAATAATAAATTGTTTCTAAATTTTAAATTTTTTGTACTAGCCTTTACTATTTGTTTTATAAAAATATTATCTTCATTTTTAAATTTTAATAACTATGGGAAATATGTACTTTTATCTGGTTCAATTTTAAAAGTAGGGAAGGTATAAGTAGATAAATATATAAACCGCAATTATATCTAATAGACTTCGACTTCCATTAGAGGTCTAACAGACCTCCAATAAGGGTCAAACATGTTGGGTTTTATGAAGACTAAAATCAGCCGAAGAACATAATTTTGGAAAGAGGTGTGGCGTGAACCGCAGTGTAGACAGGAGACGTAGACCGTGGCAGCAGCATTGGTGGATTCCAAAGAGTTAGGTACGGTGGCGATCGCGGCCAAGACATGTGCACAAACCACGACACACACAACGGTAGATTCTAGAGGTGTTACCGCTGCGTAGACTGCAACCTATGCAATGAGCACACACCGTGGTTTTCTAAGCGATGGGAAACAGAGGAATACGGCGGTTCAAGGTGCGGGATGCATACCGCGACCAAGACTATGGTTACATCGGAAATTGTGCGAATCAGGAAATCTTGTGCAGGAAGGAAAGTACTCCTAGTAGGTTTTGGCTTGCCCTAGTGCTCCCCTATAAATACTCTTGTTTACCATTGTTGATGGTGTGTAGAAAATAGCAAAAGAGGTTAAGAACAATGTATAAGAGATTGAAAGAGAGAGACAAAGAGATTGTAATCAACTCTGATAGTGGATTGAGTGCAGGTGCGCTCCGTGGGTGTAGGCAAATTGTTAAACCACGTAAAATCTTTGATGTCTTCTTCTTTTCCTTTTATTGCTTTCATTATCTACGTGTGTGATTGTGTTTGTGTAAATCGTGATTGCGAATATTCTACAACAAATGGTATTAGAGCCAAGGTCAGAAGGATCTAGGGTTTTATGCAAATCTAGGGTTTCTTAAGGCTGAAACTTTTTTTTCTTATCGAGTGAAGATAGGATCACAAAAGGATTCGTACCTGATTGAGAAATTCGACGAACCGAATTTCAGTTTCTAGAGGATGCAGATGGAGGATTATTTGTACCAGAAGGACAAAATGACCTGTATTGGCCAAAAAAGCAGAAACCGAAGAGTGTATCTAACATAGACAAGTTGGTTAAGCCAATGCCTAAGGGCAATGACGACGAGGAGTGGGAACTCTTTGACTGCAAAGCACTGAGAGCGATTCGTCTCAATTTGACGAAATCGGTTACCTTCAACATCCAAGATCAAGAAACAGCAGCGGATCTTATGAAGACCTTATCATACATATATGAGCAGCCTTCTACAACAAGAAAGGTCCATATAACCAAGAAGCTGGTAAATCTAAAGATGTCAAAGAATCAGGGTTTCAAGGATCATCTGAACCAGTTCAATGAAGTCAATGATGGTTAAATTTGATATCTATTGTATTTGACGAAGAGTTCTTAGGCAGCATTCTACTTACCTCTACTTACCTAGATTCCAGTCAGTTGAGCGACGACATGTCAATCGATCACCAACTTGTTCGGAAAAGAGAAGATAAACTTCCAGTAGGTTGTGAACATGATTATGACCGAAGAAATCAGGATGCGTGAAACGGGATGGGGGGCATCTTCTTCAGCACTGAATATGGAAGGTAGATAAGCTAGGGAAAGAAATTAGAATAAGAATCAACGGTGTAGATCAAAGTCAAGAGGTAAATCCAAGTCCAAGGGTCATCATAGCAACAATTCAGGTAATCAGCGATGAAGCAAAAAAGACATCGAGTGTTGGAATTGTGGCAAGATGGGTCATTACTCAAATGAGTGTAAGTCCGGCAAGAAGGACGATGGCAAGAGCAAATCGAATTGTGTTTCAGACGAGTCAGACAACTGCCTTATCTGCTCGTTGGAAAACAAGATGGAATCTTGGGTGTTGGACTCAAGGGTGTCATTCCATGTCACCTTACACATGGATTTGTTTGAGAACTACGTCTTCAGAAATTTGGGTAAAGTGTATCTTGGTGACGATCAAGCATGCGACATTATCGGGAATGGAGATGTAAGGGGAGATGTAAGGATTCAGGTGAATATGTCAGTTTGGAAGCTCGACAACGTGAGGCACGTACCAGACTTGAGGAAGGATTTAATCTCAATAGGGCAGTTGGCGTCAAATGGTTATGTGACAACTTTCACGGAAGATAAGTGGAAGTTCTCGAACGGGGCAATGACAATCGCCCGGGGTATGAAAAATTGATCGCTCTACACGACTATCATTAGGTATGGATCGACAACAATTATGGAAGATAGAGAGGATCCTAATTTGTGGCACCATAGGTTTGGGCATATGAGTAGTCAAGGGCTGAAGTGTTTGCATTCGAGAGGTAAAGTGCCAAGGTTGAAGTCCGTTAAAGTTGATTTATGTGAGATCTATGTTCTTAGAAAGCAGAAGCAAGTGAGCTTCAAGAAGATCGGAAGAGTATCGGCAAAAGAGAAGTTGGAACTAGTGCACACCAACGTATGTGGTCTAGCTTCAGTCTTATCAACTAGAGGACCATCAAAACCTTTGGACCTTGTTATACCAGAAGAGATCTGGATCGGGAAAGATGTAAAACTTTCTTATTTGAAAGTGTTTGGTTGTGTTTCTTATGTACATGTAGGTGATTATTCAAAGAGCAAGTTGGACGCCAAATTAGTGAAGTGCACCTTGTTGGGTTATAGTGAAGACGAGTTTGAATATAAACTCTTGGATGACCAAAACCATAAGATGATCAGAAGTAGAGACGTTGTCTTCAACAAGAAAGTCACGTACAAGGATAGGAACAACGTATATTTGAACAGTGAGAGCCAAAATACTTTGGCCCAAGCAATGTACCGGGTGGTAGGATCGTGGAACATGGTAGATAGAATGATAAAGAGTAAGGTGTGTAGCCCCAAATTGAAGAACCTATACCACGGGTGAGGTTCTATTACCATAGAGTCCGATCGGTTAGAGAGTATTGAATCTGCAGATTATGAATGTTTTGAGAAGATCCCCACATGCCCAGAGTACACCACAAAGATCCATTCGCCCACATGTACCAAATAGAAGATACTTGCACTACTTGTTGCTGACAAATGCGGGACAACCTGAAGGCTATGATGAGGCATGTCTAGGTGATGATGTAAGCAAATGAGAGCTTACTATAAAGGATGAGATGAAGTCGCTTGTATCCAACCGGACTTGGGAGCTAGCTCAGTTGCCTGAAGGAAAGAAAGCCCTACAGAACAAATGGTTATTTCGAATCATGGAAAAACATTATGGTTCCAAGAGATATAAGGTGAGATTGGTGGTCAAAGGCTTTCAGTAAAAGAAAGTTATTAACTACACCGATATTTTTTTCTTTTGTTGTTAAACTAACTACGATCTGGTTTGTGTTGAGCATTGTTACAGCAAAAGGATTATATCTTAAGAAGTTAGATGTGAAGACCGCCTTTCTTCATAGAGACTTGGATGGAGAGATATATATGCAACAACCAGAGGGGTTTGCAGAACAGGGCCGAGAAGAGATGGTTTGCAGGTTGACGAAGAGCTTATATGGTTTGAAACAAGCTCCTCGACAATGGTACAAGAAGTTTGATGGGTTTATGCAAATGAATGGGTACTTCAGATGCAATGCTGACCACTGCTGCTACTTTAAGAAGGTTAAGTTAAGTTTCATTATTTTGCTACTTTATGTTGATGACATGTTAGTAGCTGGTGCAGATTTGGAAGACATTAATGACTTGAAAAAGAAACTCTCAAGTGAGTTCGAGATGAAGGACTTAGGTGCAGCAAAGTAGATTCTTGGAATGAGGATTATTAGAGACTAACATATGGGTACTTTGCAGCTATCTCAGGTAGAGTATGTTCGTATGGTGTTACAGAGATTTAACATGGGTGATGCAAAGCAAGTTAGAACACCGTTGGCTAGTCACTTCAAGTTGTCCAAAGAGCAGAGTCCCGAGACGGATGAAGAGAATGACTTCATGTCTAGAGTGTTGTATGCCTCAGCCATTGGAAGTCTCATGAAAGCCATGATTTGCATAGGATCAGATATTTCCCATGCAGTATGAGTTATGAGAAAATACATGTCCAACCGAGGTAAGCAATACTGGAGGTAGTGAACTGGATCCTAAGATACCTGCAAGGTACGATAGAGAAGTGTCTAACTTTCAAGAGAGAAGAACTCAAGCTAGAAGGATATGTGGATTCTGATTTTACTGAAGTGGTGGATTATAGGAGAAGTACTACCGGATATGTGTTCACAATGAGAAGTACCGCTATTAGTTGGGTTTCTCAGTTGCAAAAGATAGTGACAATATCCACAACTAAAGCAGAGTATGTGATTGCTACATAAGCTAGCAAAGAGTCGATATGGTTATAGAGTTTGTTGGCAGAGTTGGGATTCGAGCAGGTGATGAATGTCTTGAACAATGACAGCCATAGTGCATTACACTTTGCTAAGAATTCCATGTTCCATTCCAAGACCAAGAAAATAGCATGTGCTACCACTTCATTCAGTCATCAATTGAGAATGGGGTGTTAAAGCTTGTGAAGATAGTAGGTAGCAAGAATCGACTTCAAAAATTAAATGGCACTATTTGGAGTTGGCTTTTCAAGACTATTTCCATATTAAAAACTTATGTTTAATAGACACCTATTATGGTGAACGAAAAAAAAAAAGCCCCTAAAATGAAAATTTATATTTCATTTTAGTTTTTTATTTTTCATTTAACAGAGAGAGACTTGAAAGAGTAAAAAGAGAAGTTACATGACGGTTCAAAGCAGCCAAGCAACCAGATTTCGACAGCAGACGGCGATGATTTGTTTTCCATTTCGATTTCGATTTCGGTCAAAATAAATTCGTTTTGTATTTTTTTTCATTGTTAGATCTTGTCTAGGGTTTTTAGTTTTAGACCCGGTTTCTGGTTTCTAGGGTTAGATTGGGGAAGACGAAGAACAGTAAATAGATTAGTGAAAGTCTCAAAGCATGTTCTAAAGTCTAGGTAGAAGTCTCGGAGAGTATTACAGAAGTCTTAGAGAGTGTTACGAAAGTCTTGGATCTAGAAAGCTAGATAGAAGTCTCGAAGAGTGTTATAGAAGTCTCGGACAGTGTTATAGAAGTCTCGGATAGTGTTACATAAGTCTCGGATCAACAAAGATTTTGTAACACTCTCCGAGACTTCTGTAACAATCTCCGAGACTTGTTCTGATACTTTAATCTCAGACTTCTGTAACACTCTTTGAGACAAATAAAGTCTCAGAACACAATCGTAAAGTCTCAGAATCATATAGTCTCGGAAACACAAAATCTCGAAACACAAACACAAAGTCTCGAAAGGTTACTGTTCATTATCTTCCCCCCTCGAAAATCCTAACCCTCAACAACTTTAATAATGGAAGATTCAAAACCAAAACCCAATTGGTGTTTTAAATTGAACAAATGAAGATGCATTGATGATGTTCTTGAATAAGAAGATGAACTTCGATTTCAGTTTACAGAGTATTTAAAATTAGAGAGAGAAGTAAATTTTAGACAACATAAAAGTAGGAGAAAGTTAAAGTCAGAAAAATAATAAAAAATATACAAAGTAAGGGTATTTTTGGAAGTCACTTACTTTGGTGCCTTTAAAGAAGCAGTTATTAAAGTGATGATAGTCTTAAAACACCAACTCAAAAAAGTGACAAAACTCCCTATTTCCTCAATAAGAATCCAGCTAACATGTTAACCAAGCCAGTCACGATAGAGAAACTGGAGCTATGCGTATCTTCAGTAGGTCTTCAAGGATGAAGACAAGAAGATGAGTGCACCATAACTATCCACTAGTCATCGAGGAAGAAGTTAGAATTCCTATTAGAGTTTCAGCCTTCAAGTGGGAGATTGTTGGGTTTTGTGAAGCTTGAAATCAACTAAAGAACATAAATCCAGAAGGAAGCACGACGTGGACTGCAGCGTAGACATGAGACGTAAACCACAACAGTAGCAGTGGTGGATTCCAAAGAGTTAGGCTCAGTGGCGACCACGGCCAGAACATGTGCACAAACTGCAGCACACCCATCGACATATTCCATAGGGGTTACCGTTGTGTGGACCGTGGCCCTAGCAATGCGCACACACCCGCAGTTTTTTAAGCGGTGGGAAACAGATGAATAACATGGTTTAAGGCACGGGATGCATACTGCGACCCAGACTACAGTTACATCAAAAATTGTGCTAATTAGGAAATCTTTTGCACAAAGGAAAGTACTCTTAGTAGGTTTTGGCTTGCCCCTCCCATATATGTACTATTGTTTACCACTATTAATGGTGTGTAGAAAATTGCAAGGGAGGCTGAGAGCAATTGTATGAGAGATTGAAAGAGAGAGGCAAAAAGATTGTAATCAACTCTGATATTGGATTGAGTACATATGCGCTCCGTGGATTTAGGCAAATTGCTAAACCATGTAAAAATCTCTGGTGTCTTCTTATTTTTCTTTTATTGCTTTCATTATCTGTATGTGTGATTGTGTTTGCGTAAATCGTGATTGCGGATCTTCTACAACATAACAGACCTCCATTGTAGGTCTTTTCCACCTCCATTGATGGAGGACCACATCAATGGAGGTTTTTGTTAAAAAAAAAAATCAAGCCTAATAGCAGAAAAAGTAATAAAAGAAGAAGGTAGGGGTATGTAAAAATTCTCATATTTTGATTGGCTTATTTCGTGGACAAACCACATGTGGGGCTTGATGTAAGGGAACCATAGGTTATTGATGGTTGGTGATTTGCACAACCAAGGCTAGCTCAATACCACAAGAGAAGAAGCACCAAAGGTATATTCAAGTGTTTACTTGCTTTGAAGAGATCTAGTTGCACACACTCACAACTTATGCATATCTCTAATACTTGTACGTTGTGTGTTTTTATATGTGTGCATGGATGTTCTTGAATATCTCTTCTTGCTTGGTTTAATTGATTGCATCTAGTTCATTGAAATGCCATGACATTTTTAGGCATTAGGTTGCATTCAATTCCTACACTTGCATTTCATGTTTTATTAGTTTTAAGTATGGTGCAATTCGTTTCCGAGATGGTTTAGAAATGTTCGCTTATACACGATGGTGTGCTTGGTTTAGTGTGAGGACAGCCTTTGGAGAATGCCTTGGCTTCTCTTTTGGTTTCACCAACAGTGGTGAAACAGCGGTTTGATCGGTAGCCAGACCGCCGAATGAAACCTCCGTTTGAAAGAGGTATCCTCTGTCTCATTTCTGCGGTTTCAATCGGCGGTCATAATTCAACCGCCGAATAATTCTAATGATCATGATTGGAATTCGATGATTATAATCGGCGGCCGGACAGCCGAACGAAACCGACGATCTAGTTTATAGGCCAAACGTTTAGTATTCTGTGGCTTCAAACGACGGCCTGATCGCCAATTGAAACTGCCGATTTGTGTTTCACAGGCAAAATTTTCAAAACGATGTAGTTTCACTTTGGCCTTCTATATATATGTCTCTATGCTCTCTAGGTCGTTTTTAACTCTCAAAATTCCATTTTTATGATTGAGAGCATTTAGAGAGAGACAAGTGAATCAAATAATCCATCTTTCTTCATCTCTGATTTTCTAAACACTCAAAACCATCTTCATATGCATCATATCTTCATCTAGCATTTTCTAGCATAGTTAGAATGCTTGCTTGCATGGGTTTTGGTCAACACACACTCTTTGGTAAATTCTTTACTATTATCTTACATAATTAGTGTTTTATTTATCATAGACATCTCTTTTATTATTTGTATGCTCTTAGAATATATTCTAGATACAAAATAGAGATTGTTGTGTTGACATAATTGAATGTTGTATTGTGATAGCTTCATTGGATTGTGTTAACTATGTTTAGCTAAGCTTTATGATATGTCATTTAGCTTTTGATATCTAGGATTGTAAGTATTGTCATCATATCATTCTAGATAAGCATCTAAGGTTTCCTAGCTTTATTTGCTCTTTGAATATCCATACATATTCACTTAGGCATATTATCTCTTCATTGAGAATTGTAAGTCTTGGGTGATTGACAGAGATTAGGTCATACACCGGGATTAGGTGGTCACTCAGGCAATTGGACTAGGTTCACTTAAACCGGGATTAGGTGGTGGTAGTGAGTTAGATACCGAGATTAGGTTGTAACACTCTTGCCATTAGTGGATTCGAGGTTTGAGTACGGCGCACTTACCAGCCCGTAGTTTTTCCCATGAGAGTTTCCACGAAAATATCTTGTATCATTTATAATTCCGCACTTAGTACACTTGATATGTTATTGACTAGATAGAGGCATTTTCAGATATTGATTAATCACGAAAATTGGGTAATATCGGATAAAATCTATTCACCTCCCCTCTAGATAGTTTTATACACACCGTGCATTATTTGTTTCAGGGAATTTTTATCAATCGGTTTCATTTAAACTCAAATTATTAGTGTCTGTTTGAAAGAGCTTGTCTATTAGCTAAAAGAGCTTTTTTAATTAAAAAAACTTTTTTCCTCTTTTTTTTTTTTTTTTGGCACTCAGTAGAGCTTTTGGATGATTAAAAAAGCTGTTTTATATCTACTTGGGAAAGCCCAAATTTAAAGCTTTTCCAAGTAAATCTTTTGGAGTTTTTTTAATAACACTAAAATCTTCAATATAACCATATAATTTATTATTTGCTAGAGTATTTTGGTAATTATATAATTAAAAAAGCTTCCAAGTAAATCTTTTGGAGTTTTTTTAATAACACTAAAATCTCCAATATAACCGTATAATTTAATATTTGCTAGAGTATTTTGGTAATTATATAATTAAAAAAGTTTTTTTTTTTTAATTGACAATCAAATGACCAACAACTTTCATTTAAAAATTCTACCTCTAAAAGATTTGCTTCTAAAAGATCTACTACAAAAAAAAATCTACTTGAGAAGCTTTTCCATCTAGTGCCAATTTTAAAAGTCACCGTGGAATTGATGCTATTTAGACCTATTTACACTTTCTCTAGAAAGCTTTTTTTGAGTTTTTTTTTTTTTTTTTTTTTGTTAAAGAAATAAATTATCTCAAATACAGTATTATATTTCATAAATTGACATAAATTTCAATCAATTATAAAAGAATTAGTGAACAAGGCTAATGTAGATAAGATTTAACATTTATACCATCAATTAATTATACAAGAATTAGCGAAGGAATAGTATGTACCTGGCGCCCTGGCCTGAAAATGTGTGGTGCTGGTCTGATTTGACTAGTCTGAAGACTGAAAAAATTATAAAGATTTAGACATATACACTAGCTGTCGAGACATTAAATGTTAAGAAAATCCTATCTAATGCCTTGTCGAATGTTTTCTTGGATGAAACTTTTTGTCTTCAAAGGATTTTTTTTCTTACAGAGAAGATTGATTTTTTTTCTTGCAGAGAAGATTGAATAGATAGAAAACAAGAGATATGTAGTGAATTATATAATTTTTCTATATGAGAAGGTAATATTTATTGAACAACTAGATGATAATCCTCCATGTCAAGTAAAGCAAAAACGATACCATCCGAGCAAGGTATCATCATGGTGTCATTAATAATGCTTAACCAATCTTAATTAATTATAGAAAAAACTTATTTCGATCAAGATATTCAATTCGACATAATTTGTGACTTTTTCATTTTCGATCAATAATAGTAATAATAATAAGAATAATGTTTGGGTATTGACCGGTCGGTATTTAAAATATTGAAAATTAATGGAAGTGTAGCACATGTCTTTTTTTCTTTTACTTTTTACATTTATTTCATAAGTTTGGCTACGTGCTATACTCCCGTTGGTGGGAGCAGTATTTTGGGTACTGACCAGTTAATACCCAAATATTGTTCCAATAATAAAGAATGTCTATTGATTTTAACTAGGGATGACAATTTGACCCGTACCTGCGGGCACCCACCCGAACCCGACATGTAGTGTCAGGTTTGGGTGGTTAATTTATGACTCGCAAACCCATATAAATAAAAACTTAGTAGGTTCGGGTGTGGGTTGGGAAAATGAACCCGCGGGTGAACCCGTATAAATAAAAATTATATAATATTTAGTATTTAAAATATTATAAATTTAAACTCCAATTGAACCTTTTTAGCCATATAGAAAATAAAATATAAAAACTTCATTCATTCTAAGTTTTAGAATTACAATTCTTAACTCTCATTTATATGTAGCTAATGACAGGTTACACTTGCTGGTTTTTACTCTTATGAAACATCGTGCTTGTTTATTTGTTTTACCTTTGAAGATCCATTTGGAGTTTTACTTGGTAGTGCTTTATGTTATTGTATTTGTAATTCTCCATTATATATTATAAATAAAGAGGAATTTTGTATTGTATATATAAAAAAATATAATTAAATATTAAATATTTATAAATTAATATATTTTGCGGATTGGTGGGTATGACCCGCGAACCTGTATAAAACCTGCGGGTGAAACCCAAACCTGTTTATTTTCACGGGTTCGTGGGCGGGTGTGGGTGGGGAAAATTTTCACGGATACGGGTTTGGATTTTGTAAAACCCACCCGAATCCGACCCGTTGACATCCCTAATTTTAAGTTTTTAACATCCGTATAAATAACTAATTAAAAAATAAACAAATAATTTAAAACATTATTAAAAAAAAATAGAAGGCCACCTCAAAGACTAGATCTCCTCCTGTGAAAATAATCGCGACCGACATTCTTCTCTGTAAGGAGGAGATCATTGGCCAATTTCTTCACAAAATCACAGTGGAGATTCAGTGACTCCAAGAGTCGCCAGAGACCACCTTCGGCCACTTGATTTTTCTTTTGCCAATGTTTTAAAATTAATTTGATTTAGTTAGTTTTTATTAATTTAATTTAGTTCTTATTACCTAAATTAATATATTATATTTATTATAAATTTACTGTAATTTTTAATCATTATATTTATATTGATTTATTTTGTATTGTAATAGGATTAACCTAATTTACCATTTAATAGTTAAGCTGACTCTCAAAAGTTTGACTTCATGGACTAATTTAATACTTCATAAATAGTTGGGGCAAATTTAATAAAAAATGAAAAATCCCAAATTATTCGGATTAAGCAAAAAGATAAAAACTTTTGGTAATTTCCCTAAAAATGATCTCCAGGTAAAACAATTCTTTGTAGTTCTCAACAGGTTATTAGTTTATTGATGCAGAATGGTGCTGCAAGGTTCATCATATTTTTAGATAGATTAACAGACATGCTGATAGTCTTGCTTCTTTGGGGTATAATCTAAGTCTGGTACTATATTTTTTGATGAAATTTCTCAAGAGATTCTAGGTGTGTTTGAGGACGATGTTTAAAGGTCTATCTTTAAATTCAGGGAGAATTATATCGACTTTATTTTTCTCAATTTTCCTAAAATATAAAAAATTCCATAATAATAATTAAAAAAAAAAACATATTGCAAGAATTATGTACCCTTTTTTTTTTTTTTTTTTTTTTTTGATGATTGATCAGAACGACAGAAAGTATTATAAACATTTTAGATTTTTTTGTTTAAAATTGCTAATAAAAAAAATACAATCAATGATTTAAATCACTATATTTGCGTAAATTTTATTGCTAAATACAATCAATGATTTAGACTTAAAATGGATGGCCTTGTTTAAATTAGTTTTCTTAAAGAACAGATATTTAGCCAATTCTATAAGAGAAGATAATATTTATAGAACAAGTAGTAGATGCTGATCCTCCATGACAAGACAAGGAAAGCAAAATCCAAAGCAAAGAATTGTTGTAGAAATACTCGTCTGCCCTTGCTTTTATCAATTAACAGAGCAAAGTATTTGTTTGGGCTCGATTGTTGCTAAAGTATTCGTCAACCACATGCTTGTCTCAACTGCACTCTCTAAAATGATAATTAAATATGCGTAATGTTAGACGTCTCAATTTTTTTTCCTAAATTTTGTCTTAAATAATGTGGCACGTGAATCAACATCATATCAGTCACCATATAATCTTATGATTTATCAGATGCTGACACCTCACGTGCCATATCATTTGGGATAGAATTTGGGAAAAAAATTTGGAACGTCTAGCATTACTCATTAAATATTCCTCTAACGTTTAAGAACTCTTACTATGTATCTTATGCATCAGATCATGCAAATGGTGTTGCTGCTGATGTCAGTCTTTTACACATCAGCTGTAACAGCTCAAATCAGAGCATGACATCTCAGCTTTCGTCACATGCTTTTCATGTGAAGAAATCCACGTCAGCTTCCGTAATTTTAGGAAAATTAGTTACTAACCGATGAGCTTTGTATAAATATGCACATTGTAAATAAGTGTTGTATTCTGGAAATTTCAAAAGAAACGAGTACATATTTCTCTTCAATTTTTCTTCTTGTTTGTTTCTCGGTGAACCTATATATTCTAGAGATCGAGGATAATGGAAAAAAAATATAATAATAAATTCTTTTCTTCATGATCGATTTAATGTGATTAAAACGAATGATAAGTACTTGGCAATTAAGTAAGCAAGGCTAAGTTAGCTGTCACATAATTTATGGTTATTTAAGAATTTAATTATATGTTTTTGACTTATCAATATCATGTTTATTTCGATCATCTAAACATAAAACATCTATAAAATTTCAATGGTAAGATAAATATATGTATAATGCTCTAGAATCTAACATCAGTTTGAATAAATATATAACTCATAGAAGGAGAGCTGCATATCTGACATGAATGTTTTCTTGGATGAACTGGGAAGAATGAAAAGAGTGTACAAGAGAGATATAGATATAGTGAATTAAATACAAGCAACAGCATTTATCCTCATGGTCAGGTTCTAGACAAGTTAGAACTTAAGTTGTAACATGTAACATTTATCCTTATGCTGCCGATATTTAACGGTTTAGAGTGACATTGAAGAGTTGGGTGTGGTTGGAGATCACATATTGGATACAGGACATCTGTGTTGGTGGTGCAGCAGCACATGCTTTGGTAGCAAATGAAATGCTTGAATCAAGTACTCAAGTACTCAAGTACATAACTAAATGTATACACTCAAGGGATCCCATTGCTATACAATGAATGATTAAATATATGTAAATTGAAAAAAATTCTTTTCTGAATCTAATGTATAATGGATATAAATATTTTTTTTCTTTCGAACTATTATAAATTCAGAAGTTGAGGGAGAGGCACGTGACTCAAACCCACGATGTCATTTATGTGAGTGTAAGTGATTTATCAATGAACCATCTCAACATCTATCTTATAACGGGATCGATTTTTTAACATTACATGGTGGATTATGTAATGTTATAGAGTGATTAGCATGTTCTTTCATAAGTGATTATGTCAATTTATAACATTACATAGTCGATTTTATATGAAAAAACGTACGGAAATCTCACATTTAGAAGTATATACAAAATCTTGCAATTATATTTCATCTCTAATTCATATTGGATTGAAAGCCTACTCAAGAATTTGAATAGAGTTTTAATCAAATTTCCTATCATATTTCATTTAACACTGACCACTCAAATTAAAATAATGAAAATTTATTAATTTATTGTGGAAATGTCAAGAAATAGCCCGAAACGGTTTTCATAAATCACTTATGACCAAATTTCAAAAAAATTGCATTTAATTTCCATGTAAAGTATTTCCATATAAAAATAAGAATATATCGTCTACATTTTTCTACTTCCTTGAAAAATTTAATGGCTTACAAAATTTTCAGCCCACTTCCCAGCCCAATACCAATCACAGATATTTCACACATGTAGCTAGCCAACAGAGTTTGTGGGCCATTCATGGGCCCCGAAACCTCCAACATGTGGACTATCTATAGGCTTGATTTGTCAGTTCTAGATTAAATGGGATCCATATAATTGATGAATTGATGCTTTTTTTTTTTCTTTTCTCCATGAAACTTCAAGCCTCAAGGTTTTCAATCAGTAAATTATGATCAAGGTTTTTCCACTTTTTTTTTATAAAAAAATAAATTCTTTCAAGTGAATCTTGGATTCTACAATTTGATTCATATAAAATGCAATTATTTGATTTCAATTGAAACAAGAGAGCTTCTCTTTACAATCTACAAATTGTCTATTCACATTCCAATTTAATTTTTTTTATTAATGAAAATTTTAACTTAAATTAAAATTACTAAACAAGACAAAAAAAATTTTAAAAACACTCTAAACTAATTAAATTATTAAAAAAAAAAAAAAAACTGCTCTCTCCTAAATCATTAGATTTAATATTACGTATTAAAATCTCTATTCTAAATATGTTATTACCATATTAAATATTCTTTCCTAATTAATCTCTCTAAATTTTTTAACAAAAAAAAAAAAAAAATCATATTTCTATATTTTTTCTCAATCAATCTCTTATTAATAGTTAAAAAAAAAAAAAAAAAAAAAAAAAAAACTTATGACTAAATTAGTTTTTTACTAACAGTAATATATATATTTTCAATCCAATTAAATAATAAATGGTCAACTTTGTATTAAAATAGGGATGCTTTTTCATTACACCAGATAGACAGTAATCACAACCCACCCGCCCAACCCAACCCTCCATTTTCAATGCCTCCTCCAATGTCTCAACTAAACTAAACATATTCAATGATTCGATGCGCATGTCTGATTGACGATGGCTTCCCATTTTATTTGCCAAAGAAGTCAGTTTTCAAACAAGAATATATATATATATATATATATATATATGAAAGTTTGAATTGTTTTAACTAGATTCGATTAAATTTAGAATTAAATTTCTCTAGGCAATTACATACCTACAAAGAGTAACAAAAAACATTTTCATATTTTGATTTAAAAAAAAAAAAAAAGTACTTGTTTTTTGAGTTCTTTTTTTTTTTTGGGTTTTATTGAAAAATAACTCATTTGGGAGTCTAAAATTGAAATCTAACTCATTTTTGAAAAATTTACAAAACTAACTCTTTTGAAGTTGTTGAAAGACAATATTGCCCTTGTAAAATTGAAAACCCCCTATCTAATCCTTCTTCTAATCGACCAAACACTCTAAACACTCTAAATCACTCTAAACCTCTTTTAATTCAAAATCCCTAATTTCTCTCAAAATCCCTCATCTGTGAATCTCTCCTAAACGACCTTCTCCTTTTCTCCCTCTGTCTCCTTCTCTCAAATGACACAACGGTAGCTGTACAACGATGACGATGACGACGGAAGCTTGCAGTCGACGACGGCGTGACGGGACGACAGCTTTAAGTCGACGACGGCGCAGGTGAATGGTGGTTCTTCAATTTTTGAAATTTTTTTGAATTAGAACCCTAAAAGTTTGTTTACTAATGTGTGTTGTAAAAGTTTTAATCAAAACAACACCCACCGACTTTGTTGTTGTATTGCTTAATTATCAGTGTACCAATTCTATGTATCTCAGTGCGCGCGGATGCTATGTTTTGACTGGTTAATGGCTTGCAATGCTTGATCCCAATGATTAAGATCGGGCATTTGAGTGGTGTATGCAGTTTGTGGCTTATTGCGCGTATGTTAGGTTTTAACATTTAGGTTATAACACTTGATTGGTTGCCTAATTGAGTTATTTAAACAAGTTGTCTTCCTCAGTAATGTTCTGTTTGGTGACTTTGGTCTAGAGTGGTTTGTTTTCTTTAATAAGTAAAACCCCTCTATTGTCATCTGTCTGGTGACTTGTGTCTGAATTGATGCTTTTATTGGGTTTTATTCAAGTCTCATAGGCAGCGTAAAACAGTTAGAAATCCTAATGAGGGAAATAGAATTTAATCTCTTATTTATTTGTGATTATGGTGTTTACCAAAAACTCTGTTAGGAATCAAATTATCGTCATTATTGATTAGTTAACATGCCTAGAAGATAAGCTTGGATAGAACTGGTGTGTTGTGCATGTGAACACTTACAAGATATGAAACAAAATGTATGGAGAAATATCTTGAAAAACCACACCCATAGCTCTTTTATTTATACCACATGTTCCTTTGCTTTCTTTTATTTTTGTTTACTGTTTTGATTAAAATGAGGTGACTGTAACTTCTTATGGGTGTTTTGGCCTTTACTCGTGATTCTTAACTTAAACTTGTTAATGTGCTTGGTAGATCTTCAATGCCTTGAATTCATTGGAACTGAAGTCACTTGAAGAACCAATCTATCTTTTTGGACAATTATTTCAGAAGCCCCTTGAGCACTTGACACTCGGTAATTGTTTTCCTTTGAATATTTTAAATTACTTATGCTATGTGAAATTATGGTCATTACTTCCGATTGGTCATCAGAGATTGTGTTCTTGTTATGTTGTATTCACCAGGGGAAAAATATTTTCATTTATGTTACATTGATAATGAATACATGTTTTGTTCATCCAATAATTTTGTGGTTTTCGTTTTCTACTAGAATTTTTCCTGGTAATCAAATGCATAATTACAGAAACTTTATTGGAAGAATTTTTAAGAGTTGCTGCACTTATAATTTATATACAAGTCACAAAACCTGACCATCTTTATGATTTCAATTGATTTCAACAGGTGTGTCTTCAGCTTTGCTCAAGCTGGTGCTGGTGCTGGTGCTGCTCAAGCTGGTGCTTCTGTTATTCAAATATTTGTTGGCCACCTTAGGGTATTTATTTGCCTTCTAGTATTCATAATAGTTAACAAACCTTCAGTTTAGTCAGTACTGAGTCCAGTGACATCATTAAGGTGCAAATGTACTATTTCAGGATTGGGCACGCAATCATTCTGATGACCCCGAGATAGAAGCTGCTCTTAAAAGAGGAGAGGATCCTGGGTTGGCTTTTGTTAGTTTACAAACATTTCCCTTGGAATTTGTAATTCAAGAAAGTTGTGTTTGTGGCATGATTTGTTTGGTGAATAATACACCATATCCATAATAATAATAATAATAATAATAATCTTGTATTCAGTTGTGGTTGTTTTATTTTGTTTACGATTTCTTCAAAATCATGTATTGTTCCTATTATGTCAATCTTGGTGTAAAGCTACTAGCCTACTAGTATTGGAATCTCACTTTATCCTTTAGCTCTATCTAGATCTATACTTTTCTTAGTGATGTGGAGCTATATGTTTTGATAAAGCCAAATGCCTACCAGCATATTATTATTGTCAATATGTTATTAGTGTACAATCATTTTTTTCTATTCTTTTTTTGAGAAAAGTATAAACTCTTTTTGATAAACTCTTTTTTGGTTTCCTGATACATTAGAAGAAATCATGATGTCATGGTGTTGATTCTAAAATCTTAAATATATTTCAGTTATTTATGGTTCTTCTAGGTAATTTATGGTTCTCACGGGTAATTTTGGTTTAGTGATGTTTGAATGTCAGGAATTGGTGTTAGGAATTCCAAACAGCAGTTAAGAATTCCCAACGGCTGTTAGGAATTCCTAACTATAGTTAGAAATTCCTAACACCCGTTGGGAATTCCTAACGGGTGTTAAGAATTCCTAACGGGTGTTGGGAATTCCGAACATCCGTTAGGAATTCCTAACGACTGTTGAGAATTCCTAATAGCCGTTAGGAATTCCTAACTGCTGTTTGAAATTCCCAACTACAGTAACAAATATCACATTAAATTGCTTATTCGGTTAAAACATTTATACTAATATAAATATTTTATGGTTTTATGTTATATTTCAGGATAATTAAATGGGAGAAGAGATGGAATTGTTAGTAAAGGCTGCATAACATTTCCCGGTGAAGATAAACAATACTTCGTCAACGGCTGCTGTAAAGTGAATTAAGGAAAAGTTGACGGAGGCACAACTATCCCTATTCCGCACAACATGCTTTGGGAAAATTTTAGACATGAATGACCTTAAGTTTTCCGGGCAGCTGGTACATCATCTCTTACTTAGACAAATACCGTCTCCTGATAAATCTGAGATGTGGTTTGCAATAGGTGGCAAGAAATTGCGGTTTTCTATTCAAGAATTTTGCCTCATCACTGGTTTAGAGTGTGGCCCTGACCCGCTGGAGCTAAGTAAGGAAAAAAGGGATGGTAGTGGGAGTTTTTGGTCATCGATGTTGAATGGGGAAGTGCGATTCAATAATAAAACTTTGGAGGCAATGTTCAAAGCTGCTTCTTCAGATAATGATGAAGACATGGTGAAGCTAGCTTTACTTTATTTTTTGGAGACGGTTTTGTTTGGCAAGGATCAGAAAGTCTATATCGGGGCCTAACATGTTGAACTGTTGGAAGATTTAGAAACCTTCAACAAGTACCCGTGGGGTAGAAAGTGTTATGAGACAACTTTGAACTGTCTTTAGAGGGATTTGAGAAAATTGTCTGAAAAGTATCATACAATCTCAAGAGAGACGGTATCAGGGAAAAAAAGGAAGCATTAGGCCAATAAGGAAAATGATTGTATCATACAATATCCATTGCATGGGTTTCCTTATGCATTTCAGGTTAGTGCATCTGAAGTGTAAACTATGCAATGTTTTTATTTTTAATTGTTACCTTTATTGATAGTTTTTTTTTTTATTTTTTTTTATTTTTATTTATTTATTTATTTATTTTAACAATTAGATTTGGGCGTGTGAGGCAATTCCTGCTGTTGGAGTTGCGATTGCTGTTAAATCTGGTTCTTTGCTTCCGCGGATTGTAAATTGGAATACCACCGGAATGCCTGATGCAATTTGTTATGAAGTTGTTGGACCGAAAAAATGTAAGTTTAAAGAATGTAATTGCTTAATTAATTTCAAACATTGAAGTTCATGCATACTAACTCATACTACTATTTATTTATGGTAGACTCAGGTTTTGAAGAAGCTGCACCCCACTCCTCGAGAGAGTAGAGAGGAATATGTCAAATTCCTACTCAGCCCTGACTGTGCGTTAGAACCACTCAAGATCGATGGTGAAGGCGAAGAGGATATGTTAGTCTCTAATGGGTTTGAAAATGTTGCATGTGAAGAGGCTGAAGAAAAGCATCCAGCAAATGCATCTGCAT
The DNA here is from genome assembly GCA_035582765.1 of Acer negundo. Lineage (NCBI taxonomy): Eukaryota > Viridiplantae > Streptophyta > Magnoliopsida > Sapindales > Sapindaceae > Acer > Acer negundo. Next base: position 29,679,833 of record CM069241.1, on the reverse strand, counting down.
GGCACCAGCAAAAGTCAAAACCTGTTTGTCCGGTGAGCTAACACTTAATATCCACTGTGTTTTATTTTATTTTTTTAAAGTTATTGCATATATGATTAATATAATCTAATATTCAAATTAATCATAGGATTGTAAAGCCAAAAGTGATGAGAACACGAGGAAATTAGATGCACTTGGAAAGTGCGTAGATGCAATGGACAAGAAGCTGGATTTCATTATCAGTTTATTAGGAGGCAAAGGACAGACTCTCACAGATGATGAATATAATTGTAAGGAAAAAATGGAGAATGATATGGAAGTGGATGGTAAGAATATGGATGAGAAAGTTGTCTTGGATACAGTGGATGAATAATTGAATGTGGATGTTTGGCATGGTGAAGAGAAAGGTGTCCAAGAACACTTTGAAGCATAAATGCATGTGGATGATCTAAGTGATGATGAAGAAAACACACCTGCTGAAAAGGTGATAAACAATTTCTACATAATCTTCTATTGTTTATTCTTCTATATTTGTTTGTTAACTAATTTGTGACTATTTCATAAGTTGATATGTAGTTGCTGACATTGAATAAGACTATCCTGAATATTGCTACATAAATATTTGACATGTGCTATCCTATCATCTATGAGTGATGCATAAACTTTTAGACATAAGAATCCGAGTGTGATATCATCTTCACATAAGTTACTTACTTCATAATATATGATATTATCTTTGATACAATAAATCCTATATAAATATTTCACAGGTTGAGGACAAATGCAACACAACTATTGAAATCACCAGCCCCATGGAAGATATGAAAAAGAAAGCGGCATGCGAGGGGGTTTGTAGTTCAGTTCACTCAGAGAGGAGTATCATTGTTTATGAACAGCATCAACCACTACCTCCCAAGAGATGCTTCAGAAAGGCTGTTGTGTTGAAGACTCCATATACAGACATTGAGGTAAAAAAGCCAAAAAAATTACTCAAATTCAAACCATTTCCTATGTTGCCGCAGTCTGAGTTGAACAAATTCATGTCATGGGTAGAAGAAGACAATTATGTAGATGTCAGGTATATTATGTTCGTAATTTTGTTATAACAACCCAATACATAGCTAGCGATTCCCATTGTGTGCATCTAACAATGATTTATTTGATATTTCAACAAGAATGTTGTACAACTACCGCCGTGTCAGGCTACTCGGGCTTGGTTCAAAACCCTCATAACACTTGACAAATGGTTGAATGACTAGGTATGTGTTACATTGAAACATAATATATGGATTTTGCTATTTTTTGTTATACCTTAAGAGTAAACCTTTACTTTCTGTATCAGCATATAGATTCTGCATTGTACTGGATTCGTCAAGTCAAATCTAACTCTCCCACCACTAAAATGGAGATTTGCACCACGACGGATGTATTTTTCCAGGTACAAATTAGTTGTATATAATCTTATATGTACGATGTCCTTTATTGAAATAATAAATTTAACGTGTTACTTTTACTGTTTCTAAAAAAAAAATAGCAAAACTTGGATGCAAGGTATGAACGGTATATTAATGAAGAAGGTTTGTGGTTTGAAAGGGACAGATTGTTTGATTATGCAAATGGCGTATCACCAAAGTTAGCAACTCCATGTATAGAAATAGATAAAGTAAGTTTTTTGTCTGTACTTTCAAAAGCTCTCTTATGACTATGGTGTATGGTTTTAATTATTATTTGATGAAAATAAAATATATATTTGATTTATAGGTATATATCCCTTTAAATTATGAGAGCAAACATTGGATCTTAGCTGAAATAGACTTCATTGCACGAAAGATCATTGTGTACGACTCTGAAATAAACTTCATAAGATCAGGGAAGAAATTCTTAAAGTTTATGAAACCTTTATCTACTTTGCTTTCTTTATTGCTTCACAAGATAGAATTTTTCTCAAAAGGCCAGAATTGCAGCACAAGGAAGATATGTCAGATTGGTTAGTTGAGCGTTGTGCGAATGTGCCGCAACAGGAAAAGAGTGATTGTGGAGTTTTTGTCATCAAGTATGCGGAGCATTTGATATATGGTGAATCATTCAACTTGGTTCAAGCCGAAAAAGCGAAGTATTTCAGATAGAATTTGTGTTTACAACTTTGGCGATCAAGAATAGCCCTTTAAACACTTCGAAATTGTAGTCTTTGGCTGTCTAGTATTTCAGACAGTATAGTACTAGTATGTTGAATAATTATTATAATTATGTATCTTTTATTGTAGTCTTGTAGTCTTTTGGTGAAAAAAAATGATATTGGAAGTTCTATATCTTGTAGTCTTGTTTTAGATGATATTGAAAATGATATTGTAGCCATGTTTTAGCAAAAATGGTTGGTTTTCTGAATTTGGCAGCCAGCAGGATTCTTGAATACAACGTGTAGAAATTACTGTCATTATTTAATGTAGTGACAGTTTTGGTTGTTAACATGCATGGGCTGTCTTTTTTTTGTTGTCACAATGCAATGGCTGTTTTTATTATTAAATTACAGAGACTGCTTTTGTTTTTAAAGAGTAGAGACTGTTTTTGTTGTAAAAATACTGAAATTGTAAGGGCTGTTAAATTGTGTGGGCTGTTTTTATTCAAGGTAGGGTATGGGCTGTTTTTTTTTTTTGTTGTGAAATTGCAGAAACTTTGCTGTCTTTTTTGTTGTTACAATGAAGGGGCTGTTTTTATTGCTAAATTACAGAGACTGTTTTTGTTTTTAAAAAATATGGGTTGTTTTTAATTAATTTAGGGACTGTTTTTGTTGTGAAAATACTGAAATTGTAGGGGCTGTTAAATTGAAGAGGCTGTTTTTGATTTTAATGAATTTATGGGTTGTTTTATTACGAAAATACAGAAATTTGGGAGCCTTTTATGGATATGTAAGACTTGCTTTTGTTTTTAGATTGCAAGACTTATTTTAACAAAATAACCACATATAACAACTTTGTTAACAAGTTAACAACACTATCAACACTGTTATCTTAAACAATTAAATCCATAACAACTTTCATAACACCGTCAAACAACTCTTAAATCCTTAAAAAGATGCATATAAAATTTTGTCAACAAGCTTTATAGCAATTAAATCCATAAAAACAAGCATATCAAATTGTGTCAACTGTTTTACACAACACCGTCAAACAACAATTGCATTACACAATAATAAACATTACAATTTAACGGAGCATAACAATAACAACAATAGTCACAACAACTCCCATAACTGAACCTATCACGTCTGTAATATCCCGTGCCATCCACGACACCTACAAATAAACATGTAAAATTAATATGAAAAATAAATGATATAACATAAAAATTCATAGTCAACAAAGTTAATCATTTCAAAAAATTAAATAGCAACTATCAACAACTGTCAACTACAATATAAAACATGTTTATTATACCTTAAGGGTTTTCATTTTGATCAGATAAAGGAATTGGTGCCTTACATTTCTGCCTATTGTGTCCTCATCCTCCGCATCTACCACACTTCCATTGAACAATTTCTTCACATCGAGATTGTTTGCGTTTTTTTACCGGACGTCTATGAGGTTTACGGCCTTTTGGTGGTAGAACAACATGACTTTGTACATCATCGGGAACATCTCGCTCTTCGATAGGCCTAACGGGGTAAATGGAACTAGCATAAGATGTAGCCAATGTTTCCTTATGGTAATAATGAGAGCAATAGTCATAACATGAGGAACATCGAAGGTTCCAAGCAGCAAGTGCATGTCTACAAGGGAGTTGGTCCAACTGAAATTTTCAGCAAGTACAAATCTTCTCAATTAAGTTAACAAATCCATTTAAGTATCTGTCAACGACTTGGTGTTCGTATAGATTGATAGGATGCACACGGTAACAACGTGATTTATTACTCCTACAGCGTAGCTTTTTTTTCGGCCCACTTTGTCATTGGAGTATTCATTTTTGCAGCAGCTTCACGCCTTTCCCAAAACCACTTTTGTAGTAAACCACGTATATGTTCAACTAATTTTGTGATCAGCAGCTCTCGTGCATCCTTTAAAATGTCATTCAAACACTCTGCAATGTTCGTTGTCATTATGCAATATCTTCTTCCGTTAAAGTGACTTCTAGCCCACTTTGTAGGATTTGCCTCATTCAAATATTGTGCAACACTCGTATCTATACCTCTTATTTGACGCATTATCTGATTAAACTCAACAACATGATAAGCTTTTGAACACTTGTAAAATATATCATGGACTTCAACACCTTTAAATTTTGCCTTCATGTTTTGACCAAGGTGATACATACATATACCATGCAATGAATTAGGGAACACACCTATAGCTACCTTTGCAATGCTTGTGTTTCGGTCAGAGATAAATACAGGATCATCCATTTCACCAATCAACCCATGTAACTTTGTAAAAAACCAATGCCATGATTGGTCATTTTCTGAATCACCAATACCGAAGGCCAATGGGTAGACTTGGTTATTTCCATCCAAAGTTGTTGCAATAAAAAAGGTACCCTGATGCTTGCATTTCGAGAAAGTTCCATCAATAGCTACCACTTGATGAATGCAACTTTTAAAACCTTCAATGGAAGGTCCTAATGCCATAAAAAAAAAATATTTTAAGAGATTTAAAGCGTCAGTATCAATGAATGTGACTGTCCCAGGATTTTTCATTTCAAGCATATGACAATATGAATGAAGAATGGTAAATGAGTCATCTGGTGAACCTTTAGCTAAACCCATGACGACCTCTCTAGCCCTCTATGCATTGTTATAACCTAAAGTCATTCCACATTGCTTTTTCATATCCTCAATTATGTCGTTCGGTCTATAAGATTGTGAACTTCCCTCAAACTTGGATTTTATGCAATGTCCAATCAATTTGCTACTTGCTTGTTTATGATCAAAGTGGAGGGCGTCAAGAGATCATGTGTGATCGGGCGAGTATTTTCTTACACGAAATGATTCACAATCCTTAAGCTTTGTTGCACGAACACGCCATTTGTAATCTTCGACAATGCATGACATAACCAACAAAGTTTTGGTGGATTTCTTCACTTTGAACTAAAAATGATTAGCAATTGACAACAATTGCATCTTGAAATGTAACTCTTCCTTACTAGGAAATCAATCACCAACCCCAACTTTTTTAACATTGTTGACTACACTCTCCAAGGATGTGTAACTTCCATGTATTGTTGATGATTTTACCCCAATTCCCTGAGAACTCGTAACCCTTGATCTTCTTGAGGGTACCTCTGAGGTTGATGACCGACTATCTCTAGCTTCATCATCATTGTCCACCCCAATAGAAAATACATCAACATTTTGAAAGTCATTTGGACTCAATAGACTTTCATGTATATTATCAAGACCAACTCCATTGCCATTATCCGATTCAAAAACATTGACAATGTCTTCGTTGATAAGTTCATTGTCAGGACTTTTGTGTTTGGAATTATTCTTCTTTTTCGTTCTATAGTAACATATAAAGATGTTCTTGTATTCACATCGGAATTTTCACACAAGAAAACTTGCACATCATCATCAGTCACAACTTCAAACGGTGCTAAAACCTCAGGTGAATTGAAGATGAATTTCATTTTGATGGAGCACTCGTTTGGATTGGCTTCAACAAGACGAGATACGATGCCATGCAATGACTCATACGACATTTCCCTTGAAACTAAAATTATTTTAGACATTCCACATTGATATTTGAACTTCTCACCACTATTAATCCATTCACCGCCGTATAAAACAACAAACCGGACTTTATCCATGAAACCCACCTTTCAAATGCATAAGAATTTATAATTAAATTCCAAAACAAATATTCTAAATTCATAGTACATTGAATCTACAAAATATTCTTATTTCCAAACACTGTGTGGAAATCGAAATGCCTTCAGAAATTTCCAACAGCCGTTAGGAATTTCATAAAACCGTTAGGAATTCCTAACATCTGTTAGGAATTCCTAATGCCCGTTAGGAATTCCTAACAGTTGTTGGGAACTGCTAACTCCGTTCAGAATTCCTAACAGCCGTTAGGAATTCTTAACACACGTTAGGACTTCTTAACGGTGGGGCGTTAGGAACTCCTAACTCCGTTCAGAATTCCTAACAGCAGTTAGGAATTCTTAACACACGTTAGGAATTCCTAACAACCGTTAAGAATTCCTAACACTCGTTAGGAATACCTAACTCCCATTAGGAATTCCAAACATTCATTAGGATTTCCTAACAGACATTAGGAATTCCAAACATCTATTACGAATTCCAAACGGCAATTGAGAATTCCTAACAATGTTATGAAATTTCTAACGGATGTTAAGAATTCCTAACGGATGTTGAGACTTCCTAACGGTTGTTAGGAATTCCTAACGATTGTTGAGAATTCCTAACAGCTGTTGAGAAACAGTGTTGGACACATTTCAAAAAAATAGTTTCAATTGTTTGGATTCAATACTATAATGGAAAATCAAGCACAACAACATCAAATTCAACCAAGACCCATGCTCTATTACACTCATGTAAGCTATTTTCACAAAAATAAAGAACCATAATATACAAATCTAAGTAAATAACACATTTTAACAATAAATAAACTCAAAATTTAGCTTGTAAACTTTAAAGGGTTTTATTGAAAACTAACCCAATTGGGAGGCTAAAATTGAAATCTAACCCAGTTTTGAAAAACTTGCAAAACTAACTCTTTTGGAGTTGTTGAAAGACAATATTGGCCTTGTAAAATTTAAAACCCCCTATCTAATCCATTTAATCTTTTAATCGGCCAAACCTCCCTACAACTATGTACTCTTTGTAAAAACTAAACCCTTGAAATTCAAAATCCTTAATTTCTCTAAGACCAAACCTCATTTGTGAATCTCTCTCAAACAACCTTCTCCTTCTCTCCCAATCGACATTCTCCTTCAATTCTAGGGCAGCAGCAGTCTCCAACCACGCTGCCAACTTAAAGTCGACGATGGCGCAACGAGATGGCAACTTGAAGTCGACGATGGCGGCTTGAAGTCGAGGACTGTGTTCGTGTTGTAGATCCCTGAAATAGAGTTTTGATAAATTTGATTCACTTCATTTTCAAGGTAATCACGTTTTTTGTCAACTGGGTTTTATTTTTATTTTCATGTGGGTTTGAATAGATTTGATGATGTGTTCAACTATGTTCGATTTTTGCAACTGAGTTTTGATTTTTTTTTTTATCACTTTTTAGCATTGATGTTCATCTCTTATCCCTCTATTGTCTCTTCAACTGGGTTTTGTTTTTATTTTTATGTGGGTTTGAATAGATTTGGTGCTTTGTTCAATTGTGTTCGTTTTTTTGTAAATTTTTCAGCTGGGTTCGTTTTTTGTCAACTGAGTTAATCAATTTTTTATCACTTTTCAGCATTGATTTTTGTCTCTTATACCTCTATTGTCTCTTCAATTTTAAAAATAAAATTTAAAAATGATTAAATTATTTTGATAAACAAACCAAAACTACATGTAGAACAACATTATTTGTCAGTATGTATTACTCATACACATTAATTGGCCAACTCATTTTGTTTTTTGTCTTTGTCAATAGCAGCAGCATTGATGTTCGACTATAATTATATAAATTTATAGATGCAATTTTCTTTGACCCAAAAAGAAAAATAGAGACAGCAGGTTTATTTTAATTCAACACGGATGATAGATTTTCTTTGATATTCCAATAGCCTTGATAAGAGTTTTAATCCAAAAAAAAAAAGTTTGTTAGTTAACAAATAATGGGTTTATGGTTTAACAAAGTTCCTGAAATTTGTTCAAGTATATTGGTTGGTGTTTATACAATGTGATTGCTATGGTTGTATGGGTGTTTGGTGATGAGAACAATGTTTAAGTGTTTTAGTGCTTGGTAATTTTGGTATAGTGATTTTTTATTTTCTATATTGCTGGTGTTTTTGCTATCTCATTGTTATGGTTGAGTTCCTATATTGCTGGGTTCAGTGATTTTGAATGTTTGGATTGGATTTTGTAATGGTTGTGTACTCTTAGGAAGTATTTTGTACTACATTTTGCTTTCCTAACGGGTGTTAGGAATTCCAAATTAGTGTTAGGAATTCCAAACGGTAGTTAGGAATTCCCAACGTGTGTTAAGAATTCCTAACGGGTGTTAGGAATTTCTAACCGCTATTAGGAATTTCTAATGTGGTGTTAGGAATTCCTAACGAAGGTTTGGAATTTCCTACGGGTGTTAGGAATTCCCAACGGATGTTAGGAATTCCTAACATCCGTTGGGAATTCTTAACACCCGTTGGAAATTCCAAACCTTCGTTAGGAATTCCTAGAATTCCTAACACCGGTTGGGAATTCCTAATACCGGTTGAGAATTCTTAACACTGTTGTTTGGAATTTCTAAACACCCGTTGGGAATTCCTAACACCCGTGCTGTTAGGAATTCCTAACTGTCGTTTGGAATTTCTAACAGCAATTAGGAACTCCCAACAGAGTTTTGAATTATGAACTACAGTAATAAATATCACCTTAAATTGCTTATTCGGTTACAACATTTGTACTTGTATTAATATTTTATGGTTTTATGTTATATTTCAGGATAATTAAATGAGAGAAGAAGTAGAATTGTTAGTACATTTCTCGACGAAGATAAACAACACTTCGTTGACGGCTGCTGTAAAGTGCATTAAGGAAAAGTTGATGGAGGCGCAACTATCTCTCTTCCGCACAACATGTTTTGGGAAACTTCTAGACATGAATGACCTTAAGTTTTTCGGGAAGCTGGTACATCATTTCTTACTTAGACAAATACAATCTCCTGATAAATCTGAGATGTGGTTTGCAGCAGGTGGCAAGAGATTGCGATTTTCTATTCAAGAGATTGTGAGATTGGTTTTCTAAATTTGGCAGCCATCAGGATTCTTGAATACAACATGCAGAAATTTCTGCATTTATTCAATGTAGGGGCAATTTTGGTAATTACAATTAGGGACTGTTTTTGTTGTTAAATTAAAGGGGTTGTTTTTGTTTTTAAAGTGTAGAGGCTGTTTTTAATCAATTTATGAGCTGTTTTTATTGTGAACATGCAGAAATTTCTGTCTTTTATGGATGTGTAAGACTTGTTTTTGTTGTTAGAATGCAGGGGTTGTTTTAACAAAATAGACACATATATTAACAAGTTAACAATACTATCAACACTGTCATCTCAAGCAATTAAATCCATAACAACAAGCTTCATAACAACACTGTCAAACAACACTTAAATCCCTAAAAACAAGCATATAATATTGTGTCAATTGTTTTACACAACACTGTCAAACAACACTTGCATTACACAACAATAAATATTAACGGCTCTCATAAAGACTTCACAAAACTTCCACAAAATCCGTTGATTTGTGTTTCGCACTCATTCCATAACTCATAAACACTCGGTCTGTAACCTTTGAATACTACATAACCAACGTCTCATATCATCCAGCCACCTACAAATAAACATGTAAAATTAATAGGAACAAAAAATGATAGAATATAAAAATACATAGTCAAAAAAGTTAATCATTTCAAAAAATTAAATAGCAACTATCAACAACTGTCAACTATAATATAAAACATGTTTATTATACTTTAAGGGTTTCCATTTTGATCGAATAAAGGAATTGGTACCTTACATTTCTGCCTATTGTGTCCTAATCCTCCGCATCTACCACACTTCCATTGCACAATTTCTTCATCTCGAGATGGTTTGCGTTTTTTTACCGGCATATAAAACAACAAATCGGACTTTATCCATTCAACCCACCTTTCAAATGCATAAGAAATTTATAATTAAATTCCAAAACAAATATTCTAAATTCATAGTACATTGAATCTACAAAATATTCTTATTACCATACACTGTTTAGAAATCTGGATGCCGTTAGGAATTCTCAATAGTCGCTAAGAATTCCATAACAGCCGTTAGGAATTCACAACAACTGTTAGGAATTCTATTAAACCGTTAGGAATTCCAAACACCCGTTAGAAATTCCAAACACATGTTAGGCATTCCAAACGGTAGTTGGGAATTCCTAACAGTGTTATGGAATTCCTAACAGATATTGGGAATTCCTAATGGCTGTTTAGAAAACAGTGCTGGACACACTCAAAAAAAATAGTTTCAACTATCTAGATTTAATAATCAACCACAACAATATCAAATTCAACCAAGACCTATGCTCTATTACATTCATGTAAGCTATTTTCACAAAAATAAAGAACCTTAATACACAAATCTAAGTAAATAACACATTGTACCAAGAAATAAACTCAAAATTTAGCTTGTGAACTTTTAATTGATCACAAAAACATCAAATTCAACCAAGACCCATGCTATATTACATTCATATAAGTTGTTTTCACAAAAATAATGAATCCTAATACACAAATCTAAGTAAATAAGACATTTTAACAAGAAATAAACTCAAAATTTAAGTATAAACTTTAAATTGATCACATCAACATCAAATTCAATCAAGACCCATGCATTATTATGTAAATGTAAACTATTTTCATAAAAATATTACACAAATTCTAGAAAATCGGACCTAAAAATCGGATATAAAGTATAAAAGTTAAAAATAAAAAATAAAAACCTCACCTCATAGCTTCAATGGAAGGAACCCTTGTGGAGTTGCTTGTTTCTACTTGTACAATAGTGGAGTTGCTTGTTTCTACTTGTACAATGGTGGAGTTGCTTAATTTGTACTTGCAAAGGAAGAGAAAGTAAAAGAAAAAAAATTGAGAGGGAAAAGAATGGGTCGCATGTCTGTGTTGGTGAAGAGAGGAAGAAGTGAAGAAAAGAAGGAAATAATAGGTATATAATGAGTAAAAGAGAAAAGTTAGTAAGTAAGGGTAAAATGGTACTTACGCATGAGAAAAGAGTTAGTTTTGTAAGTTTTTCAAAAATAAATTAGATTTTAACTTGAGCCTCCCAAAGGGGTTAGTTTTCAATAAAACCCAACTTTAAATTGACCACAACAACATCAAATTCAACCAAGACCCATGCTCTATTACACTCATGTAAGCTATTTTCACAATAATATAGAACCCTAATATACAAATCTAAGTAAATAACACATTTTAACAATAAATAAACTCAAAATTTAGCTTGTGAACTTTAAATTGATCACAACAACTTCAAATTCAAACAAGACCATGATTTATTATGTAAATGTAAACTATTTTCATAAAAATATTACACAAATTCCAGAAAATCGGACATAAAATTGGGCATAAAGTATAAAAGTTCAAAAAAAAAAAAAAAAAAAAAAACTCACCTCAAAGCTTCAATGGAAGGAACCCTTGTGGAGTTGCTCAATGGTAGAGTTGTTTCTTTCTACTTGCTCAATGGTAGAATTGCTCAACTTGTACTTGCAAAGGAAGAGAGAACAAAAGAAAAAAAAAAAATTGAAGAGTGAAAAGAATGAGGGTCGGCTAGTCTGCTGGGAGGAGAGGAAGAAGTGATGAAAATAAGGAAAAAATAGATATATAATGAGTAAAAGAGAAAAGTTAGTAAGTAAGGGTAAAATGGTACTTACGCATGAAAAAAAAAAAGTTAGTTTTGCAAGTTTTTCAAAAATGAGTTAGATTTCAATTTTAGACTCCCAAATGGGTAATATTTCAATAAAACCCCCTTTTTATTTTTAATATATATATATACATATGGTTCCTAAAAATCAAGCTAATTTGTAAGTTTTGTTTCTTAATTGTTAGTCTTGCTTGAAAAAGAATAGAAATGGAAAATTAGAGATATGTATTGTAGGAAAGAGAGTTAAATAAGGTAATTAAAAATTTAGGAGAGAGTATTTAATATGTAATAATTAATTTAATGATTTAGGAGAGATAATTTTTTTTAATAATTTAATTCAAAAAATAGAAAAATGATAATCTTATAATAAAATGAAGTGTCTTTAGATTTTTTTAAAATTTAAATTTTGAAAGTAGGGTGTTTTTAGAAAAGAGGTGTAAAAAAAAAAAAAATTAGATTGTCAAAAGAAGCTCTGTTGAAACAATTGTGCTAAATGTTGTATATATATTCATCTCTACCATTTAAGAAGTAAAGTAAGGATATTAAAGATAATCATTTTATAGAAAACAATTAAATTAAATTAATCGAAGACAATCCTTTCACCGGAATATAATTTATAAATGGAAAAAAAATGGAAAAAAAATGGAAAAAAAGAAAACTATTTTTAAAATTTTAATTTATCTTTATTTTTATTTTTTTTTGTAGCCTTCCATTATCCGTTGAGTGATTAACTCATTGTAGTGAACACCACCACAATTACGAAACAAGTGAATGCTGTATTGCTGTGCCAAAAACAGTTTTTTGTAACACTGCTTGTGATCATGTCACATGCACAGTGAAATTGAGGATTTAGTCCCTGCGGTGTTTTCTCATAGTGGGCTGCTTTTATTATGGCACTTTGCAAGTTTGAATCATCAAGTCGAGAATTTAAGGCTTCTGCTATCACAATGATTGCAGCAGGAATGCCCTTGCTCTTTTCAGCTATAGCCTGACCTTAGTTGTTGAAAACTTTGAATGCTGTCTCCTTCTCCTCCTTTGAATTCTCCTCTTCGTATTCCCACTCCTCAGCAATTGAACAGATTTGAAACAATTGCCTAGCAATATCTTTGCAGAACAAGTCGATGTCATGCTTTTCAGTCACGTAAACCCAAAGAGTCTCGTACCACAAGTCCTCATGATTGATTATCTCTCTTGCCATCCAGGTTTTCCCCATTCCAGCATCTCCAACAAAAACAATCTTGGCATCTAATTTCAATCCAGTTATTATATCTTCCTTCCTTCGTTCCAATCTTCCAATACTACTGCTTCTGCAAGTTAGATATCCCACATTGAAAAGACATAAAACAAGGGAGGAAAATTATCAAGTGCGGGATCCGCACGAGTTTTGTTTTGTTTTGTTTTTAACTATTTACTGTTTAAAGTTTGGTTAAGAACTAAAGTAATATATATGGGTTAATTGTACAAACATAACCTCTATTTATCTAATAAAGCAATTTTTTAAACAAATGCTCTATTCAAACACAAACATCCCAATTGGAATAGGCTTGAAGTTAGAATTAACAGAAGAATAGTGATGGGGGTATGGAAAGTCAATAGTGTCATTGGATAAAAGGGAGAGGTTATTTTGGTGGGTAAATTGCACAAACAACCCTGAATTTAAATGTAATTATTAGTCAACTTACAGTAGGGTATATTTATGTAATTATTAGTAAAAGTTGAATATTTATACAATTACACCTAAATTAAAAATATGTTTGTGCAATTTACCCACTAAAACACACCAAAATAACCTCTCCATTTTACCCAAGGGCACTATTGACTTTTCACCCCAACACTATTCTTCCGTTAGTTCTAAAAGCAAGCGCATTTCAATTGGGATGTTTGTGTTTGAATAGGGCATTTGTTTAAAAAATTTCTTTATTAAATAAATAGATGATATGTTTGTATAATTAACCCTATATATATTTATGAAAAGTCGGTGTGAAGATTCAAGATGTTTGAAGAAAAGCTTAAGAGAAGAAACGAAAAAGTAAAGCAGTGACTCCATTAATGGAGATATCTGGAGCTCAAGAGAGTTTTTCAATATATTGATGAAAGATAATTGTGATCTATTACAAGCAACCCTAATATATATATATATATATATATATATATATCATATTATTTTCAACACACTAAAAGCGTGATCGTCTTTTCAGGAATTGCTAGCAAATCATAATGGTGCTTATAGCCACATCAGCATAGGTTGTTAGTAACTGGTTATAACAAACTAGTTAACGTTTAACTAATTTTGAGACTAAGCTAACTGAGCTGCTGTTAACCATCGTTATTGTCCTCTGTTATGCTAAGCTTTCTTATACTTGCCATCTCGCAAACTAAACTGAGGGGAGTCAGCGAGGCTTAGTTTGGCACGAAGAAAGCGAAAACGATCCTGCGTAAAACTCTTCGTGAAAACGTCAACAACCTAGTGCTCAGTTGGGATATATCTTGTGTCAATCTCACCAGACAAGACCTTCTCACGAATGAAGTGAGTGTTTATGTCTATGTGTTTTGTACGTTGCTGGCAAACTGGATTTTGGGACAGAGAAGTTGCTCCAATGTTGTCACACTAGAGGACTGAGCAATGTGGTAGGGATATGTGAAGTTCTGAGAGCAAAGACTTGAGCCATAGAACCTCAGTTGTTACTTGTGCCATAGATTGACATTTAGCCCCCGTACTTGAGTGAGCAACAACCTTCTACTTCCTCGAGCACCATGAGACCAGATTGCCACCAAGAAAAACACAAGTACCACTAGTTGAGCGACGGTCGTCGACACAGCGTGCCCAATTGGCATCCGAAAATGCCTCAAGAGACGGAGCTTTAGTAGTTTTGAGATGGATTCCAAGATGAGGAGTGCCCTTCAAGTAACGAAGAACACGCTTACAAGCCTGCCAATGAGTCGTTGTTGGGGCCACCAAAAATTGGCTGAGCTTGTTGATGATAGACGAGATATCGGGTCGTGTGTTGGACAGGTATTGGAGAGCATCGATTGTGCTTTGATAAAGGGTCGGATCACTGAAAGCTTCACCATCAGAGATTGACAGTTTAGTTCTAGCTGCACGTGGAGTGTCACAAGAAAGCGATTCAGTCATCTTAGTTCGCAGAATCAAGTCTTGAATATATTTTGCTTGAGTTAAATAAAGCCCGAAAAAGTCGCGATGGGCTTGAAAGCCAAGAAAATAGCTGACTTGACCAAGTGTCTTCAAGGCAAAGGTTTTGTGAAGATCAGAAAAGAGGATCTGGATAAGCTGAGCATTGCTACCGGTGATAAGAATGTCATCAATATAGACAAGGAGAACAAGAGTGGAAGAACCAGAGAACCTTGTGAACAATAAGGTGTTCAAGACTGAGTTTTGAAATCCCCAAGCTAGAAGAGCTGACCGAAGCTTCTGATACCAATTCTTGGTGCTTGTTTAAAACCATAGAAGGATTTGTGCAGCCTACACACATAAGTGGGTTTAGAAGAATCCATAAAGCCCTTAGGTTGAGCCATATAGACTAATTCCGACAAGTCACCATTCAAGAAGGCATTGTTTATGTCCAATTGCTCAATTGGCCAACCAAAGAAGACATCAATGGAAAAGATTACTCGAATGGTATAGGCCTTTACTACAGGACTGAGTGTGTCCAGGAAATCCAAGCCAGGGGTTTGGTGAAAACATTTGTCCACTAATCTAGCTTTGTGTTTCAATAAACTCCCATCTTGCTTAAACTTGGTACGAAAAACCCATTTGCACCTAACAATATTCATTTCAGAAGTGAAGGGAACTAGTGACCATGTTCCATTTGCTTGTAAGGCCTCAAATTCCTCATTCATGGCCCTAGACCATCCTGAGTCCTGAAGAGCTAACTTGGCAGATGTAGGATCTGTCTCATCCAGATAACAGTTAGAGAAGGAAAAGGCCTTTGGCTTGGAGATGTCATTCTTGGACCTTGTGATCATTGGATGGTGTATGATGGTAGACCTAAGAGCTGGGTTGTCAGCGGAAGATTGAGCAGTAGGGCATGAAGATGGGTTATCAGGTGGATCAGTAGACAATGAGAGGTCAATTGGAGAGTGACCAGCCATATCAAAAGGTGAGCTTGAAGTATTGTCATTGTCTAATAAAGGAGTAGAGCTCAATAAATGGGATCTTGTTGAGTGTGAACCTGCAGCATTAGGAGGTGAAATAGCACTACCCAATAAAGAGTTGCCATTTCTGGAAATAGGACCTATCACATGAGACAAAATCCTTTGAATAGTAGACAAAGGTATGTGATTAGCTGAATAAGAGACACAAGAAGGGTTACTTGGTGAAAATAAGGCTTTATAAGAAAAATCAAGTTCATTGAACTCAACATGTCTAGATAGGTAGACTCTTCCAGATGGATGTAAGCACTTGTAACCTTTGTGTAAAGAGCTATATCCAATGAAGATGCATTTTGTTGTATGGAAATTAAATTTGGTTCTAGAGTAATCCCTCCGGTATGGAAAACAACTACCCAAAAGTCTTAAAGAAACTATAGTTAGGCTTTTTCCCATATAGCTTTTCAAAAGGTGAAGTGAACCCAAAGGAGGCCAAAGGCATGTTGTTTATTAGAAAAACAGCTGTGCCAAATGCCTCATTCCAGAATTTTAAAGGCATCTGTGCATGAGCGAGCAAGGTTAGACTAGTCTTAACAATATGCCTATGTTTCTTCTCTGCAGTTCCATTTTATTGATGAGTCTGTGGGCATGATAATCTAACTTGAATCCTTTGATCAGCAAGATGAGACTTAAAAGCAAGATACTCTCCACCCATGTCTATGTGTAAACTCTTAATTTTTGTCCCAAATTGTAACTCAACATGCTTTTGAAATTTGACAAAGACACCTAGAGTTTTAGACTTAAGATTCAAAGGAAATAGCCAGGTGAACCTAGTGTGGGCATATAAACGGAATATAGTATCTATACCCTTCAGTTGATAACATTGGAGAAAGTCCCCAAATATCTGAATATATCAACTCAAGAGGAGTTTTTGCTGAGATATCATGCCTTGTAAAAAACAACTTATGAAGTTTTCCTAATTTGCAAGAGTCACAGAATTGTAAAGCATGAAACTAGCTATTAAAATAAATATTATTTAACAATTTTTTCTTTTTGGAGTATTAAGGGAGCAGGATGCCCCAATTTTGCATGCCAAACATTAGCATTCACAGCAGTATATGCACACAAATTGGCCTGCTGTGACTTGGAACTAAACATGGGTCCAAGGCTATTATTGTTACTACTTGGTACAGAAAGAAAGTTGGCAGCAGAGTGTGGGTTCCTCAAATGAGTTGTCTTTGTGAACCTATTGTGATCAGGATTGTGAAAAGAAGGTTTCAAGTCAAGTGCTTCAACAAGTTTCAGACTGTAAAGACCATCTCTAAGTGCTCCGTGAAACAAAACCTTCCGCGTGTTGAGGTCTTTTATCACACATTTGTCACCATAAAATTCAGCAATTGCATGATTATGATGAGTGAATTTAGAGATGCTAAACAAGTTCTTAGTGATTTGAGGAACACATAGTATGTTTCTAAGATGCAATTTCCGAAAAGGATGTGTGTGAGACTTAATAAAGGTGTCAACAATGTGAGAAATAGGAAGATGATTTCCATTACCTATAATTAGGCTGTTATTACCTCTGTAGTTAGACTGTAGAGAGAGTTGTTGAGATCATAGGTGATGTGGTTAGTTGCCCCACTGTCTACATACCACGCTGGGTCATTGACTGAATCTGGAATGGCTAGAAAAGCTGAGCTTTGGTGAAAGTTGGCATGTGGTTCTGAGTTGTTGTAGTTTGCATTTGGTGAAGAACCAAGAAGCAACTGTCCATTGAAACTTTGTCCATTGAAATTCTGTCCATAGTAGTTATGCTGCCGATTGAAGAATGCTTAAGATTGTCGCTGTTGTTGTGGAGGGCCCTGAAAGCCTTGGTCAAATCTGTAGTAGCATTATAGAGCTCCGTGGCCTGGTTTATTGCACACTTGGCAGTGGATTCTACCTCTGTTACCGAATCTGGTTCTTCATTTGACACGCTGATTGCCACCTCTTGTTCCTTGTGTATTGTAATCTCTCTGTCCTTTATTTTCTAGAGAGTTATCAGCCACAAAGTTTGCTGAAATCTGTCCACCATCAAGGCATGTTGGAGAGTTAAGATGTTTCGACCTTTGCTCATGCATCATCAATACAAATCGAGCATCGTCGAAACTCATAAACCTCTGCTAAGAAGTTATCACTGCAACAATGGCATCGAAGTCGTGACCAACACCATTAACTAAACACATCACTAAGTCACGATCTCTTATTTCCTCACCAGCAGCCATCAAGGCATCACCAATGTTCTTAATCTTTAGAGCAAAATCACTGACTGAATCAGGTCCTTTCTTGATAAATTGAAGTTCATTTCTAAGCCGAATGGTTCTTGCCATGGATTGTTGTGTAAAGATTATCTCTAATCTGCTCCCGGCTTCAAAAAAGGTTTGACAATCGATGATTTTTCCTAACATGTTTTCCCTGATACCTGAATAGATCCAACCAAAGAGCAGCTTGTCTATTCTTCTCCAGTTAGTAAAATCCTTACTAACTCGTTTTTCAACAACTGTTTCTCCAGTTTCATTTGTTATTTCAACGTTAACAAACATGTCGGTAGGTTGATTAGTTCCACATAGAAAATCATCAAGATCAAGAGCTTGCTCGATAGGTAATACCTGTGCCTTCCAATACAGATAGTTGGATTTGCCTAGCTAGCTTGATTAGAAGATTGAAGTTCAAGCTCTTAGAGAGAGTTGTAAACTATATTGTTGATCCAACAGATCGTGATTCCTAACTCAGATCAACGACCGGTGGTTGTGATGAAGAAGCTCCTTGTTGTGAGCTTTGATTTTGACCAGGAGTTGGAGATTGTGATCTATCAACCATGACGTTAGTCAGTATGGCTCTGATACCATATGAAGATTCAAGATGTTTGAAGAAAAGCTTAAGAGAAGAAACCAAAAAGTAAAGCTTTGAGTGACTCCATTAATGGAGATTTCTGGAGCTCAACAGAGCTTTTCAATATATTGATGAAAGATAATTGTAATCTATTACAAGCGACCCAGATATATATATATATATATTATTTTCAACACAATAAAAGCGTGACCATCTTTTCAGGAATTGCTAGCCAATCGTAATGGTGCTTATAGCCATATCAACACAGGTTGTTAGTAACTGATTATAACAAACTAGTTAACGTCTAACTAATTCTGAGACTAAGCTACCTGAGCTGCTGTTAACCACCGTTATTGTCCCCTGTTATGCTAAGCTTTCCTATACTTATCAGTCAGGACCTTATTATTAAGGATTTGCAATCCAAATCCAGCTCCCATTCAGATTTGAAGACTCATTCAAATCCAAATCCAACTCATACTTGAAGACTTTGCTTTCCATATATTGCCGCACCTGTTGTAATTATCTCTTAGTGTTGTATTTATCTTTTAGCTTTAGTTATTAGCTTAGGAGTAGGAGATTCAATCCTCTGTGATTATCATGCACGACCTGTGCAATATATATTCTTGTAATTCAATTCATCAATAATTAAGAAGAATTAATTATCTATATGGTATTAGAGCCACAACAACTCAAAAGAGTTAACGATCCAATAATGGCAACCTCTGCTTCATCTTCTTCAACCACGTTAACTGTCATCTCATCCTCTTCCTCTGCGCATGACGTAATCTCATCTGGAAACACCATTATCTCCATTAACATAGCTGCTCAAGCACCTTTGAAACTTACGGCGACAAACTATCACTCCTGGAAACTTTAATTCCACACCCTTCTAATCAGTTTTGATCTTATGGGATTTGTTGACGGAAAACGTCCATGTCCTCCTGCAACCATCACACTAGGTGACACAACCACACCAAACTTCACACATAACATATGGATTAGACAAGATCAACTGTTATTCAATGCAATACTTGGATCCATATCCCCGTCCATCATCCCATTTATCGCTTCCGCCAGAACTTCTCATGATGCATGGACCGCTCTTGCTAAAACCTATGCCAAACCCTCCAGAGGACATATCATGCACCTAAAAGGTGTTCCTACCAATATCTCAAAAGGATCACAATCTATCACTGAATACATGCAACACGCAAAAAGCGTCGCCGATGAACTAGCCATGCTTGATGCCACAGAAAATCCTAAAGATCTAACAGTCAAAATTCTAAATGGTCTGGGTGTTGAATTTAAAGACATATTGTCAACTATCCATGCTCGTGACTCTGCGATCTCTTTCAAAGAACTATATGAAAAACTTCTCAACTCTGAAGCACTTCTAAAACAAGATTCAACAAGGATCCAACAACTTCCTATTACAGCAAATTTTGCTTCAAAACCATTCCCCGGCAGCCATCAATCCAATCAACACAAGTATAACAATCGGTCTCCTGCCCAAAACAACCTAAACAACAAGCTTATAGTAGCTTTCACCAATAGCCAGAATTTTCAAAATCCAATAGCTCCAAATCCAGCGCCTAGGTCTAGTGCCCGACCATATCGTGGCTTCTACCAACTCTACAGTGAACAAGGTCACACGGCCAAGAGATGTACCAAGTTCAACTTCTCCTCTGCCAATGCTCAATCTCAGTCGAACCAACCATAAGCACAATGGCAACCTTATGCACATTATGCGGCACCACATTCCACCACACTCCACCACACCGGAATGGCTCATTGACTCCAGTGCCTCGCATCATGTGACTACGGACCTAAATAACCTATCCTTGCACTCTCCGTACAATGGCTCGGATGACATTATGATTGGTGACGACTCAGGTTTGGCTATTACACACACAGGCTCCTAAAAATTGCCCACTAAAAACTCTTCATTTTTGTTATCTGATGTGTTATATGTTCCTACCATGAAACAAAATCTGATATCTGTCTCCAAATTCTGTGTTTCTAACCAACCCACTGTGGAATTTTCGCCCTCTTTTTTTGTTCTGAAAGATCTTCGTACGGGGGCATAGCTCATGCGAGGAAGGACTAGGAATGGAGTCTACGAGTGGCCATCTCATGCTCAGCCTGAAAAACCACCCATCATCGCTTTCCAGTGTCAAAGCCTCTCTCTCGGAATGGCATCATCGTTTAGGTCATCCGTCTTTAAAAATAGTGTCTAAATTAGTGTCGTTTCAAGCATTGTCTGTCGCCTCATCTAGTAATTCTAGCTATTCTTGTAATGCATGTCAACTCAATAAAACTCACAAATTGTCGTTTTCAGTTTCAACTATTGTCAGCTCTAAACCACTGGAAATTATCTATTCAGATGTTTGGAGCTCTCCAATTATCTCAAAAGATGGTTACAAGTATTATGTGTTTTTTGTTGATCATTTTACAAAATATATGTGGATGTACCCTTTAAAAAATAAATCTAATGTACATAATGTTTTTAGTCATTTTAAAACCCTAGTTGAGAAATTTTTAAAAAATTTCATCATCTCTTTTTACAGTGACAATGGTAGTGAATACATAGCCTCAAGAAAAACTCTTGCATATAATGGCATCTCTCACTTCACTACACCACCACACACACTGGAACACAATGGTGTCTCTGAGCGTCATTATCGTCACATTGTTAAAACCGGTCTGTCTCTTCTCACTCATGCTTCCCTACCCATTACATTTTGGTCCTATGCATTCACCACGACTGTGAATTTGATTAATCGGATGCCCACGCCAGTGCTAGACATGTTGTCTTATTTTGAAAAAATCTTTGGTATGTGTCCATCATACTCTAAACTCTGTATATTTGGGTGTCTATGTTATCCATCAACTAGGCCACATAATCACCACAAACTAAAGTATCGGTCTAAAGCTTCTATCTTCATAAGGTATTCCCAATCACAAAGTGCCTATCACTGTCTTAACCCTGAAACCGATCGTATATTTGTTTCCAGACACGTCGATTTCGTTGAGTCAGTATTTCCATACAAAACCCTACATTTCAGCCTTCCTAGGACTAGCACCACCACAACCACATCATGGCTAGCTTATGAATCACCATATGTCACCACATCGGTTTCCAATGCCCATTCACAATTGCCTTTAGTCATGAATGAGATCCCTCGGCGACATCCGTGCCTTGAATCCCGAGCAGCAGCTGCGGCACCATCTCTTTTATCACAGCAGCCCTACACAGCTGTGGCACCCTAAACTACAACCATATCAGATGCGGTACCTTCACTGTGCAGTAGTCCTCCCATACACCAGCTATCCCTATAGCCACAGCAACCCTCACAACCCCAAAACCAGTCCGACCAGTCCCTACAACCACCACACCAGTCTTTACAGCAGCAGACCATATTGCCACCACCTCTACCAGCCCCTCCGATCCAGTAGCTCTTGAGAACAGCCACCACATGGTAACACGATCAAAGAATAACATACACAAACTCATCTCCAAAATATCTTACACAGGTATCTTATCTCCAGCTCAAATTGAGCCCACCTGTGTCTCTCAAGCCCTGAAAAGTCAAGAATGAAGATGTGCTATGTTAGAAGAATTTGATGCGCTCATCAGTAATGGTACATGGGATTTAGTTTTTTCAAATTCATCACAAATTGTGGTTGGGTGTAAGTGGGTGTTCCGCATTAAACGATCTCTTGAAGGATCTGTCTCAAGGTACAAGGCTCGCTTAGTGGCCAAGGGATTTCATCAAAGACCAGGACTTGACTACAAGCACAGTTGTTAAAACCACCACAATTCGGGTCATACTGAGTATTGCGGTATCGCACGAGTGGGACCTTCGTCAACTTGATGTGAATAATGCCTTTCTATAGGGGCACCTAGTTGAAGACGTGTTCATGACACAACCACTAGGGTTTGCGGATCCTGCTTATCCGTCATATGTATGTCGTCTCAAGAAGACAATTTATGGTCTCAAACAGGCACCTCGGGCGTGGTACAATGAACTTCGATATTTCCTTCTTGCAAATGGGTTTGTCAACTCACATTCTGACACCTCTTTGCTCATATTTAATACTAACAGTTGTGTTATTTTTTTGTTGGTGTACGTTGATGACATAATTGTCACTGATAGTGATGATGCTCATATTAATGAGTTGGTTACAACTCTTGCTTGACGGTTCTCAATCAAAGATCTTGGCAGCTTATCTTACTTCCTAGGCGTCGAGGTCTTACCCTACTCGGCCGGCCTATTCCTCTCTCAGCAAAAATATATGATCGATATTCTCTCTCGCTCCAAAACGCTTGATGCCAAACCGGTCACCACACCTCTACCCACTGATCATGATCTCAAGCTTATTGACGACACCTCTCTCATAGATACCACTGAGTTTCGTTAGGTAATTGGTGCCTTACAATACCTGTCATTTACTCGCCCTGACATTGCATTTGCAGTGAACAAACTTGCACAATTCATGCATCGTCTGACAACTGGTCACTGGTCCATTGCAAAATGTCTCATGCGATATATGCACGGTACAATTGGTCACGGTTTGCTACTGCGTCGCCTATATCACTACATGCATTCTTGGATGCGAACTAGGCCGGCAACCAAGATAACAACACCTCAACTAATGCCTACGTCATCTTCCTCGGATCTAATGCCATCTCATGGTGTTCCCGCAAGCAACGCTCTGTAGCTAGGTCCTCGACTGAAGCAAAATACAGAGTTGTAGCTCACACTGCCTCTGAAGTGGTCTGGCTTTCATCACTCCTGTCTGAACTACTGGTTCCACCCACCACCCCACCAACAATTTACTGTGACAACATTGGTGCTACATACCTATGTTCCAACCATGTGTTCCACTCATGAATGAAGCACATAGCCATTGATTTTCACTTCGTTCAAGAAAAAGTTCAGAGTGAACATCTTCGAGTGTCACATGTCTCCTCCGCTGATCAGCTAGCTGACTCGCTTACCAAACCACTGTCTAGGACAAGGTTTGCACTTTTACGGTCCAAGATTGGTGTTTCTGAAATGCTCACCATCTTGCTAGGACGTATTAAGGATTTGCAATCCAAATCCAACTCCTATTCAGATTTGAAGACTCATTCAAATCCAAATCCAACTCATACTTGAAGACTTTGCTTTCCATATATTGCCGCACCTGTTGTAATTATCTCTTAGTGTTGTATTTATCTTTTAGCTTTAGTTATTAGCTTAGGAGTAGGAGATTCAATCCTCTGTGATTATCATACACGACCTGTGCAATATATATTCTTGTAATTCAGTTCATCAATAATTAAGAAGAATTAATTATCTATACTTATAAGCTAGTATGCCAAACTCATTTTAAAAAAAGTCACATTCCACCGAAACTATTATATAACAAGTGAAAGTTTTTCCATTTGATTGTTAAGATGAGTAGTTTAGAATAGATATTGTCATTTTACATGTAGAACTCAAATTTCTCTTATTGAATTCCTTGAATTGAAACACCAATAAAATTACAGATTTCATTCAGATGATTTGAAACACCAGTAAAATTATAGATTTCATTCAGATGATTTTAAGCTAAATCAATTTTTTAAGTAGAAAACATCAAAAGCAAACCATTATATGCATTAAAAAAAAAGCACATAAAGTAAATCATCAATGGACAAAAGAGAGAATTGAAGGTTACCTCTGAATCTGAGACATGAGATGAGAGAATTTAGTTTGCCAGCAGGAGTAGCTGTCAAATGCAAAGAAAGCTTGTTAGAGACCCAATCGGGATTTAAAGCAAATTGAATCTTGCATATATCAATTCCAAGAGAGATGGAGCAGCTTGCAGCTTCGAGATCAGCTTAAGAGATACAAGGCCTTTGAGATATCAAACCAGATATTTCGATACTACATATAGTATAATTTTGGGAGACTTAGAAGAAGTGTAAATAAACTTATTAGATCTTGTTTTGATTTACTATCGGTTGCTCTGTTGGTAAATTTGCTTTTTATGGTCTCTTTCCAGACTTAAATTATTGCAGTGAGAGTGAGTTTTCTGGAAAAACTGTCAAATTCTCAAATACGATAGGAACATTTCTAAAAATGTACCTATATTTTCATGTAAACTTTTTTCTTGTTTCTATTTAGACTTGGACAGAATTACACTCAATCTATTAATTCGATCTAAACTCATTTGCAAAAAACGGTTGTTGGTCTAGCTTTATTGGACCGGACCTTGAATGGATTGAGTTATTCAAACTCAATATATATATATATATATATATGGAAAATTGTATGTGCACCCATTTTTATATGTACATCCAATTAAAATTTTTTAAAATTTGAAATCTTGTAAACACATCCCACATAAGGATGGCGATGGATCAGATTGGGTATGGATACCCCAATATCCATCCCCGTATCTGTTTGAGATATATAGCTCCATCTCCGCATTCATCCTCATTTTTAAGTAAGCGAGGCGGATTCGGATAATCCGCTAATTAAGATAGAGATATTCATCTCCGCTCCGTTTATATCCGTATCCGATAAAAAAACTTTAATTTTTTATAGTTTACAAGAGAAAAATATAACAAACATATGTAATGGTATATTTTATCCAATTTAAAGAGAAACAAATACATCCAATAAAATTCAAATATAAAATTAATAATAACTTATATAATTAGAATTAATAATTATATAATAAATTTTTATATTTTTAAAATATTAAAATATATAATTGATCCGGATGGCGATGGATATCCATAGACGATATCCATCCCCATCTCTGAAAATAAAATGGATATTAGGATGACATCCATCCTCGCTCCGTCTCCAAAATAATAGTATCCATCCCCATTTTAAATGGAAAAGGAAAAAAAAAAAAAAAAAATGCAGACATCTCCTTCTTTCTCAGTTTTCTGTCAATTTTATTATGTTTCATATTTTTCTTTTTCTTTTTTTCTTTCTATTTTTTCTGTTGATTTTTAATTAATATTAAATATAAAATTAAAAGAGGCTTATATATATTGTGTGGCAGGCTCTATCTTTTCTGATCCAGGGTTTTTGTTTTTATTTATTAGTTTTTTTTTTTTTTTTTTTTGAAAAGGTTTATTAGTTTTAATTTGATTTATTTAGTTAAAAATTTGAAAAAGTAAATAGTTATAAAAAATTATTATATTTTTAAATTAAAGTATTAATAATTTAATTTTAGGGTAATGTTGGAATTTTTAAAACATATACATTTGGGTTGTACATACCTTTTAAAGGGGTGTAAATATAGCCTCTCAAAAAATTAATAGTATGGAATTGGGTTTATCCCTTAAAACACACTATGACCCATTGATTTAAAAAATATTTTAATTTTGGACAATTTTGTCGTTAAAGTTTTTTAATATATTGTTTTGTTATAAGTTTATTTTTAGTTTAATTTAATTTTAAACTTGAGTTATAATTGCATTATAATATTCTTGTTCATATGAATTTGAGTATTATATATATATTTTTAATTGTTTTTCATAATTTTCTTATTTTTACGGTTTATTTTTAGGAATACGTATTCAATCTAGTATTGGTTGGAATTTTAAAGATTTTAAAAGTTGGTGTGTATTCAATTCGGATTTTTAAGAAGTCTATACATATCTTGGTATATTCAATCCAAACTTGTAAAGATTCTATTAAAATCTAGGTTTATTCAATTCAGACTTTTAAAAAGTCCAAAATAAATGAAATTGCTAATTGGTGGATTTTAAAATGAGATTTATAAATATAATGCCCTTAACCGTTAATTTTATTGATAGTAAGGGGGAATATGTAGTTATTAGCCATTAAACTTTCATATGTGGTTAAAAATGAAACTAATGTTTTGAAGGACTATTTTTTATTTTCTCCCGTAATTTTATTGATAGGAAGGGGGAATATGTGGTTATTAACCGTTAAACTTTTGTATGTGGTTAAAAACAAAACTAATGTTGGAGGACTATTGTTTATTTTCTCCAATAGTTTTATTGATATGAATTGTGATCGGAACGATTTATACATCTTTTGAGGCCCCCATTTCTTATCGATTGTTCTTGTTTTCTAGCGTTATTGTGAATATAATATGTTTTGTGAGCTTTGTGCAGGTTCTTTTTGTTTTGGGGAGTCTACGCGCGATAACGGGGATTTTCCGGGCAAATACGGGACTTTTGAATTAAAAGAGCTTTTTCCGATTTTCGTTAAAGCGTACCGCGTTAGACAAAAATGCGTATAGCGACCTGTACCGCGTTATTAAAGACTTGATCCATTGCCAAGTTTCGTCAAACAGGTCGTTAAAGCGTATAGCAAGACGAATAATGAAAATTCTCAGACGAATTTCGTTAAACGACTCGTTAAAGCATATAGCAAAACGTACAACAAGATTCACTAGAGTTGCGTTTTTTAGGGGATTTTAAGAGGGGTAAACTCGTCTTTTCACCCTATTTTTGTACCCTAGCTCCCCCCACTATAAATATTCCCAAACCTCTCATTCTTTTGGGAATCACTGACTCCATCACTACAAAAAAAAAAAAAAAAAAAAAAAAAAAAAAAATTGGCTATTGGGACGTTTTTTTTTTCGTCCCTATAGGCCAAAAATCGTTCCAAGAGGTCTATTGGGACGAATAAAATTCGTCCTAAAATCCGTCGCCACATGTGGGTCACAATAGCTTCTTTGAGACGAAAATTGATAATGTATAGGGATGAAATTATTCGTCCCTATAGACAACTTGTAGGGATGAATGTATTTTCGTCCCCTTTGACAATTTATAGGGACGAAATATTTCGTCCCTTTAAATAGTTTTTCGTCCCTCTAAATACTCTATAGGGACGAAAAAAAAAAAAAAAAAACTTCAAATGGCCAGGCCACCCACACAGCACCCACCATCCTGCGCACACCCCACACCCACCCACGCCCAACGCCTACCAAGCTGTGCACACCCACCGGCCATCGCACAAATCGGGTTTGACCAAGAAGTAGAGAGATCATTAGACTAGAGTGTAGAGCTAGTGTGTGTGTCCCACGGTCCTTAATGAATCCAAGCATTTATGTATGGATGTAATCTCTATGTCGCTCGAGAGAGGGTAGAGATTAATTAAGGGGATACGAGCATATAACATTCGTGTTGTATGGGTATCCCGTATTCTTAATGTTTTCACTTGGTTGCTATCCCGTATTTAGTTAGCCTCATGGATGAATTATTGGCTGTATTATGGCCCACGCGGTTGCGTATTACATGCCCAACGAAATAACCAATGTATTTGATCGAAAAGTTGAGAGATTACTAGGCCAGCATACATGGCTCATATTTGTGTCACATGGTAGTTAATGAATTCATACGTATGTGTGGATGTGATTTCTAAGACTCGAGAGAGATTAGAGATCAGTTAAGGGGACACGAGTCTATTATATACTTGCACATTGAGGGACTAAGTGAGTCTAGCATTTAATTATGAGGATTGTTATGGTTGAGTCATTTCCCTAGTGTAACCACATTGCATGCCATCTCTCTATTCTATCATATCCTTGTAAATATTATGTTATGTAATTTATATTTTATTTATATTATTATTTACACTTGTTCGAACCCACAACACACGAGTTCTCTCGGCTTGTTGTAATAATAGCTAGAACCGGTAACGGTCGGCAAATTCCACTTTCCTACGGAACGATACCCTCACTTGTGGCTGTGCTAATCTCTGTGACTTGCGCACTAGCAATGTCGAACTTAAATGTTCAATCTTTTGACCGACACTGCAACGACGTGTCGTCAAATTGTCATGATGAAAGCATAACAATTATGTAGAACATGGCATGTGATCACCGTCCAAGAGGACATGTCTATAATCTATCCACCAAAACAGGGGCATTACATAATTAGCATAACGGGTGCGACCATATCAACACTAATACACCGGATCTCATCAGAACTCCGAAGTTTAGCGTGTTTAGGCGAAAGCGGTACTAGGATGCTGGATGACGTCAAGGAAAGTCCTCGTATTGCACCCCTTCAAAAAGCACATCATCTTTTAGTAGAGATAGTTGTGTACCTCCCTTCCACCTTGGTGGTTAGGGGTTCGAGTCCCACCATACTTATTTTACAAGCATTTGTGGGGACCCGGTTGGTGGGAGTAGTAATCCAGAGCAGCCTATTGTAAACAATTATTTGGTTAACTTGGTGTTGTTGGCTATTGCACACTGAATCAAAGGTTAATGTACAATTTGAAAGAAGAGATGATTGATCTCTGTTGTTCCTCACCAACGTCTCATATGACAACCTATATTGTGATGCTCTGACTCAAATCCAGACCCTTTGCTTATTTACAGCATCAAAATCTCTTGCTGAGAAACTGAAAATCCAGTAACTTTAGGCAATCCGAATTGAATAAAAATTTTACAAGTAATTAAAGAGATATGGTTTAGAGAATTGAACATTGGATTTATAGTGGTTCGGCCACAACATGTGCCTACATCCACTTTCAAGCTCCGAGCTTGAGAATTTTTTAGTATTCAAGATCCTCAAAGATTGATCTTTACAAATTACAAAAAATTGGTGATGGGTGATGCCCTTGCACTAATTCTGTCCAAGTGATACCACACATTTGGAATCTCAACCCTTACAAATGATTCTCACACCCAACGACTGAGTACAACAATGATCTCTTAATTGCTCAAGAACTTAGCTTATGAGAAAAGAACATGAAGGATTTTGCTAAGAAACCAAAGAATACTCCATAAATGGTTTCGTGAAGATTGATAGCAATTAACCCGGATTCACATCCCCTTATCTTTGATGATGATTTCAGGTGCCATTTACTCATGGGTTCTCTTAAACGACATGGAGCAAGTGATGAGCTCTTTGCACTCGGACTTTTTTGCCTCTTGGCAGATGTCCTGCCACAAACACTCTCCTCAAGAAGAGATGGCCCTCGAAGCCAAGTTATGGCGCCAAGGTATTCCCTGATCTGGGAATAGCTTGACATTCAGAAACCTGGACCTCATAGCACAGAGCCTTAAGTCTTTGATAGCTGCTGCCACATTAGCTGCATCCATCTCAACCCAACAATTGGAGAACCCATGCAGTTTTTCCTGAATCAATCCCTCACGCACAGCCGACAACACCCCTATTTCTGCAGAAAAAAAAATCCCCTCACAGATTTCGAAATAGTCACCGACACCTTCCCCATGGAATCCCAGATAGCTACACCAATTCCAATATAGTCCAGGCCAACCTTTACTACTGCTGCATTGGAATTTATCTGAAAAACTGCCAACCGGAGGAGGCAACCAAACAGCTGCCCGGGACCCCTGGACGTCCTTTGGAAGACATTTGAGAGAGCTTTGAGTATTCTGAAAATCCCCCAGATAGCTGACCACCCAATCCAGAATCTCCCGGCTCTGTCTCACCTTTTGCTTGTGGATCAAAGCATTTCTATTTAACCAAATGGCCCAAAACATCATGCACATGAAAGCAAGGTCCTCCCGTTGAACCTTCCACTGCAGGCAATTGAGAATCTCAAAACAGGAGAGTCCCTTGAAATTACACAAGTAGTCTCAGCTTTGCACTTGGACTTAAAAAGAATTGAAGGGGAAAACAAATAGGGTCATTCATGAAATTCAGAAATTACAGCATTCAAGCTTTCCAGCCCTTCAATTCCAGCTCCAGCTTCTGAGCAATCCAACTCAGATCAGCAAGAGGCAGTAGAAGACACCTCTCAGTAGGCATATCTCCAATATACAACCAAAAACATTACAGCTTGTCAGACAGAATAAGAACACCAAAGCAAAGCCTCCAACTCAAGACTAGAAAACTGAAGCAGAATATAATGTCTGGAACCTGGTAGCAGTCCAGTACTACAGACTTCTAAGTAAATAACAATAATTATAGAACAGAACAATTCTCATTTCAAGCTTTGAAATAATAGTAGAAAATAACAATGTAGGAAAGCTTTTACTATTTAATAAATTTACAACCAAATGAGCATATTACAGAATTTAAATCTCTTACATCTTTTTTCAACTTTGTTTTGCTTGAATTTCAAGAAAGCCTTGCATTAAGGGGATACCTGTGTTGGAATGATGAATGAAGTTCAATGTACATCAGTCACACAGCGCCAGGTCATACCTCAGTTAAACACAGGACTTGCTGTGTGGACAACAAATGAAGAAGTTCAGGAACAGAGAAGAAATATATCAAAGGCCAAATAGAAAAGAAGTTAGTCTAGGAAGTTAGACTGACACCGTTCTGTTATCAAATTAGTTACTGATGCTGATGTGTCAGCATCCCATTGGCTTACCTTCCTGATTATCAGGAATCAGTTAGAATAGATTGTTAGAAGTTGCAGTTATGCTGAGCTGATATATATATGTACAAAAGCTCACGCATTTGTATTATTATTTTCTCTGTAAATCTCAAATAATATAGAGAAGCTCCTTAGCTCTAAAATAGCCATTAATGGCAAAGATCTACGTTCTCAATTTTCTTCTTGTTCTCTTAGAACTTTAATCAAACACCTTGAAGTTCTTCTTCTCTATTCTTGTTTCTCTTTATAATCTTTACAACCTGAAATAGACTCACAGAGGCCTTACATAAATGTGACATAACAAATTTAGGTTCACATCACAAGATAGGAGAGATAAGTGCTAAATATTATTAAAAGTGATATCGATAAATCAAGGTAATCATTTTCTTGAGTAATTGTAGATGAAATTACCTTTGCTAAAATCTATGCTCAGTGCTGATTAATATCAGCCTCAAACCACTTGTTGAGAAAAAAAGAGGAAATTTGTATTGGAGCGCCAGCAAGGAGGATGCCAGACCCAAAATTGCATATTGGCCAATCACGAGAAAGCTTAAAGTCCAAGCAAATGCATAGACTGATAATCAGCTTGAAGACAGAAACAGAACAGAATTTTTCCCAAGCTCTTCAAAATTCTCCAGTAAAACCAAAATTCCAGCTTCAGCTAATGAGCAATCCACCTCAGGTCAGAAAGTTGAGCAGAAGACACCTCACAGTAAGCCTATCTCCATTATACAAGGCATAGACAGTACAGCTTGTCTGACAGAATAGAACACCGCAGCAAAGATTTCAACTCGGGAATAGAAAACTGTAATGTCTGGAACCTGGTAGCGTTCCATTGCTACAGACATATTAAAAACATCAGCAGCAACAAACATAAATCAACTAGATTGGAGAAAACCTTGTTATCTGCTCAAAGTCGGTAGATAATTCTGCACAATATTTTACAATATCAAAAACTTCATTTAGAGATTGGAAGACAGATATGAAAGTACGAACGTTGATGTTTTATGATACAAATCATGATACTTACTATAAAGACTAGAGAAATGCTTTACGAGTACGATTTTGTAGGATACATGGTGGAGAAAGACTGTTAAGTTCGGAGAATATTCTAAACCGGCTAAACCAATTCGAATCATACCTTGATAGAGATAGCAGAGTTTGGTACTATTCATAAAATTTCAACCAAATGAGCATTACAGAAATTAAATCTTTGCTTACACCTTTTGTCAAGTGTCTTTTGCTTAAAATTCAAGAAAGTCTTGCCTTAAGGAGATACCTGAAATGATGAGAAAGCAATGATAGTAGAGGCGAATTAGACTTGTAAAAAATCCTTATATCAATCATAGTAACAAATTTTAGGTTCACATCACAAGATATGAGAACTATAAAGTATAATAAAATGTAATTATCTTCTTGAGTAATTTAAGATGAAATTACCTTTTAAGCTACAAACTATATTCAGTGTGGATGGAAGTTAGCCAATTAGCCTCAAACCACTTGTTTTAGAAAAGAGGAAATTTGCACCTTAGCACTAGCGGAGGATGCCAGACCCGAAATTGCATGTTGGCCAATCGTTAAAGAGCTCATATCACAACCAATGCAGAACAGCATTTTCTTAAAGTAAGAGCAAAACGATATTAAAAATCCTAATTTTCTAAATTCCTTTTAAAATAATCTTTTACAAGCCACTTCTTTTAGTCCACTAATGAATTGAGTAAGAAGGCACCAGAAACATAAGAATTGTATAAGAAAACTTTTGAACCTCTTGAATCAGTATCACTTTAGTCCACTCATCAATCAGATAAACTAGGCATCTGCAGAACAGAAACACCACAACATAAAATCATAAAACCTCATAGTTGCAGTATGCGAAAGCTTAAGAGGCTCCAAGATCAAACATTTAAGAAATTGCTTGGTATTCATTGTGAGCAAGAAGATTTATTTGAGTTATCTGACCAAAAAGAAACAAACAGAGAAAAAAAAAAAAATCGGAATACTTGTTATAATCAATCAGGGATAGCCATGGCTGTGGCGGCAGATTTATCAGCAGTTAATTACAACTTGAATGGCTGTTGCTTTTTGATCTCTGTTGCTTCTTGCTTCCATGCCAACATGAGAGCTACTGGTTGCTCCTCGATATCTGTTGCTTCTCACATCCATGCCAACATATGCAGCTGCAGTGCTACTTGATCTCTCTTACTCCTCGCTTACATGCCAACATATGCAGCTGTGGTTGCTCTTTTACTAACAGGAAAAAAATGTGGAATTACAACTGAACTTTGCAGCATCCTCATAATTCTGCAGCAAAACCAACCCATAAAGAAATAGCAATTTAGTCTCCAATATAAGTAGATAGTATCAGCATCTCAAAAGGTATCTGTTAAAAACTGTGGCAAGCAATCCTGTACCTCAGGTCATCAAGTCATAACAGAACTTCTCTCAGCAGCATAAGTACCAATTACAATCTCTGGCAGATTCCAGAAGAGCCACATCAGGGAACCAACAGAAAACTGACGTCGAATACAAATATACAATCTCTGGCAGCAGATAGCAGTCCACAGCTTTAGACACCCTTTGGAGATAAAAGACTCAGACTTCAAAAAGAATAATGGAAAACGCAAATCAACCAGATTCGGAGAAACCCTTTCCATCTATTAAAAGCAAACCTGTACAAATATATTTCCCCTCGTTAACATCATTTAGAAAATGTAGTACAAATATGAAAGTATGAACATTGGTACCTCAACCTTACCATAATCAGAATTTTGTCCGAATCAATAAACTCATTGTACAACTTGCAGATTTTGACAGTAGGAAAATCTGTCCCTTGAAGTAGCCTTCTTACGTGGGATCTTGATCAATATATTAGCCTAAAACCACTTTTCATGGAAAAACTGGAAAGTTTTTGATATCTTCTTATATAAGTCTTCAACAAGAATGCTCAGCCCTTCATTCTGGCAGCATTTGGTAAAGTGGAGGATCCCTTGGATCGGTTCTGTAAATTAAAAGACAACTTGATCGGTTCCCAAAAAGCAAGAAACACTTTGAATAGGTTGTTTAAAGCATTTTATTTTTCTTTCTTCAGGACCACATAAAAATGTTCAAAATGGACAAATCAGTTTATAATATGAACTCAAGACAACACAAAAAATTGTTTTATAAGTAAAAACTGTAAACATATTTGCGAGAAGTTTGAACATTTAGAATATAATTATATTTTTGGACCTAATCAAATTACCATTGGATTATTGTGGTAGCGTGTACCAATAATAAATTACTAATAGAAAACCTCTTTAAAGGATGCCAGACCCAAAATTCCAAGTTAGCCCATCATGAGAAAGACAGCTAATGAAAGTGATAAGTAGATAAACTAAAATGAAGCATATTTATGTTACCTTGGCCCAAAAAATAGGTTTGCTTCCTAACATGCCCATCTCTCACGGTCAGACAATCTGATAATCTTCAACGATCTAAACAGTAGACAAATAAAGTTAGATTTAAGGTATTGATTCAACATAATCAACCCAAAATGAAATACGGAAAGTAAAAAGTGTATCTAACTGTTGTACTATTATAAATTGGCATACCTGAAATAGATAAGGACAAAGGTGATTTTCCTTCCTCCAGATTGTAGGATGAATTTGCCATCGATCATAACGCAATGGATCCCAGTTAACTTGGACCACTCTATTTCTTGTTTTTCAGCAAAGGACATTCATTTGTATATAATTTAACAGAGGGTGACAGGCTTGGAAGTAATTTGAGATGTGGGCAATTATGGACGGACAACCATTTAAGTGAGGTGAGCTTTTCCAAACCCATGGAAGACAGGTCTTTCAAATTTGGAAAATGACCAATATATAGCTGAGTTAGATTCGGGGGCAAAGATATTCGGATCTCCTCCACACTGAATGACAATATATCTGGCAATCCACAAATACTGAGGTTCCTGAGAGAGGTGAGAGTGTGCACTTCCTCCAGTGTTTCATACAGTTTGTGACCTTGAATTGCAAGCGATTCAAGGTTAGTAGGCAAACCTTGTGCAGGAAATGACAAACTTGGACAATCCCATAATGATAATTGTTGAAGAGAGGTGAGAGTGTGCACTTGGGGTAGGGCTTTGAGCTTCTCACATGCCTTGATTTCAACACGTAAATTAGTGTCTGGAAACCCTCCTTCTGGAAAGGATACAAGATTCGCACAATAAGATATACGAATGTCAGAGAGACTGCTAAGAGTGTGTAAGCCGTCTGGAATGGATTTAAGCTTTTCACATCCCACTACCCAAATCTCGTAAAGATCAGTGTTGTTATGAAATCTCTCTACTATAGACTCGAGCTTTGGACACCAACTGATTTTTAGGCTTCCAAGCTTCTCTGGTAATTGGTCTCTTAAGGTAATGAGCTCCGAGCATTCCTCAATTTCAAGATATTTGACTACAGCAGGTAACGATAAGTTTGTGAGCTTTGAACATTTCTTAATAGAAAGATGTATGAGCGTGGCAGATAATTGATGTATTGATGATAGCACACACATGCGAGAAGGATAATCTTGTACAAACAAGGCTTGAAGATGACATGTGCTGATGTTGCCATCCTCCTTGTTTATCATTGAAGAAGAACAACAAGATGAAGTATCCTCATTGTCATCAAACAAACACTGCAATTTCTCACAATTTCTAACATCAAGCCTTTTTAGAGATGCGGGTGGATGACCTCTAAAAACGAATGTTGGATCATGACAATCCTCAATTCGCAATTCTTCAAGCTCATTGTTCTGTTCAATTTCCTCTATCAAAGTTGTAAGAGTCTTACAATTTCCAATATGGAGCTCTTTGAGGGAGGTGACACCAGACAACCATTGAGTTGACTTCTCAATAGAATTCTCCACCAATTGTGCACATTCACGAATCACGAGCTTCTCCAACTTAGAAAGGTTGTCAGGTAATCTTTGAGAGAGTTTGGGACATCTTACAACGGAAAGATTTTGGAGGCTAGGAAGAATGGTAACACCCTCATTTTCTTTGTTATTGTCCCAATGTTCCCATTCTTCCAAATCCTCAAAACAAAGAGTCTCCAAAGATAGAAAAGGATTTGAGCAATGCTGACCATAAAATTCATAACCAATGCTTTTTATTCTCTTCATACCTTTGATAATGAGACTCTTAAGTGATCCTAGTATTCCCAGAGAAGGCAAGCATATGCATCTATCACAATTTTCCAATTTCAGGACAGTCATATTAGGGAATGAAATATCTCCAAACCATGGAAATTTTGTACCGCGGAAACCTTTTATTGTGAGCTTTTCTATATTTTCATGAGGTCGAAGCTTAGCAAGTACCTTATAATCTGCTTCCTCCTCATATTGGACATCATGATCGGACTCAAATCTCCATTCGAGTAAAAGCACTTTTAGATCCTTCTTATCTCTTAATATGAACTCCACCATTGTGTCTTCAAAACCAATCATATTTTCTAATCTTGAAATGTGAAGTTCTCCACAAAGAAATTTGAAGTGCTTCAATTCGTTCAATCTAGGATAGTCTTTACCCACAATAAAGTTAGATAAAGTTCGGAGGTGTTCCCACTTTCTTATTCCCATTGGCATATCTGCGATTAATGATGCACCCGAGATATCAAGATGACGTAAATTAATCAAATTCCCCATATTAGAAGGCAACTTCAAGAGCTTACGGCACTTTCTTAATAGCAAAGTTTGTAAGTTGCACAATGAGTTTATTGACTTGGGTAAACTTCTGATTTCACTGTCAGATAGGTTGAGGTACCTTAGAAGTCTCAAGCCTCCTATATTAGGTAATTCAATGATATTATAATTTTGTAATGACAATGCCCTCAACTTTTTAAACTGTAGCAACAATTCTAAAACAACTGGATTACTAATGTCCTTTGTTGGCAGCATCGGCAGGAAAGATCTCAAGTGCTTAGCATTCTTGAAGACTTCAAATATACTTTTGACATTATAATGATGGCTATAAGAAGAATAACGAGTTTTTTCAATTTCATTTGATTGCTTATAGGACCCTAATTCATAATCCAACCTAAAACTGAATTTTCTTGAAACAAATTGAGCCAGATCATTAATAAGTTCGTGCATTATGAATTTAGAACTATTGCTACTTGACATTTCAAAAAACGACATTGATAATAGCTCATGAAAATACTCACATCCCAACTCTTCCAATTGCTTGTTGTCTGCTGATTGTTGAATCAGGCCTTCTGCCATCCACAAATGAACCAGTTCTTTCTCTTCAAATTCGTAATTTTTTGGAAGAATTGCACAATAAGCAAAACATCTCTTTAAATGCGGAGGAAGATAGTCATAGCTTAATTGTAAGTCTTGGAGGATCCCGGTTTCATCCATTAATTCCAACATTTTCATATCCAATATAAATAGCCACTTATCTCTTTGCTTGCCGCCTAGAAGGCCACCAAGAGTCTTTGCGGTCAGGGGCAAACCTTTACACTTTTCAATGACTTTTTGATAAATTAAATGGCTAAGATCTGCACCCTCCCCTGCAATTGTATGACTCTTGAACAATGACCAACAATCCTCATCTGAAAGAAGCTTTAATCGGTAACATTTATTGTAACTGCCCATTGTTAATGCAACATTTACATTACGGGTTGTCAGAATGATCTTGCTCCCATGAGCTCCAACCATCAAGGGATTCGTCAATGTTTCCCATTGGCTATAGTCTGTACTCCAAACATCATCGAAGACAAACAAGAATTTTTTCTTAGCTACTATTTGTCTGAGTAGAATCTGTGTTGCATTTAAATCCTTTAGATGATCGCAAGATCTTTCGGTGATTGACTCAAGAATGTCCTTGGAAATTCTCAAAACATCAAAATCAGGAGAGATGCAGACCCATGCTCTCAGGTCGAAATCTGAAACTGCCTTATCATTATACACAAGTTGAGCAACTGTTGTTTTACCGATTCCTCCCATCCCCACAATGGATATCACAGAAACACCTGGTTCACCGGTCAACACCATTTCAAGTATTTTGGCTTTGTCCTCATCTCTCCCACAAACTGAATAATATTCTAGTGAACATGTAGTGGGTGGTCTATATTTTGAAACATTCGATCTCCCTCTAGCAATCTCAACCAACCCAAGTTCATTTTTTTGTCTGCAAAGATCATCAAACCGACTAGTAATGTCATCTATCTTGGAGCGCATACTGAAATTGAGGTTTAAAGCAGTTGATGCAGTTGATGCAACAAAACGAGCAGGAATGAGCTTCCAAGCCCTGCCAGTATTAGCCTGATGCTCTTCTATCTTCAACTTTCTTCTCAAAGCCTCAGTTGCGTATTCATCCAAGACGTCCTCCACTTCATAAGCCAAATCTTGGAGATCGTCCAGCCACATTTTCACATATCTATCTTGTAGCTGCTTCTCCTCTGCATCGTCGAGCACAAACCCAATCATCTCCAACGTTTGTTCCAATTTTCTGAGCTTTGAACGTACTCCATCTTGAGTTGCAAAGTTGAACAGTTCAGGAGACGTCAATTTTTCGAACAACACATTAAAGACAGCAGAAAGAAAACCAGCCTCTGCCATTGTGATGGGTCTTTGAGTTAAATTAGTTTGTCGGAACAGAGAAATGAAAGGAAAAAGATGAGGGAAAGCAAGAATTCAGACTGGTTAGGTTTTCTGGTAGAATTCACTTTCACAAATTGATAATTGAAGATAGACAAGACTCAGGAGGGCTTCTCTTTCCTTGTTGATTTTTCCATAACCGTGTGGGCTCCATTACTAGGGTTGAAGATTAAACTTGTATTTTTATTTGATCTTCCACTAAGTAAATTTTCTGAATATTTTTACAAATACAAATACTACCCTCTCTTGATTTTTGATGATTAGTAAAAGTAATAAAAAAATATATTTGTTTTTGTATATATTTAAACCCTAAACCCTAAATATTCCCTCTTTCGATAAATTGATTGCATTTCATGGAAATTTCCAATACTTTGAAATTGTTCCAAACAAAAGTAAGAAATAAATTATAAGAAAAAACATTGATTACTTTAATGTTTTTCTTCTTCTCTCGTACCTAAACACCGTGGTAGACTACACAAGTAACAGGAGTCTTGTTGAATCTTTGTACTTGCACTTGAATCACATGGAATCATTTAGCGAATAATTGTACTAAACAACTTGAATTTATATGTATGTTTTCGTAAAACCAACTTTTGCCTTTTGACCAATCAAATACAATACAAAGTTAAAATTATCCCTATTTTTGAATAAAAACTATTTTTAATTAATTAAAAAAGATGAACTCTCAAAATAGGAAATAAACTTGAAATGTATAAATTTCATATTTTTACCATCAATATTTACCTTGTTCTGATCAAGTTAAAATGAGTGTCTAAATAATTAATTATGAAGTTTGATTGCATGTGCGAAAAGTTTGATTGATTGTAATATTTGTACTTTGGGTTCAAATATTTGTATTTTACGTTCAAATAGTAAGCTAGAAGAAAGAAAAAAAGAATAATTTTAGTATAAATATTATACTAAATTTTAATTATGAATGACAAACAATCCAAAATAAAATTTACCAGCAGCATGTAGTGGGTGATTGAGCATTTTATCCCACCGGTCTTGTATAATGTTTAGAACCCATTTACTTCATCTTTGTTGTTTTACTACATCTTTCATCACACACATTAACTCGTACACGACAGACATAGTGGGTACAATTTCTATATCAACCAATCTCAGAAGTCGGTACAATGGCTCATATATTTTAATTACATAAACCACATTATCCCAAAACTCTGAATCTAACATAAGACATTCTACTCTTTTTCCATCTACTGTTTGACTTAATCGATTGGCAGCTCATGCATCACTGGTAAATAATTGTTTCAAATTTGTCTTTTTTTTTTTTTTTTTTTTTCAAAAGACTATTAAGGGTAATATGATTAGTCGCAAATTGAGTTGCACCATGCCGTACTATCTCCCCTTTACAAACATCCCTCATTTGCAATAGTAATCATCCATGATTATATATAAAGTTAGTCACAGCTCTAGCATCATGAATGACACTTGCAACAATGTCCTTTCCAATATTCTCAAAAATCAAATCTATACAATGTGCTACACAAGGAGTCTAAAATAATGAATATTTTTTCATCAATATTTTACCTGCTTTCACAAATGCAGAGCCATTGTTTATGACAATTTGCATAACGCTCTTCTCACCGACCTCTTTCATCACATCTTTGAGCAATCCATAAATATACTGATGATCTTTAATTTTGTTGGATGCATCAACAAATTTTAGGAAAATTGTGTGACCCTTACAATACACTATAAAATTAATTATTGACAATCTTGTCGGTCCCATCCACCCATCACACATTATAGTGCATCCATATTTCTCCCATTTAATTTTGAAGTTATTAACATACTCTTTCGTTTCCTTGTACTTGATGTCTAAATACTTATGCCTAATTTGATATGCTGATGGAGGTTGAACTCCGACACATATATTTACATACATGTTAAATTTAATTGTGAAATAAAAAATAAAAACAAATCAATATTTTCAAAAACATTATTATTTAAGAAAAAATAATACCTAATTCTTGAGCACCAATAATTATGTTCTTAAAATGATGAGAGCCGGCTTTATGTGGGGGCATATTATCATAAATAAAAAACTTCGATACTAGCCTCCCCTTTTTTTCTCTAGTGCTACCCCCTTGAATATATCTTTAATATTCTTTTGCTTTGCACCTGATGATTTGTACATTGAAGGTGCAACTGGAAGTTTATAACACGACTCTCGTCCACTTTGAGTGCGATGTACTTGTTGTGGTGGTTGGCTACTATCACCAGCTCCTGAACCCTCTCCTCTCTTTGACATGCCTCCAAAGATTCTTGCTTCTTATTCTCTTTGTCATTCAGATGCTTTGGATGCATATATTGCCAAACGATAATCATCTCGTTCATTAAAAAGCATACCTTCAGGATAATGATAGATATCTTCTTCCTCTTCTATATCAAGGAAATTTCCCCTCAATTCTTGTTGAATTTGTTCAATCTCCCTTGCAACTTTTTTTTGTTGTTGTTTTTTAATTTTTTTTTTTTGCAATCGAGATATTTGAAATTTAACTTCTGGTGGCACATTTGAGCATACTTTTACATTTGTATACAACTCATTACCGGTTAAATGAAATTTAAATCGGGTAATTCCTCCACTTTGCATTGTGTGACCACAAAATGTGCATGTAGTACCATTTTTATTATTCGGTATTGTTCTGCAATACTCCTATGCTGGATCACTTTTAGTATTAGACATCTTATGCAATATAATTCCCTATCAAAACAAAATTAAATTTTGTACCAATCAATTTATAAATATGAAAATTCTAATGAGTTTTAGAAATAATGCCACACAACATCTAAAATTTGCATACAATTATAATATCAGTATTTTTTATAATTTTTTTTTTTTTTTTTATCAAAGTAATCATTTACATACCTGATTATTTGATAAAGATATTGAGAATTTCAGATAAACTTGTAATGTAAAATTTGCTTTGTAAAGTGTAGTTGTGTATGATGAAAACTTGAAAGAGAAGAGTGAATATTATTTTATAGATGAAGGGCCAGTTTGGTATTGTTTTTGAAAAGTTAAAATCAGATTATTTTATAATTTTAACATAAAATGATGTTTGGTAAAACTTCTAAAATTGATTAATTGATAATCTGACAAGTTTTGACAGTTATTTTGAGAAGTAGGTGGGGGGTTACTTTTTGAAAGTAAATATGAAATAATCTATTTTAGCATTTAATGTATCTTTTAAAATATCATTATTATCCTTATAAAATCAAGTTAAAATCATTTCTATACTTTATTTCATCTCAAAATTAAATATTCAATTTAAATATTGATTTGATTTATAAAATCTTTTAAAAATATTTTTATTGTTCTTATGGAATTTTTTTTCCAATTTAAATATTCTACTTAAATATTGATTTAATATTTATAATTAATTTAAAAAAAAATGAAACAGAGTCCTAAACTTATGTATATTTTAGTATTGTAACTAATCTAAGCACTTTTGTAATAAAATTACCAAACATATGTATACTACTTTTAAGTTATACAGTAGTTTTAAAAATACAATTAACCAAATATCTGCTGATTAACTTCACATCTGATTATTACAAAAGTTACAGCAATACCAAACTGACCCAAAGTGAACAAATAGATGAATGGTTGAAGGAGATTTTCGTTGTTGCATTCATTTATATTCACTGCAACGGATAAATAATATATGATACAAATGTATTCATTTTGTTTCTATTTGGCATAGGCATTCACTATTATTCTCTGCCATACTATTTGGCATATGCATTCATTATTATTCTCTACCATACTATATTTTAAAATTCTATCACTATGATTCTCTACTATACGGGCCATACAAAATAATTGTGTTCTTATTTATTTTTAATTTTATTTTTTGATAAAAATAATTGAGTTTCTTTAGATTCTCTACTCAAAAGAAACAATTATGAGTTTTTATAC
Organism: Acer negundo; assembly: GCA_035582765.1. Taxonomy (NCBI): domain Eukaryota; kingdom Viridiplantae; phylum Streptophyta; class Magnoliopsida; order Sapindales; family Sapindaceae; genus Acer; species Acer negundo. The sequence goes on along the minus strand of CM069241.1, from coordinate 29,637,399 downwards.
ATTTTGCACAAATAATTTTGAGATCCTTTTATTTGGAATGCCGGCACAAAGTTACAAAAAATCAATTCTACATATTTATAAATTGATTAGTACATATTTAATATTATTTGGAATTAGTTTTACACATTTGAGTCACAAAAATTTTTTTTTTTTTTTTTTTTTCAGATTGCTTTCACAAAATTTTACATATTTTAAACGTCCACTCTTTGGTTCTTTATCCAATTTTATTTCAAGTCCTCAATAACTTTACTATTTACTATTATGTTAGAAATTTTTATAAATTTGTTAATGTTTTTTCTGAAATAATTTTCAATCTAAATTATTTTAACAATAATTTAATTGTTTAGGATTCAAAAAATTATTTTAATAATATGCAAAATATCAATGGACTTTCGGGGTGAAATTCGTGAAATTTCGAGAATTTTGGGATATTTCAGAAATATTGGGAGATTTTTACGGATATTTCGAAATCGACCGGATATTCTGTAGGATATTGGATATTTGCCTGTTTCGAGTTTGGTCCCTCCAAAATATGGATATATTAATGGATATTTCGGTATATCTATCGATTTTAAGTTCCTTGACCATAAGGGTGCGTTTGGTGCACGGAATTGGATTGGATTGGATATAATTGGACTATTTTTATGTATATAGATTGGATTAATTGAATTGGACTTGACTAAATTAGTATTGAGATGCGTTTGATGCAGTACGGAATTGACTAAAATAATATTGTTTCTTGTTTGGTGTAATATGAGATTGGATAAAAAATAATTGAAAATGATATATATATATATATATATATATATTTGTGAGAAGTAAGTATAAAATTATATTAAATAAATAAAATCATTTTAATCAATTCAAAGAAAATAAAAATAAAACTATTTTAAATTTAATTTGATTAAAAAATTATTAAATTATTTTTTGAATAAAGTAAATTATTTTTAAAATAATAAAAATTTTAAAAATAAATAGAATTAATTTAAAATAAAATATGAATTTTTTTTTTTAAAAAAGTATTAGAATAAAATAACATATATTAAATTAATTTTTAAATCAGATTAAATAAATTTAATATTTTAAATGTAAATAATATAACTTTTTATATTAAAAAAAAAAGAACAAAAAACTGGGACAAAAATAGTCCCAGCCAAAAAACTGAAAAAAGTAAAGATATAAAAAGAGAAAAGGCTGGATCCCAACCAAAAAAAAAAAAGGAATAGAAGAGTGGACTAAAATAGTCCTAACGTTTGTGGTGGGACTAACCACAACGGGATAAGACGTGGGTTCCACCACACATATAGACATGATAGGACAGGATTGGGGACATAATGTTTTGTTTTTTCTCATGTATCACTGTGTGCATAAAAAAACAAATAAAATAAAAAATAAAAAATAAAAAATGTAAGGACAGTATAACCAATGATAAATAGGGTTTCATTTTCTATTAGAATCAACTTTCACAAAATGATCGGTTGTACTATAAGGGTGTGTTTGCCGTTTGGTGTGTGGGATTGAATGGAATATGATTGGACTGAATAGAATTTGACTATTTTTATGGATTTGGATTGGATTGAATTTGACTAAATTAATACTGAGATGTATTTGGTGTAGTATGGATTGAATTAAATAATACCGTCTCTTGTTTGGTGTAATATGAGACTGGATAAAAAATAATTGAAAATAATTTTATTTTTTTTGGTAAGAGGTAAGTATAAAATTATATTAAATAAATAAAATCATTTTAATCAATTCAAAGAAATAAAAAATAAAACTATTTAAAACTAAATTTGGTTAAAAAATTATTAAATTATTTTTTGAATAAAATAAATTATTTTAAAAAATAAATAAAATTTTAATAAATAAATAAAATAAAATATGAAAAAATATTAGAATTAAATAAAAGTAGAGTGGGACTAAACCACAACAGGATAAGACGTGGTTCCACACTTCCACCAAACGTAGAGAGTGATTCTCTTTTCTCGTTCCATTACCTTTGATTTAAATGGGTTACAATAATTAAAAGAACAAATTACTGGATCGTTAATTTAGGTATGCTAATTTACACTCGAAAAAAACTTTATCTAACACGATTTGACGAACCAGAGAAAAAAAAACATATAAATATGAATAAAACTTTACTGTCGAGTACAATAATTGTAATGTGGACATATCATTGATAAAAACCAAAATTCCATATATGATAGAGCCATAGATGATAGACCAAACTTTATTGATAAAGGACCTGATCCTGATCCTGCAGAAACATCAAAATTTTATGCTAGCTATCTTTTTTCACAACATGATGCACTCTTCAAACACTATTTTAAAAAGTAAATAATATTGATGGTAAATAAATTAAAGAAAGTTTTGATTAGAATTAATCAAAAATGCATAATCTATTAAACTAAGACAAAATGGAGACTTTTCTGCGTATATTTCTAGGATATTAACTTCATAATTTACAAAATTCAGATTTTAAATTTTACAAAACTCAAATCAAACTACTTGGATGGACTTTGTAACATTCAGCTTTACACATTTAAGATTACATTACCGGTTCTCCTTTTTATTTTATTATTTTTGTGTTTTCGAGGTCATTTTTCCAATCTTGTAATATATTAAACCTGAAACAAATTGTTTAATTCAGAAAAACATTTAGCGGAAGCACAGTTTTTTCCAAGTACAAACTGTTGGGGAAAATTAAAATCCAAAACTCCCACCCTATTTCTATCTACATTTTCCTTTTAAAGGTTCATCAAACCACTTTGTATACCTTGAAACAATAATAATTTGTGCTTTATCCATGTTTAGAATGTAATCCACACAATTTAATATTTCTACTTTATATATTTTTTTTCTTGGGAGATATTGACTTCATGATTCATAAAATTGCATGCACAGAGGAGTTGGAAGTGGATATAGAAGGCACATGTTGTTGCCGAACCACTATAAATCCGGGGTTCAATTCTCTAAACCACCTCTCTTTAATTACTCATAAAACTTTTATTGTGTTGCATTATAGAATTATAGAATTGCATTTTTGTTGTTGGGAATTTGATTAGAAACCCAAGCTGTATTGTCGATCCTCATTAGCATTCATATTAGAGTTGCATTCATATTTGTTGTGGTGTTCTTATTCCGTCAGACAAGCTGTGTTGTTTTTGGGTTGTATATTAGAAATATGCTACTGCTGCCACTTGCTGATCTCATGAGGTGGATTGCTCATAAGCTGGAGCTAGAATTTTGGTTTTACCGGAGAATAGCTGGAATGCGGTAATTACATTTGTTTTCCCCCTCAATTGTTGCTATGATCAGAATCTTTCTGAGGTATTTTTTGGTAAAATGGAACTCCTTACAAATTGGGGCCACCTTGTTCAATTCGGATTGCCCAAAAACCAAAGTTGCTGGATATTTAGGGGCCGTTCGGTAACCTTTTTTGTTTTTCGTTTTCTGCTTTGTATTTTTCATTTATTTTCGAAAAATTAACTTTTGTATTTTTTGGATTCAAAAACGCGTTTAGTAGTAATACTTGAAAATAGGATCCCAGTGTAATAAAATAATCGGACTTTTTATAAGGTTTAATTCAATTGAAATTTTAAAAATTTGAAAATTGAATTAAATTAAAAATAAAATAAAAACAGATATTTAAAACCAAAATAAAAAATTGAATAAATGAAAAAATATATCTTTTTTTTTAAATGGCTCTCCACCATCCATGGAGATTAAATAGATTTTTTATTTTTTTAAAAGGTAAATTAAAAATGCAAAACAAAAAAAAAGGTGAGAGGTGGAGATCCAATCCCAGATTGGATCTCCACCGTCCATCAAGATAGATGGATACTAGAGATACAATCTAGAGATTGGATGTCCACAATGATCTATGGAGATCTCCATAGATCTCTATCCTCCCTTGCCACACCTCCCTTAGCTACGAATAGGGGAGATGAAACCTCCCATGTTCGTGATTCGCCGCCATCTAAAGGGTATCGGAAGTCGAAATATCAGGTGGCCACTCTGCATCACCCGCTGTCATCTGGTACGTGAATGTTGTGCTTAGAGTTTCTAATTGGATTTAGTTGTTGTTTTAGGTGTTTGAAGTTAATGTTGTTGCTCTGTTTTACGTGTTAGCTGGGAATTATCTGGAGAATTTGAAGAACAGAGAAATGGCATGTACGTTTTTGTCGTTAAAAAAATCGTTTGTCAAAGATATTTATAAAACCTAGCAATGCCTCAAAATGTTTTCAAAAACACAAGTATGGTGGCAAGCAAGGGTCGTCCATAGAGATCGATGGTAGCGGTGATCAAATTAATGTGTAATATATTATAAATGCTTAAAAGTAAAAGTTCATTGGTTGGTTTGAAAGTTAACAACTAAAATGCAAACGTTGATTATGTTAATTAATCTAAGTTAAACTAACAATTAGCAAGAATGCGGAGTAATAAGATAATGAGATGGAGTGGGAGTCGATGTACTCACAACATAAGTAGTGGGCTATCCATCTATCGTTTTACGAACCAGTTCGATGCAAATCTGGAGCTTTGGTTCTTCTAAGAATTAGTGCTATTTTTTAATGCATATAAAAAAAAACCGTGGATCATGCCAATCAAATTACTTCTTTTGAGTTTTAATGGAAATGGAAATGAAAATGGGAATAAAAAAATAACTCGAAAGAAAAAGGAAGATCTTTTTATATCATCGAATCAAAAAAACTCTCTTGAATTATACAATAGAAGTAAAGAAGAAAAAGAACCCCCAGACCAAGGGAATCCTCGATCAGATGCACAAAACCAAGTAAGTCTTGGGTCAGTTCTCTCAAACCAAGAAAAAGATGTTGAAGCAAATTCTTCGGGATCAGACATCAAAAAACGTAGAACTAAAAAACAATACAAGAACAACACAGAAGCAGAACTTTATTTCTTCCTAAAAAAGTATTTGCATTTTCAGTTGAGATGGGATTCTTTTTTAAATCAAAGAATAATAAATAATATCAAGATCTATTGTCTCCTGCTTCGACTGATAAATCCAAGAGAAATTGCTATATCCTCTATTCAAGGGGGAGAAATGGGTCTGGATATTTTGATGATTCATAAGGATTTCACTCTTACAGAATTGGTGAAAGGGGGAATATTTATTATCGAACCGCTTCGTCTGTCTGTAAAAAACGATGGACAGTTTTTTATATATCAAGTCGTAGGTATTTCATTGGTTCATAAGAATAAGCGCCAAATTACTAAAAGATACCGAGAAAAAAGCTATGTTCATAAAAAAAAAAATTATGAATCCATTGCAAGACATCAAAGAATGACTGGAAATAGAGGCAAAAATAATTATGATTTGCTTGTTCCTGAAAATATTTTATTCCCTAACCGTCGTAGAGAATTGAGAACTCTGATTTGTTTCAATTGGAAGAATCAAAATGGTATTCAGAGAAATTCCGTATTTTGTAATAACGTAAAAAAGGGGGGTCACGTTTTGGATAAAAGCAAAGATCTTGCTAGAGAGAAAAAGAAACTAATTAAATTAAAGTTCTTTCTTTGGCCCAATTATCGATTAGAAGATTTAGTTTGTATGAATCGCTATTGGTTTAATACCAATAATGGCAGTCGTTTCAGTATGATAAGGATACATATGTATCCACGATTGCAAATTTGTTACTAGTACGTTTTTCTTATCGATCGCGTACCATACGTACCATACCTGGTATATGAAAACAAAGAGATGGACACATGCCTTGTCTTACATTCCATACGTACCATACCTGGTATATGAAAACAAAGAGATGGACACATGCCTTGTCTTACATTCCATTATGATACAGGATACCACTTTAAGGACATACGGATTGGTTAGATCTATAAATGAATTAACAGAATTTTTTTTTTAGGTCTCGCTTTTTCTCTTTTGAAGAAATATACCATCCTTTTTTATCCCTAATCAAATTGAAAATGGGATTGATTGTTGATTGATTTTATCGGAAGTTCATAACGGCTTTAAGATGATTGTGTATATTCAATTCAAATGACTAACATTATTATTACTGATCAGTAAATTTCATATTAAAAGAAAGGGAAAAGAGGATTTCGTTTTATGGTAAAAAATTCATTCATCTCAGTTACTTTTCAAGAAAAAAAAAAAGAAAACAGCGGGTCTGTTGAATTTCAAGTATTAAGTTTCACTAATAAGATACAAAGACTTACTTCCCATTTGGAATTGCACAGAAAAGACTATTTATCTCAGAGGGGTTTACGGAAAGTTCTGGAAAAACGCCAACGGCTACTTTTTTATTTGTCAAAGAAAAATAGAGTACGTTATAAAGAATTAATTAGTCAGTTGAATATCCGGGAGTCAAAAAATCGTTAATTTGAAAAAAAGAATTTGGAATTATTTGATTTATTAGATTTTGAATCTTGATAACTTCTTTTTGTTTTCAACAATTCATGTAAGAATGAATCGAGGAAAAACCTATGAGTATACTAGCTACAGGAAAAGACCTTATGAGAGTAAATATGGGACCTCACCACCCATCAATGCATGGTGTTCTTCGTCTCATCGTTACTCTTGATGGCGAAGATGTTATTGACTGTGAACCGATATTGGGTTATTTACACAGAGGGATGGAAAAAATTGCGGAAAACCGAACAATTGTACAATATCTGCCTTATGTAACACGTTGGGATTATTTAGCTACTATGTTCACAGAAGCAATAACTGTAAATGGACCAGAACTGTTGGGAAATATTCAAGTACCTAAAAGGGCCAGCTATATCAGAGTAATTATGTTGGAGTTGAGTCGTATAGCCTCTCATCTGTTATGGCTCGGCCCTTTTATGGCAGATATTGGTGCACAGACTCCCTTCTTCTATATTTTCAGAGAAAGAGAATTAGTATATGATCTATTCGAAGCTGCCACCGGTATGAGAATGATGCATAATTATTTTCGTATCGGAGGGATAGCGGCCGATTTACCCCATGGCTGGATAGAGAAATGTTTGGATTTCTGTGCTGATTTTTTAACGGGGGTTGTTAAATATCAAAAACTTATTACACGAAACCCTGTCTTTTTAGAACGAGTTGAAGGAGTAGGCATTTTTGGTGGAGAAGAAGCAATAAATTGGGGTTTATCAGGACCAATGCTACGAGCGTCTGGAATAGAATGGGATCTTCGTAAAGTGGATCATTATGAGTGTTACAACGAATTTGATTGGGAAGTCCAGTGGCAAAAAGAAGGAGATTCATTAGCTTGTTATTTAGTCCGAATCAGTGAAATGACAGAATCCGTAAAAAATATTCAACACGTGATACTATTGGAAAGAACGGTTTCAATATTGCCCATACATAATCCTTTATATAGACCTTGGGGCGGGCGGACACTAAGATGGAATAAGCCTTCTAATATGCCCAATGTCCCTGCAGCAATATGATGAGAGAATATTCCTCCTGGAACAAAGGGATCAAAACCTTCCACACCCCATGTGGGATTTACAGATTGTACCTTTCCAGTTAGTCCATCTGGGTCGGACACCCATATTCCAGGACCATACAATCCTGTTACATGAAATGTGCCAAAGCCAAAACAAGCCACTTCTGAGAGACATAAATGAATTCCAAAGATCTTAGGCAAATCCAAAGAAGGTTTTCCTGTATGTTCATCACCAAATGTTTCTAGATCCCAATACACCCAATGCCAGATAGCTACCAAGAAGCACAAGCCAGAGAACACAATATGCGCCCCGACGACACTTTCGTAACTCCAAACCCCCTGATTTTTTATCGTCCCTCCTGTAATACTCCAACCGCCCCATGAATCGGTTATTCCTAAACGAGTCATGAAAGGTATAACGAATATACATTGTCTCCACATTGGATCGAGAACAGGGTCGGATGGATAAAAAATTGCTAATTCATATAGAGCCATTGAACTGGCCCAACCAGCAACCAGAGCTGTATGCATTAAATGAACAGAAAGCAAACGACCGGGATCATTCAATACGACAGTATGAACACGATACCAAGACAAACCCATGGTAATACCCCTTTTTCAACAAAAAATAGACACTATGTAACTTTATTGCATTGAAAAAACTATGCTATGGACCCCTTTTTTTCAGTGGATTCTCTCAGAAAAAGGGTTACTATTTGTTCTATTTTTTTTAGTAAAAATTGAACAATTTGGTTCATAGGAAAAAAGAGAAGCAAATCTATTATATACTCGATAAGTACCAATACGCAATGAGGGTTTATTCCCTTTTCGAAGAGCGCATGCATCCATATCTAGTCACCATTCAAAGTACCTATTCGTAAAAATTTTCTTTGTTTTCCTTTATTTTATGAACTTATTCTATCTATGTAGAAAATATGACGATAAAGCTAATATTATTAAAATCATAAAATCATAAAATCATAAACACAAAGTCACACACGTATGTCATTTCCTAGACATAGTTCTAGAACATGCAAATCTCAAATTTTATCAAATTAAATCTAATGCATGTGCATACATTACCAAGTGTGTGAAAGTGTTTTACCAATGATGTACAACTATGCAGGGACACAAATAAATTCCGAGTGTGTGTTTGCCTACACCTTGTAAGAGGAATGAGGTCGAATATTCCTTTGATGAACAATGTAACTTATTTCTCCTTGAAGACACCACCTTGCATGAAAAGTTGTTAAGTACTCTTTAAAGCTTCAATCATCATCAAACTAAGACAACTAAACATTACAATAGAAACAACGTTTTGATATGGAATTAATGCCAATAGAAACTAAAATCCTAACAATCTCCCCCTTTGGTAAATTCCATGTCAAAACCCCAATACATAAACTAAAACAATTACAAGGAAAAATTGTCACAATGAGTTACACATTTCTAGACACATTTTCAACAACAAATCTTGAACTTCATCTTGGTCTTCTCTTGATATCGCCTAAAATCAACTTGAAAGCATAAGAATATCCAAGAGACAACACATATGGCAAAGTACATTCTTTGGCAGGAAAATAAAACCTTAAAGTTCAAATGGATCATGTATGCTCCCCCTTAATACATGCTATCCAATAAAATATTTTAGCCAAGATCAATAAAAAATATTACATGCCATAAAGTTCAACTTGATACCAAAATACAACATATAACTAAAAAAAATGAGAATAAGAAAACTAGAAACTATCATATATCTCCCCATATTTCTCCCCCTTTTTGACATGATATGAAGCCAAAAGTAAAAAATAAGAAAAAATATACATCAAGACCATTTCTAGCCACTAGTGCCACCAAGGAATATTGTGCGATTGGATGATCTCACATAATGTTTTGGAGTAGATGCTTTGCTTTCCAATTCCTTGATATTCACATCTTGTAACACTACTTTAGCATTGAGTTCTTCAATCTTCCTTTGTGACTCCTCAATCAACCTTCTTGGCTCTTCAACCTCACTCTTTAATTGCATAGCCCAATTTGGAAGAATGGTTGTGCTAGATACAAGGCTTGAATCATAAGATTCACCAAAGAGCCTAAAAATATCACAAGACTTTTCCTTTTCCTTATATGACATGGTAGCCATACGTTTGTCACTAAAGTTCTTTAAGGGAGATAGTAGCACATCATCATCTTGTTTCTTCACTTCTTTAGCTAAACACAAATGAGAAATAAATGCCAACTTTTTGTCCAAACGAGTTGAACAAGCCGCAATCTCAACATGTTCTATAAGGACTTCACTAGGGTTTATGGGTTTGTTAGTCACTAAGGCATATACAATCTTGATCTTCTCTTTGTTTAGTTCGGTAGCATTAGAAGATCTAACAAGATTGGCACAAACAAAAAGATGCCAAAAGGCACTAATCTTAGTTAACTCACTTTGCCTAATAAATGCTCGTTTTCCCCACTCAAAATCATTATTGTCACAAAGAGTTCTACCCATCTCATCAAGGTTCTCCAAGACATCAACATCAAGGAAATCCGACTTAATATCATTGGGCAACCCTAGAAACTCATTAAAGTTCATTGAGTTGACTCTAAAGACAATACCTCTCAAATCCAATAAGGCATCCTCAAGGGTAGTACTTTCCTTATACTCATGATAGAATTCTCTAACCATGGTATCATTCAGTATTCCTATCATGCTAATCCAAGTACTTCATTTCCTTTCAACAAACACCTTATGGACATAAGAACCACTACAAGAATCCAAATCCATACCTTTTTCTTGGATTATCTTTTTGCGCCCAAAAACCTCCAAAAGTTTCAACCTGTTGGCTTTGGCTATTTTAGGAGAAGAAGAGGGTTTGGATTTGTCTATGGATTAGAAGGGTTGTTAATCCCAACTTTCTTGGCTTTCCCCACGACCTTGAGTAGTGTATCACTAAAAACATGAAACCAAAAGTGAGTGGAAACATCAAAGCAAGTTAGTGACAATAAACATATACAAAGGGAAAATGTCATTTTTGAATAAATTAATATGCATATCAAGAATTCTCATAGCATCTTTAAGATTTATCAAAAACAAGAATAATGCCAACAAGCAACAATCTTGAAGAACATGTGAACATATCATAAAAGAGAACAAAAGTTTAGCATGAAATGCTCCCCTTTGATAAATGCCCCATCTAAGATTTAGATAGACAATTGTTCACAAAAATATCTACACAATCACATCACCAAGCAATTTTAATCAATTTTCAAATAAGCTCCACATAACAATAAGAGTTACACTAAGATTTTAAATCACACTCATATTTCTTCAAAAATTGTTAGAGTATCAAAATACCAAATAAGCAAAAGTGAGTGTGTGAAAATTTTGCCTCAAGAATATGAAAAGAAGTAATTTGATAATCAAACATGCAAATAGTTTCAACAACTATTCATCTTAAGCCATTCCATAAAAAGGTCAAATCGATTATAATCCGGAATTTTGCTTTTAAAGAGAATATATTTCAACATGTGAGTGTTGTGTGTGTATGTGGCTCGTCATTTCATATCTATTCGACAACCCGAGCTAATTTGATTATTCAACTATACTCCATAAAACCTTTTGTTTTGTTTTAGGCTTGAATCAAAGATTTTTTTTTTAAATGATTCTTTTCAACACTTCTTCGATTTTTATAATATAAACATGTATGCTATTTTTCTAATATAAACATGTACACTTATGACGGCTTTCACTCATCACAATGGCATAGCTCTTTCCTACATTGGGTGGTTGCATAATTAAAGTGTGTAATCCTTTCCATGAAGGTTTTCGTTGAGTTCTATGTTGCTGAAACAAATAGATACCAACCATCGGTCATCTTTAAACGTACTAGTCCTAGGACTTCAAGGTGTATCCACAACTTACATATATCAAACTCATCTTACTCAACCAAGCATACAAGAGAAGCAAAGCGCAATTTTTGAAACCAAGTTTTTCGGCTTAAAAGCACATGACCAAAAAGCAAGTAAAGAGACTTACTTAAGATCTCTACTTCTCAAGAGAGTAGCTTTCAAAGAATATGAAGCTCATATTTTTCAAAACATGCCACTCAACAATCATACTTACAATAACACACATCATGATTAAAATCAATGTGAACAATTATCACCAAAAGATCTTAAAAGAGCAAATGTAAAAGAGGACCATATAAACACTATATTAGTTCTCTAATATGACATGCTTCATTAAGTGGTACAAACAATGAGTTGAGAGATGAAAATCTAAGTAAGCAAGTAATGTGATATAGAGATACCATTGCTAGCTATTTTCATCAAATTTGGTATGATTTTGGCCTTCATTCCCGGTCTCTTTATGCTTGATTCTTGGGCATTTCCCTGTATTTAATGTTGTTAAATTAAGTGTTTTAGGTTTACTTAGGCTTCAAGGGCATTTGTGAAGAAGGTGAGGACTTTGGTGAAAAAAGGAGCATAAGTTGGCAAAATAGGGCATTGTCGCCACTTTGGTGAAGACGTTGTCACCATGGCGACATTAAGGCATAAGTGGCGATAGAAAGATGTTTCCAGGATTAAATCAACTAGGTGTTGTCACCACTTTATGTCGCCAATGGTGACATTAAGGCACAAATGGCGACAATGCAATTTTCCTTCATTGTCGCCACATTTCCCATAATGGCGAAAAAGATGAGAAATGTGGCGACAAGTGAATCTCAAAATTTGTAACCGTTTGTCGCCATGGCCACACAAATGGTGACATCTTGCCACATCGGATTTTCAACTAGTTATCAGTACAATTCTGAGTGTAACTATATATAATCCTCTCTTCTAACTTGAAAGAGGATCCAAGCATTTGAAGAACACGAAAATTATAGTCTATTAGATCTAATTTCTCCTCCATACTTCACCTTTCAACTTCCTCCATTCTCTAAACTTGTACTATCTTTTTCATCCAAAACCTCAACACAATGTCTTGATTACTTCTCCCAACCATTCCTCTCTTTCCATACTCTCTATTTCAATACCTTTGTCACTCACCATTAGACACCCACCTATCTAAACATATCCTCTTCTACCACTCTTAACACTAGGAGCATCAAGGGAAAGGAAGGAGCAAGCACTAAAGAAAGAGGCCCAATGATGATTTCCTTAACTATTACTTCCTATTCATTTGATTGTAACTATGTGTAACTAAACCCCTAATCTAAATGTTAGATGTGAGGAACATATGGTTGTGGGTTTTTGTTTAAGCTATTTGTAATTAAATTTCTACTTGTTTTATATTCACTTTATATTGAGATTCTATACATTATGTAATTTGCAATATATATCACTAGTATATCATATTATTGTGTGGGATAAATTGTTATGAAACCAATCTTGGATTGACACCCTTTATTGGTTAAGGAACTTGGTGAATAGGATAGATTAGTGGTAGGTATATCAACCACGCTAATCTAAACCTTGATTTGTATCAAACTAATCCCATATTGACCCTTTCTGCTTAATCGGTTAGGCATTGAGGTGGGAAGTGGGAAGATGTTTAGTGTTCATAGTAATGACCTAAACACACCCTAGAAAACAAATGGTTAGCATCTAAGAAATTGGTCATTATTGAAGCTTTGAGAGCATTACCCATACCCATTTGTGACTCTATCAATTTCCTAGTATCTACTCTAGTTGTTTACATCATCTCTCTTATCAAGATTGTTGAGTCTTCTCTTTATCCTATCATTTTTGTATGTTTATCTTACTTGCATGTTTGGTGGTTTATCAAACCACACAACTATCCATTCATTATGATTTATTTTATTGCACTATAGATTAGTCAATCAATCTAACATATTACTCTATCTCCTTGTGAATCGAATCTTACTTACCACTTGCTAAGAATTAACATCTTAAATGATTTTTAAGTGGCTAAAACATGGTTTTCAAAAGAATATAAAAACGTGTTTTGTTGAGCACAAAACGAGCTCATCAACAAGCTAAGTTTCTTAATAACATAACACTAATCTTAAAGCTAACTCACATGTGCAACTTACACTATTAGTAAGAGCACTCACCCTTGACAAAGTTCATCTTGGGTGAACCTACACAAACATTATCAAGATTCTTAATGACAACAATGTTGTTTCTAGAATGAAGACTTTCTATGACTTGCTCAACAAGAATATCATTGATATTCTTAGCTTCAACATTGCTAGCAACACATGCTTTGTCAATTTTAGCAAGGTTTGCATTCTTCACATTCTGGACATTCTTAACATGTTTTGAGACACTACCATGCTTTCCATATTCAAAAGTTTTAGCATGCTTAAAATGAGGCACAATCTCTTTATTCCTAGATGCATTTTCTTTTTTGCAATATTCAATATATTTAAAGCACTTGGACTTGATATTGCCTACGGTATTGCAAAAATGACATACGATAGTAAAATGAGAGATTTTACCTTTTGGAGTTAGAGAAACACAAATGGGAGTTTCAAGGGGTACCTTGTTCTTCAATTTGTTCTTGGTCTTGGAACGTCTCTTCTTATGAGTTTTCTTGTCACCAATGACAATTCCTCGCTTTTAGGAAGTGGTGCTTCTATGAGCTTCTTTTCAACTACCGAGTCGCTTGAGCCTCCTAGAGACAAACTAGAGATGATCATATCCCTCAAGAACAATCCCTTCAACTTCTCTAAGCTTCTTGGCAAGAACATTCTTTTCATCCAAGAGCCTTCGAGTTGTTGACACAAACTCATCCACTTGTAGTTTGATCAAATCATCCTTCTCATCAACCTTTCTTAAGGCTATCTTCAGATTCTTTTCAAGACACTTCACCTTAGCCAAAAGATCTATGTAGGTCTGATTCTCACTTAAGCACTCTTGATGATTCGGGTCAACCTCCTTGTCCAATGAATGTTGATATACATTCTCTAGAGTAGAGTGAGAGGCCATGAAAGCAACAAAGTTGCTCAACAACTCTTCTTAACTAGAAGACTCATCACTTGAGCTCTCCTCCTCACTAGAGTCCTCATCATCACTCCATGTGGCCGCCATAGCTTTTCCCTTATTATCCTTCTTAGTCTTATCACTAGGACAATTCGAAGCATAATTTCCAAACTTCTTGCACTTGAAGCATTGAACCTTTCTATTGCTCTTAGCATAACCACTCCTCTTATGAGTAGGAGTAAATGACTTCTTGACTTCCGCATCATTTGAGTACTCGCCGCTTGGCACGACACATTTCCTCATAAACTTCCTAACCAATAAAGCCATCTCATCTTCATCATCATCACTATTACTAGCTTCCTTGATGACTTTGAGAGCTAAACCCTTGTTCTTAGCCTTAGGCTTCATGCACGCCTCAAAGGTATGAAGAGACCCTATCAACTCATCTATGCTCATGGTGTCTACGTCCTTGCTCTCTTCAATAGCTGTTACCTTAGTTTTGAACCTCTTTGGAAGTGATCTTAAAATTTTCCAATTTAGCCTCTCACTGGAGATAGGAACCCCAAGGGCTTGACATTGATTGGCGATGTCTAGTATCTTGAATTGAAAGTCATCAAATTTATCTTTCTCACACATTTGCAATGTCTTAAATTGAGTTGTGATCATTTGAAGCTGATACTTCTTCACCGCTTTAGTCCCTTCATTGGTGACTTGGAGAGCATCCCACTCATCCTTTGCGGTTTCTAGGTTTTAGATGTAGGAAAATTGCCTACTATCCACACCTTTGAAAATAGCATTCACTGCCCGATGATGCCACTTCGCTAACTCAAACTCATTAGTGGACCACTCACTCATAGGCTTGGAAACGATGGTTCCATTCTTAAGTCTCTTATTGGGAGAGAGGTAACCTTCTTCTATAGTCATCCAAGCTCTATCATCAATAGAGCGAATGTAAGCCTTCATCCTTAATTTCCAAAACCCTTAGTTGTGACCCTTGAGAAGAGGAGGCCTAGAGTTGGAAGCCCTTTTGATCATAACATCATCTTGTACAACCATGCTTTAAAATTCTAGGCAATTCACACGAGAGTATAAATCGGATCTCGTCAAGTGCCGTCTGACGACCCACTCTGATACCAATTGAAATATACAATCGTAGTTAAATTGCCTAAAGCATACCTAGAGGGGGGTGAATAAGTTTTTATGCCTTTTTCAATCCATTGAAACAAATGCAAGTTTGTCACTCTAGATAGCTTACATTACAACACATAAACCATATATACATATATGGACAAGATAAGCATGTGATCTTTAAAGCATTGTCTATATATCAACATGTAATAAAAGGAAGAATAACATTAAAATACAATAACAAAGAATACTTGTATTTCCAATAATGTTCAATGTGTTACAAGTATCAATCAAAATATAACTATACAAAAGAATCAAAGAACAAAAGAATTATATATACAACTATGATCAAAATGAATTGCTTACATATCACACTTAACAAAATCTTGTCTCAAAATATATCACAAGTGAATATTATACAACAATATAGAAACATACACATATACAAATATAAAAGAGAGAGATAGAAAGAATTGACACAAGAGATTTTTTAACGTGGTAAAACCTCTAAGGAGAAAACATCCACGGGTTGAACTACAACCATTGGGTACTATATATATATTTGATGATAGATTAAAAATTTCTCAAAAGTGAGCAATCTATGATCTACTTCTTATTGGAGTCTATGTCTACCCAATACCTATTGGTATATATGAAATCCCTCAATGATATGGAGCCACCATATATTGGAGTCCATCTCTAACCAACATCATTGGAAGATTAGAAATTCTTAAAGAACCAATGTACATCCTATGCAACACTCTCTATTGGAGTCTATGTCTAACCAAATGCCCGGGCCTACCAATATTGTAGCCAACTCCTTATCCAATGCACTCATGCCTCTAGAGAGCTGATCGTGCCATAAAAGTACCTATTTTATTCCCCTATTTCCTATTACTTTGTGCTTGTTTCTCGGGTAAAACTGTGTATTTAATGGATTAAATAAGTGTTTCAGGTAAATAGGAAAGTTCAGGGGCATTGTGGTAATTCTGCCGAAATAAAGGGCTAAAATGCAATAGTCGGGACATTATTGAACATTCTGTGAATAAACCAAAGATCAGGGGGTTGATTGTAATTTGCCAGCCAAAGCCCGCAGAAGGATGCCACATCATAAGTGGGACGACGTCGTTTTGGGCTTCTTCTGCGTGCATCATGTTGACACCAGGATGCTGTCAGATCTTCATCAACCTTCAGCAAAATCGACCCGACCCGACCCGACCCGACCCGCACTAGACCTGGTTCAGACCCGTTTGACCCGGTGACTGTCGTAATATATTCCGGCCATTTTTTGATCATTTTTTCAAAGGTTTTCTGCCTAAATCGGCAGCCCACATCCCTCCGGTTACGATGGACCCATTTTTAGACATCTGTGTGCAATTTTTCTCTCTCCTCTATGAAGCCAAACTTCTATGGCCATGTAAGCTTGGAAGCTCACCACCCGTGCCTTCTTTCCAGCAAATCAGACGTTCCAAACATGCAAAATCTCTGTGACTTCATGCCGAGAGAAGGAAACCGTGAAGCAGAAGGACTAAACTCGTGACCAAACTTCCATAATTCATTGCGAGTTCCGTCAGAGAGAAAGAACCCATGAGGTAGGGGTTTCGAACCTACGGGAACACTGATTTCTAAGGAGAAACTTGTCTTTCACGTCCAAACCTTGCCCAAACCTTTCCCTATATAAATACACATCTTTTGTTACCTAAAACACAATCCCCTAATATCCACAAATACCTAGAATAACCTAGGATCTCACCAAGAACACGCAACCTTACTTAACTTGTAACTAGAGTTTAGGGTGGTTTTCCAGCTACCAATCTCGACCCAAAGCATCTCCACATTGATTCCGAGTTTGGGAAAGCAAGAGAAGTTGAGCTAGCTTGAAGACTACACCAAGATCATTGGGTTGTCTCTTTTGTCTCTCTTATTTCCTTTAGTTTGTTGTTAATGTGTAATTAAGCATTTATGTTAAGGATTTAGTGTTTTCATGTATTATTATTTGTGAGACTAGTTGGACATATCATTTGAATTGAGCTTTAATAGATGTATGCTTGTTAATTGATTAACCAATTGTTAACTTGCAAAATAGGATTTACTTGATTAATGCAAACCTTGCTTAATTGGGTTAACCTATAATTGAAGTGCTTAATTGTTATCACCTAGTAATTGGGTATTTTGCATGATTCATAATTTCCCTAACATATCTCATTATCACTCTTGCATGACCGTTGCATTAGTTGGTAATTAGTTTAGTTAGTTAGTGTAATTTAGTTAATTGTAGTTGGTAAGCTTAATGATTAGTTAGTTAATTACCTAAGGGAATGACAACCCTTAGTTGTAGTTGGATTTAGTGTAACTTAGCTGTAATTAGATTAAAGCCATCTTAGTGTAATCTTAGTGAATTAGTTAGTTGATTTGCTTGTGACAATCTCTATTTACTTTCATGCAATTGTAATTAGTGTATATATTGTATATAGTATCTAGGACCTAGAACCGATAAAAGGTACCTCACCTCCTCATGGAAACGAACCGTACTTACTGTTACATGATTGTAATGATCCGTGCACTTGTGGAAAACACTCGCACGCCCTATCATTTACCATAGTTAATAGAACTATCGCGTGCGCGTCAAGAGACTCCCATGCATAGCTATCCGGACCTTCCCAATCCTAGCCATGACTTCTTTCTTGGTTATCCGGACCTCTTGTCCTAACCAAGACTTCCTTGTTTGACTATCCGGACCCCTTGTCCTACTCAAGACTTCTTGCTTGGTTATCCGACTACATATCCTAACCAAGACTTCATGCCTTTTACAAGGACATCTTAAGTGTGATCAATGAATGCAAATAATGCAAGCAAACAATTCAACATAGAACATATGATCAATACATTCCATGGAAACTAGACTTAGTCATGTGAGAACACAAGTCAAAATAGTCTAGTCATACAAATTGAATTAAAACCTAGAGTATGTGAAAACACTTACACATGTGGCTCCTAGTTTCATTCACAAATCTAATACTTGAATAAATCATATTCATGAAGCACATATTGAAGATATTAAAACATACACCAAAAATTGCTAGAAACATAAAATGTATTCAATAAATATTCTAGCCAAACATTTAGAGCAAGGATATAATGAATAATCAATTAAATCCTATTAGGCTCTAAACACAAAATAAAATGTGCTAATCCTAGATTTGTTCAATTAAAGATCCAAGCACATGTCAAAGGTTATTGGTCATAAAATGAATCAATTGAATCACAAATAACCCTAGATATCAAACTAATCACAATACAATACTTAAACATGTGAAAAACTATAATCATAGAAAAATAGTTCACATTTGTCTCTAATTACACTTGATTAGGTTTGATTATGAATCTATCTTTCTCAATAGCATTCATCATACATACACATACATGTAGAAGAAGAAACCCCAAGGTAATTGAAGGTTATAAAAGAAGAAAACACAAAGTTGAGTAAAATACCTAAGAATCACGAGCTAGTTCGGTTTTATGGGTAGCGCTATTAGAAAAATCAATCAAACAGCTAAAAAATCTCTTGGAAAAGGTAGAGGACTTGATTATGAAGATTCTCCAACTTGAATCACTCAATTCCAACTTCGTATGAGAAAGTTATGGTGTTTGGAAGTGAGAAAGTTTGAGAGAAAAATTCTGCATTTGTGATTTCTAATTTTTCTTCTTAAAATGAATGGGAGGGAAAAGGAAAACATTTAAATGAAATGAAGAGAGGGAAAGAGATGACAAATCAGGGCATGACATCTCAGCAGTCTGTGAGGGGCGCGTGAGCCTCACGGGGCAGAGAGGTGTGTGGGCCGTGAGGCTCACGGCCTCTTCACAGGCCTCTCCAAGCTTGGCCGTTGGCCAATCACTCACGCTCCTCTCGCGTTTTTTAGCCATAAACAGGCCTCTGAACTTCGAATTTGAATCTTTCTTCAGATTCCGAATCATGACTCCCTCACGCACAAGGAAGACTATGAAACTTTGACAAATGGTTGAGAATTCGACTCGGTATACGATGACGAAGACAATACAACGTATGAGAATGCAAAGTGGCGTAGCTTCCTAGTTTTGACTTGAAACCTAATGAGTGAGTAACTGAAATGACCGGGACTCAATAAGGAATCAAATGAGATCATGTTTAACTCCAAAAAAAAAAAAAATCTAAAACAAATAAACACAAAGTCACACACGTATGTCATTTCCTAGACAGAGTCTTAGAACATGCAAATCACAAAGTTTATCAAATTAAATCTAATGCATGTGCATACATTACCAAGTGTGTGAAAGTGTTATACCAATGGTGTACAACTATGCAGTGACACAAATGAATTCCATGTGTATGTGTGCCTACACCTTGTAAGAGGAATAAGGTCAAATATACCTTTGATGAACAATGTAGCTCATTCCTTCTTGAAGACACCATCTTGCATGAAAAGTTGTCAACTACTCCTTGAAGCTTCAATCATCATCAAACTAGACAACTAAATATTACAATAGAAATAACGTTTTGATATGGAATTCATGCCAACACAATCCAAAATCCTAACAACATATTCGAAGGTAGTGAGAGGGTGAAGTCAGTGAAACTGTTGACACTCAAAAGGGGGTTTGAGAATCTGAAAATGAAGGATTCTGAGATACTGAAGGACTACTCATCCAAGCTGTCAGATTTGGTGAACCGAATTAGATTGTATGGTGATGAAGTGGAGGATTACAAGGTAGTTGAAAAGATGTTGGTAAGTTTGCCTGATAAATTTGAGGCAAAAGTTGCTGCTATCGAAGAATCATGTGATCTGAGAGCATTGACAGTCTTAGAAATGGTGTCCAAACTGCAAGCTCAAGAACAAAGGCTTGCATTGAGGAATGATGGTGATATGGAGGAGGCTTTCCTTGCCAAGAATAAAGGGAAGCATCAAGGCAAAGGAAATCAAAATAAGACTGGTTTCAACAATAAAAATGGTGACAACAAAGGCAAAGGCAAAGGCAAAGGCAAAGGCAAGATGGATGCAGTAAGTTCAGAATCTGGTCGAAGAGCAAAATTTTCACCATGTACCACTTGCAAGAGAACAAACCATCTTGCAAAAGATTGCTGGTACAAGGGGAAACCACAAGTTCAATGCATATTTTGCAAGAAATGGGGACACAGAAAAATACTACAAAGCCAAGCAAAGTCAACAAACTTAGCAGCCTATGCAACAAGCTAACTATACTGATGATCATGTTAGTGATGATCACTTGTTTATGGTGTCACAAGCATGTATGACATCTTCTATAGAGAACTGGTCTGTTGACAGTGGGTGCACAAGCCATATGGCTTGAGATGAAGGCATGTTCACCACACTTGATAGGAATGCAACAACAACAGTGAAGCTGGGGAATGGTGACACTATGAAGGCTGTTGGAAGAGGTAAAATTCTGATTCTAACTCAATCAAGCCCTAAGATTATTGATGATGTATTATACATACTCGATTTGGCACAGAATTTACTTAGTGTTGCACAACTATTGAAGAAGGGTTGTTCATTGATATTTGAGGGAATTTTTTGTATCATCTTAGTCTCTAAGAAATCTGAAATTGTGAAGGTTAGGATGCATGACAATAACTTTCCCATATACTTCAATCAAGTCAAACAAAAGGCCTTTATATCTAAACATGATGGATATGACTTATGGCATAAGAGATTAGGCCACTTCAACTTTGATGCCTTAAATTATATTCATGATTAAGGGACTGTCAGATTTGCACAGAATTGAGGGTTTGTGTAGTTCATGTCAGATTAGAAAGGTACACAAAAAGCCTTATGTTTCAGAAGGAGTTATTAGAGCCAAATGCAAAATAGAACTAGTGCATTCATATTTGTGTAGACCTATGAGCACTCCATCATTGAACCAAAGTCTGTATTTTTTGCTTTTTGTTGATGATCTGACCAGGATAACCTGGGTTTATTTTTTTAGCAACAAATCACAGACCTTTGACATGTTTAAAATGTTCAAGGCAATGGTAGAAAATGAAAGTGATTGCAGGTTGAAGAAGCTTAGAACTAATAATGGAGGTGAATATACCTTAAGCAAGTTCCAAGAATTTTGTTAGAATCTAGGCATCAAGCATCAATTGACAGTACCATATTCTCCTCAAAAGAATGGTGTGTGTGAGAAGAAGAATAGGATTGTGATGGAAATGGCTAGAAGCCTCTTGGCAGAGAGGAGGCTTCGTAAGCAGTTCTGGGCAGAGGATGTGTATGTTTCAGTTTACATTCTCAATAGGCTTTTTACAAAAACAGTGATAGATGCAACACCTATGGAAGCATGGTCAGGTTCTAAGCCTAATGTAAAGCACCTAAAAGTCTTTGGTTCTATTTGCGACATGCATGTTCCAAATGCAAAGTGAACAAAGCTAGACAGTAAGGCAAAACTGGGCATTTATTAGGTTGTGCTATGAATTCCAAGGCTTATAGGGTGTATAATCTGGAAACAAAAAGGATTTTAGTATGTAGGGATATTAAGATTGATGAGCATGCACACTAGAATTGGAAGAAAATTGTAGTTAAGAGAGATGTGAAGCAGACACAAGTGAATTCGGGGCCTAATATGAATGCAGATTGTGATGGAGATTCAAGTAGTGAATTTGTTTTTGATTATGGTGAAGTGGCTGAGCCTAATTCTCCAATTTTAAAAACAAGGTCACTTGTTGATGTTTATGAGAGATGTAACATGATGGTCAATGAGCCTTCTTGCTATGAAGAAGCTGCTCAAATGGATGAATAGAAGCTTGCCATGAAAAAGGAGCTGATGATGATCAATAAGAACCAAACTTGGGAACTGGTTCCAAGGTCAAATGACAGAAAAGTCATTGGAGTCTAATGGGTTTATAGGACCAAACTCAATCATAATGGTTCTATAAACAAATACAAGGCAAGACTTGTTGTTAAGGGCTACTCTCAAGTTGCATGGGTGGATTTTGGAGACACATTTGCTCCTATGGCTAGGCATGAGACAATAAGGTTACTTGCTGCAATTTCTGCTCAAAATGGATGGACTATGTACCAAATGGATCTCAAGTCAGCATTCTTGAATGGAATTCTTCAAGAAGAAATTTATATGGAGCAACCTCCTGGTTTCATCATTGCCAAGCATGAAGGGGATGTCTACTAGCTTTATAAAGCCTTGTATGGCTTGAAGCAGGCCCATAGGGCCTGGTACAGTAGGATAGACTCCTACTTTATGCAAATAAGGTTTAAAAGAAGCCAAAATGAGGTCATTTTATATGTCAAGACAGATGGAAATAGGGCTAAGATAATTGTATCTTTGTATGTAGATGATTTACTGTTGATTGGAGGTGATGAAATTGAAATTCTGGAATTCAAGAAGTGTATGTTGGCTGAGTTTGAAACGACAGATCTTGGTGAGATGAACTATTTCCTTGGCATGGAAATTCATCAAGAAAAGAGTGGCATTTTTCTTGCTCAAAGAAAATATGGGATGAAGATGATGAGGAAATTTAAAATGGAAAATTGTAATGAAGTTGTGACTCCATTGGCTGTCAAAGAGAAGCTCACAAAGATGGATGGTGATGAAAAGGCTGATGAAAGCCATTATAGAAGCCTTGTAGGTAGCTTGTTGTATCTCACTATTACTAGACCGGACTTGATGTATGCATCAAGTCTCTTGTCTCGATTTATGCATGTACCAAGTTTCACACACTTAAGTGTTGGCAAGAGGACTCTTAGATATTTGAAGGGCACCCTAGATTATGGTTTATGGTATGAGAAGGGTGATGGTAAATTGATTGGTTATGTTGACAGTGATTGGGCAGGATCACTAGACGACTCAAAAAGCACAATTGGTTTAGGTTTCTCTTTAGGCATTCTAAGAAGCAGGAAGTTGTTGCTCAATCTACTACAGAGGCTGAATATATTGCAGCAGCTACTGCTACAAATCAAGCCTTATGGTTGAGGAAGATTCTTACTGATTTGCAACTTCAACAAATCAGTGCTTATGTGATTTTGTGTGACAATATGTCTGCCATTGCTATGGCAAAGAATCATGTGCATCATGGCAAGACAAAACACATCAATGTTAAATTTCATGCCTTTAGAGAGGTTGAAAGGAATGGAGAGATTGAGATGCAACACTACAGGTCTGAGGATCAGGTTGCTGATATTTTTACCAAGGCATTGGCCTCAGGTCCATTCATGTTTTTAAGAGCAAAGCTTGGAGTCTCC